>OZ012660.1:76858686-77229819 GCA_963942545.1 Oxycera nigricornis
GATCCTTACCAAATCATAATATTTTTCGTAATGATAATGCGTTGCTTATTTCTTTTCACCCGTCTCGATTTCCTTTAACACTTTTATCACCTGAGCTATATGCTCATTATCCCAAATAACGCGTTTGTTAGATTTATTTTTCTTCTCGCGCAATTCTTTTATTATTTTCTCAAACATCTGACGGCCAACAATCACGTTTTCATCCATTATATCAATTTGTCAGAGCAGCGGTTAGAGACATAATAATTCAGTCTTTTTGACTGGACATTTCAGTCATTCGGAGAAATATGTCCGAATGACTGATTGAATCAGTCTCACAGTGAAATCGCGGCTATTAGTCTGAATGCCTAGTCATTCGGCCGAAAGACGGATTCTTCCGAATGACTACGCCATATATATACATATTTATATACATATATATATATATACATATATATATATATATATATATATATATATATATATATATATATATGTATATATATAAATAAATATATATATATATATGTAGAATCAGTGAATTAATGAGTAGGCGAACATAATTGTGGAATCAGTGAATTAATAAGTAGGCGAAGAGTCAGGGGGTGCACGCCGAAAAAACAAAAGGATTAGTACGTCAAGCGGCTTTGGAGACGAATCAATAATTTTTCGTAGAATTATAAAGACTCTTTTTCCGTAATAAAAATAATATTCCTGTGCCCGGTGATTTTGATCCTACAAAGTGTGGGCTCAACCGGATCATTTCGAGGCAACAGAGATATTTCGGTACGGGATCAAAGACGTTAGTGGTGAATTAAACGGTGACAGTCCATACCTGAGAATTCGGTAAAGGTGCGTGCGGTACACAATAGGCAGACGGCCAATTGACGATTTTTGTGTAACGTACATAAGGTGTTAAAATGCCGGGTTCTACGGAAAATGTGACTTATGACGAATTGGACATGGAGGAATTACGTAGTAGACACCAAGTGCTTGGCCTATCGATGAAAGGATCTAAGTCCGTCTTAATTGAACGGTTGAGAAAAGTCGATCTGGCGAGAAACGCAAGTGACGACGAAGAAGAAGATGAAAGTGACAACGAAGATGGTTTGAATACTCTGAATGTGGGTGAACTGAAAGCTAGATTGCGTGCATTGCAACTCAAGGTTACGGGTAAAAGGGAGGCGCTGATCGAACGCTTGAGGTTATCAGAGGCAATGAAGAAGGGCGACACAGGTGTGAATGGTGAAACTAGTGTCGGAAAAAATAACGAAATTGATAATCATCTCGAAGACGAAGATATTGATCTTGATACGTTAAGAAGCAAATAGTTAAAGGCACGACTCATTGATTTGGGATCAAAGACGACGGGCAAAAAGGCCGAATTACTCAAAAGACTGAAGACGGCTCTGAGAGAAAAAGAGAAGAGTAATTTGAGCAGTGACGATGAAAGTAGTTTGGACAGTGAAAACAGTGACGATGAAGAATATGCAAACACCGGTGCGGGTGTGAAGCATGGACATGGTGTTTCCAAGATACGCAGCTCAGGCAAGAGTGATGAAAGAGATCGTTTTGCGGTTATCCGTGCAATATTGTGACGTTCAAAGATGTTGACGATGCCTTAGAACGATTCAGCGGTGATGGACGCCAGAATGTTCGACGATGGTTTTCCACATTTGAAGAAACCGCGGAAATGTGCTCATGGTCAGAGGCACAGAAGGTGATTTACATGAAAAAGTTGCTAGATGGACCAGCAAAAGTGTATGTGAATTATGAGTGTCACGCTAAGACGTGGGGTAAATTGAAGACATACATAATTAAAGAATTCTCTGAAACGATGAACAGTAAACAAGTTCATGAAGAATTGGCTGCAGTGAAGAAAAAAAGTGAGGAATCTTATGAGGACTATGTTTATCGTGTGCTAGAGATGGCAAGTCACGTTGATATCGAGTTATATGCAAAGTTGCAGTACATTATTGACGGCATTCACGATGACGAAGTAAACAAGTCAATTTTATATGGTGCAACTACGGTGAAAGACTTAAGAAGAAAAATGAAGCAATACGAAAGGCAAAGAAAAAATACTAGGATGAAAACGCATGGAAAACAAGGCCAGAAGAGTGATAAAAATGACGGGATGAAAAAGACGAATCTCACACGAGATGGTGCAAAGTCTAAGCATTGCTTTAACTGCGGTAGTAAGGCGCATTTGAGTGTCAATTGTCCGGACACAGGGAAAGGGCCGAAGTGTTTTAACTGTGAGGAATTCGGGCATCTTTCTACGAGGTGCCTAAGACCAAAGAAGAATTATAGGGAAGAAAGAGGGAAATATGAGAAAAAGGAGAAAACTCGATGTGACGCACTGAAGACGGGGGACAAGAAAACATATAAGCATGTCAAAATATTGGGTCGAGATGTTACAGCTGTGTTGGATTCAGGTAGCGACTTACATCTGGTGCGATCCAGTTGCTACGTGCGGCTCGGAGCCCCAAAGCTCGAGGCAAAAATAATTCCTTTCGATGGTATCGGTGCGTTGAACCAACGCACACTTGGACGTTTCAAGGCGGAAATAATCATCGATAATTTGACATTCACATTTAATTTTGACGTAGTTCCGGATGAGTTTCTCGGACACGATTTGTTAGTGGGTGGTGAATTATTCGACCATGATGAAGTACGAGTAAAACACAGGCAAGCTGTGTTAAAGAAAATCGAGTCGATTGAGAATACAGTGGAGACCAATGACGCTGGCTGGAATGAAGTGTTGAATAACAACGTGGGACAAGTGACGGAAGATGACTATGACGTTTCAATCCGACATGTGATTGATCCGGAAATTAAAGACGAACTGCGAGAATTAGTTGAGAACTATGTACCGGATAAAACTAAAGATACAGGAGTGAAAATGCGTATTATGTTGCAAGACGAGATGCCTGTATTTCAGAATCCACGACGACTCTCGGACGAACAGAAAAAACAAGTGAACAAAACGATTGAATAATGGATTGAAGAAGGTGTCGTACGACCCAGTGTATCCGATTACGCTAGTCCCGTAGTGTTAACTGAGAAGAAAAATGGATTAATGAGACTTTGTTGTGATTATCGGTCACTGAACAAAAAAATTATTAAAGACAGAAATCCTTTGCCATTGATCGAGGATCAATTGGATCGATTGCAAGATGCGCGAGTGTTTTCTACATTGGATTTAAAAGATGGATTCTTCCACGTGCCTGTTGAGGAAGAAAGTGTCAAGTATACGGCGTTTGTGGTGCCAGATGGGCATTATGAATTCCTAAAAGTTCCTTTCGGACTTTGTAACTCACCGGCGGTTTTCCAAAGACATATTAGAGCAATTTTTCGGTCGCTAATTACAAGTGGCGTAGTGCTTGTGTACCTTGATGACTTGATTGTTCCTGCTAAGGACGAGAAGGAAAATCTGGAGAAATTAAAACTTGTATTGAAAACGGCGAGTGAATACGGTTTGGTGATTAACTGGAAGAAATGTGAATTGTTGGTGGAGAAGGTTGATTACTTGGGATACATTGTGAAGGCCGGACAGATCCAACCCTCTGACAGAAAGACAATAGCAGTGAAGAAATTCCCAATTCCAAAAACAGTGAAACAGGTGCAAAGTTTTTTGGGACTCACAGGGTATTTTCGGAAATTTATTCCTCAATTTGCCGTGCATGCAAGACCTCTATCTCAATTGTTAAGAGACGGTATGAAATTTGAGTTTGGGGACAAACAGAAGGCGTCGTTTGAAAAGTTGAAGGAGGCCTTGATTGAAGGGCCAGTGCTCAAGTTGTATCGTGTTGGGGCACAGACTGAATTACACACAGATGCGTGTATGGGCGGTTTAGGCGCTGTGTTGCTGCAACAAGACGCAGAGGATGGCAGGTTGCATCCTGTCTACTATGCAAGCTGGAAGACGACACCCGCTGAGGAGAAATACACGAGTTATGAGTTGGAGATACTTGCAGTGGTAAAAGCGTTGAAAAATTTCGAGTGTATTTGTTGAACATTGATTTCAAGATTGTGACAGACTGTAAGGCATTTGTGTTGACGATGAAAAAGAAAGACTTGTCTTTAAGAGTGTCGCATTGGGCGCTGTTAATTGATCAATTCAATTACACGATTGAGCATCGACCTGGTACGTCAATGCGCCATGTTGACGCATTAAGTAGAAATCCAGTTGAGATTTTACTTGTGCAGGAAGGCCGAGACGGTTTGATCGAAAAAATACAGAAAGCACAGCAAGACGATCCTGAATTGAAGAAAATTATTAATTCAGTTGAAAAAGGGCAAAATGATGAATTTTCCAAGTCGAAAAAAGGAGTGTTGTATCGCGAGAGTGATGGGGATAAACTCATGGTGGTTCCAAAAAGAATGCAGTATGACGTCATTAAACAGGCTCACGAGCAAGGACATTTTGGTTGGAACAAAATTGAGTTTATGTTGAAACGTGAATATTGGTTTCCTAATATGAGGCAGAAAATTCAAAAAGTGATTGAAAATTGTGTGAAGTGTTTGCTAAATGAGAAAAAACATGGGAAAGGTGATGGTTTGTTAAATCCCATTGAAAAGGGAACTGTACCATTGGACACGTATCATGTTGACTATTTGGGTCCAATCCCCTCAACGAAGAAGGCCTACAATCATTTGTTAGTCATCGTTGATGCATTCACAAAGTTTGTATGGTTATACCCAACGAAATCGACGACCACAGACGAAGCAATTAATCGAATCAAGTTGCAGGCGGTGACCTTTGGAAATCCCAGGCGCATTATCTCCGATCGAGGTGCTGCATTTACCGCTAACACCTTTGATGATTTTTGTAAAGCTGAGAACATCGAACACGTTCTAATCACGACAGGTGTACCACGAGCGAATGGTCAGGTGGAAAGGATGAACCGCGTGATTAATCCAATTTTAGCAAAATTGGCATCAGACAATCCTATGGAGTGGTGGAAATGTGTTGGTCAGGTGGAACAATTCATGAATTCTACGCTCAGCAGAAGTACCAAGAAGACGCCTTTCGAATTATTGATTGGCGAAAAAATGAAATTAACAGATGATCAGATGTTGAGACAATTGGTGGAAGACGAATTTATCAAATTATTTGAGGAGCAACGTACAAATCTTCGTGACGATGCAAGAAAGAACATCTTAAAAATCCAGGAGGAAAATAGGAGGATATTAACCGGAAGAGAAAATCGGCTGGAAAATACGAAGTGGGGGATTTAGTCGCCATACAAAGAACGCAGTATGGTGGTGGTCTAAAGTTATACCCAAATTTTTGGGACCGTACAAGATTGTCACGGTCATGATAAATAATCGTTATGTTGTCGAAAAGGTCGGAGACCACGAAGGTCCTATTCGCACGAGTTCGGCGGCAGACTTTATGAAGCCTTGGGTAAAGTCTACCGAAAATTACAACGAGTGGTTCGCGGATGACGACGATGATGGTATCGGAAAAAACGATACTGAGTGAAAATGCGGTATCGAGGACGATACCAGGGCAGGATTGCAGGTTGTAGAATCAGTGAATTAATGAGTAGGCGAACATAATTGTGGAATCAGTGAATTAATAAGTAGGCGAAGAGTCAGGGGGTTCACGCCGAAAAAACAAAAGGATAAGTACGTCAAGCGGCTTTGGAGACGAATCAATAATTTTTCGTAGAATTATAAAGACTCTTTTTCCGTAATAAAAATAATATTCCTGTGCCCGGTGATTTTGATCCTACACATATATATATATATATATATATATATATATATATATATATATATATATATATATATATATACATATATATATATAGGGTGTTTTGTATTCGGTGGCATAAAATGACACCACGTATTTTTTGAAGTGTCCCGAGAAAAAAATCGTATTTGAGGGGTGTGGGAAATCCGAACGGGTTTCGAGATATAGGAGAGGGAAGTACCCCGCTCCATAACCACGACCTGGCACGTGTAAATCGTCATTACTATTTTATTTTTATGTGTAGACTTTTGAAAAAGAATGTGTTCGATAGTCTGTCAATGTATCTTTCTAAAAATGTATTAACAAGTGCCCCCAATGCTGCCAGTTTTACACGAAAAAATGAGAAACTTAAAACAACCGGAAAAAAATTGCTAATTTTGACTTTCGCGACCGTGTTAAACGCTAAAGTGATGTCCTAACCTATAAAAATTATTATCTTGACAGAAAGGCTTACTTTCTGCTGGAATACTTCCAAAGAAATAGGTTGCCGATTTTCCTTTGTTTCCTTCGAAAAATAGAAAACTAAAATTATGTGAAATTTTGCTGACTTACTTTATTATGGAAAATAATACCTAAAGATCTATAGTAACAATTTCTTTTGAAATTATCATTAAACAGCAGTATTTCTGTATTGCTTGTGATCACATCAACTGTTCAAAGTGTCTTCCTTCCACAAAAATGCAAAGAATAGCTCTTTTATTAATTTCTGTAACTACATCGAAATGCATGAGTTCCTCTCTTATTTTTTCACTAGCTGCCTCAATTCTTAAATCTAATTGTTAAACTGATGACACAGGTGTCTTGTACGCTTCTTGCTTCATTGCATTCCACACATAAAAATCAAGGATAGTTGGATCTGGAGACCGGAGTAGCCAGCTAATTGGACCATTTCGACCTATCCACCTTCCTGGATAGTTTGAGGCAAGCCAATGGGTGGTTTCTTGGCCAGTATGGCTTGAAGCACAATCGTGTTGGTAATACATCCTGTTCAAATTGATTATTGGTGTATCTTCCAGTAAAGCTGGCAACTCTTTATCCAAAAAATTTAGATACCCGGCAGAAATCAGCCTTTCCGGCAAACGGAATGGTCCAACTATCCTACGCCCCAGGACGCCTGCTCATTATTTCTGCTAAATCTACGCTATGTAGAGGTGGCCCTGGTTATTCTGGGATTGATAATAGCCCATAGATGGCTGTTCTGGAAGTAGTTGACACCATCCCGTGAAAAATGTGACTCGCCGGTCCATAAAATGTTACTAATGAAGTTATAGTCCGCTCGATCCCGTTCGTTAAGCCACTCACAAAACTCAACCCTTTTCACGTAATCCTCGCGAAGTAACTCTTGGATGGGTTGAAAATGGTAAGGGCGCATCCTTTCCTTGCCTTAAACTCTCCAAATTTTGGTCACCGATAAGCCCAGCCGCAAAGCTAGCTTGCGAGTTGATACGTCTGGTTCGTTGCGTACTGTGGATAGTATGCGCTCTTCCTGATCGGCGTCCCTGAAAGTTCCTAGTCGGCTGTCCAAACACTGCGGTTGAAAACCTCCAAACTCTCGTAAGTTCCTTTGCAGTCTCATGAAGGTTCTGGTATCCGGTAAGTCAGCAAAATTTCACAAAATTTTAGTTTTCTATTTTTCGAAGGAAACATAGGAAAATCGGCAGCATTGGGGGCACTTGTTAATACATTTTTAGAAAGATACATTGACAGGCTATCGAACGCATTCTTTTTCAAAAGTCTACACATGAAAATAAAATAGTGATGACGATTAACACGTGCCAGGTCGTGGTTATGGAGCGGGGTACTTCCCCCTCCTATATCTCGAAACCCCTTCGGATTTACCACCCCCCTCAAATACGATTTTTTTCTCGAGACACTTCAAAGAATACGTGGTGTCATTTTGTACCACCGAATACAAAACACCCTGTATATATAGGGTGTCCCGTAATGACCGCACACGGACAGTACCACACAATTTCTCATGCCATTTCCAACAAAAAATGTTTTGTAACATTTTGTCGAAATCTTCACCCTTTAGCTGCTACAGTCATTTTCATTTTTCTTAAAAATTGCTTGACTTGCGTTACTTAAAACACCATATCTCAAAAACTACGTCGGTTAAACAGTCAAAAAAAACTTCTGAACATAGTAAATACTTCATTTTATTATTACAATTTAGTTTTATATGAATCACATTAACATTGGAATTGGTATAGCCCTTTAAAGTTATATTTTTTTTATGAAATTTTTTTTTATTCTAGCCACTTTATCTTAAATTTTTACATGCACAATGTTTTGTCCTGTCACATAAAAAAATTTCATATTCTCCGATGACCAATTCCCGTTAACAATATTTTGTCATAAATTTTCAATTTCGAATAGTTACAGTAGTTTGAATGTAGCAAGGCAGGGTTTTTTCTGCATCGAAATTTCACTTTTTACATTAACTAACGGGTAAAAAATTTTCACGCTTCGCTCGACAGGTAAAAAGTTATACTTTTTATTAGGTACATTAATGTCTATGTACAATGTCTAATACCTAAGCTATTTTTGTGTGGCCTACGTAGGATTATAGTGATCCTGGATAGAATTTAATTGCATTTTAATGACCTCTTAATTATCATTTTGCTCACAAGGGGTTAATGGGAACCCGATTAAATTACCGCTTTAAAAGTTTAAGATTTTCAGGCATAAATGAATAATCGTTGCGTATAAATGCGCTGATAGGATTAATTTTATGCGTATGCTGATTCATTCTTTCATTAGCAGCACAAGAAATTAACTTTTCATAGCAAAATGTATTCTGCTAGTGAATACTTTGAAATGGTTTTAGTCATTGGGGTATGCGAAAATAATAGTGGCAAAGCAACTGCTGAATATAGGCAAAGGTATCCGAATCGAAGACATCCCCATCCAAACGTATTCCGAAGGGGAGAGATCCGTAGGCGAGAGACAGAACATCTGACGATAAGTCGTCAAAACAGTCGAAGCGGCCGGCCATCGTGAACGCATGCCAGCATCGACGAAAGTATGATCAGTATGCTATATGTTGTAGCAAATCTAATTTACAGTATAAAGCAAATAAGTCGACTATTCGCTCTTGCAAGGACGACAGTGGAAAGAATCCTTTAAAGGTCACATCTACTTAGTCGTGCCATAAATTCTGTCACAACTTTAAAGTAGCATGAAATCTAAGAAATAAAAGATAATATGTTTATTTCAAAGAAATTTATTTTAGCATGAGTATTGTTTATTAAATAATATTAACTTTATTCAAAATGTCCTTCTTTTGCTTTTATGAAAGCTTTTAAACGTTTTGGCCTCTGGTCCATAGCGGCACGCACGGTATCCAACGACATTTCACTTGCTGCTTTCACCAAGGATTTTTCAGACTGTCCAAATTACGATGGGGAGTTCTACAGGCCTTGTTCTCTAAGCTGTCCACAAAGCATAATCCAGCGGATTTAAATCTGGGCTCAAGGATGGCCAATCTTCTTGCGCACTAAAAGCAGGAATGTTGTTGCGTAGCACTCCTGTGTGCTCTTTGCTTTGTGAGCAGGAGCAGAGTACTTGCTGGAATACTCAATGTTGTCCACCGACGGAGAGTGAACGATAAAGGTTTCACAAACATCTTCTAGCACATTGTTTTGATACACCGCCGCACCAGTTTTGACTCCCGTTTCGCAAAATGGAGTGTTGTGACACCTTTATGGGATACACCCCATCAAACCATTACAGAAGCTGGATGATGGCCTCGTTGCACTCTAGGAACCGTTTTTTTAGCTTCTTCTGATGATGTTGAATAAACCTTTTCATTTTGTTTATTAAAAACTTCCTCCACAGTAAATTTTTTCTCATCGGTAAAGAGGATGTTCTCATGCCCATCAGTTGCGTGCCAAAGGAAGAGACGCTTGCATCTTTCCAATCTTATTTTCTTTAACCGTGGAGTCAACATGTGGGCTGTTGACCGACGATAAGCCTTCATATGAAGATCATCTCGAATGAGTTTGCCCATCGATCTTGTGGAGATTTCCAATTCCCTCGACAATTTTTTTTGTTTACGCAGTGGATTTCTACGGATGCGCTCTCGGACAGCTTTGATGGCACTCGCTGTTCTAACGGTACGTGGACGACCGGTCCTTGCTTTATCATCTATGCCTGAGGTCTCATTAAATCGTTCTATTGCACGATAGATAAATCTTTTTGTTATTTTGAGCGGTTTCAACAAATTCAAAATTTCAGAAGCACTTTTGCCACAGTTATGGAGTGCTATTATAGCGATACGATTTTCTTTCACTCCCCATTGCATGATTACTAGTCGAAAAAAGTTACCAAACTGATCGGAATATTACGCCGTATAGTTCATTTGTTATAAATTGTAACATAACGGTACAGTTCCAGGGTGATTTCTGAGAAAGCGGAATTTATGGCACGACTAAGGACATCCTTTTCATTTCATTTCAAAGTATTCACTAACAGAATACATTTTGCTATGAAAAGTTAGTTTCTTGTGCTGCTAATGAAAGAATGAATCAGCATACGCATAAAATTAATCCTGTCAGCGCATTTATACGCAACGATTATTCATTTATGCCTGAAAATCTTAAACTTTTAAAGCGGTAATTTAATCGGGTTCCCATTAACCCCTTGTGAGCAAAATGATAATTAAGAGGTCATTAAAATGCAATTAAATTCTATCCAGGATCACTATAATCCTACGTAGGCCACACAAAAATAGCTTAGGTATTAGACATTGTACATAGACATTAATGTACCTAATAAAAAGTATAACTTTTTACCTGTCGAGCGAAGCGTGAAAATTTTTTACCCGTTAGTTAATGTAAAAAGTGAAATTTCGATGCAGAAAAAACCCTGCCTTGCTACATTCAAACTACTGTAACTATTCGAAATTGAAAATTTATGACAAAATATTGTTAACGGGAATTGGTCATCGGAGAATATGAAATTTTTTTATGTGACAGGACAAAACATTGTGCATGTAAAAATTTAAGATAAAGTGGTTAGAATAAAAAAAAATTTCATAAAAAAAATATAACTTTAAAGGGCTATACCAATTCCAATGTTAATGTGATTCATATAAAACTTAATTGTAATAATAAAATGAAGTATTTACTATGTTCAGAAGTTTTCTTTGACTGTTTAACCGACGTAGTTTTTGAGATATGGTGTTTTAAGTAACGCAAGTCAAGCAATTTTTAAGAAAAGTGAAAATGACTGTAGCAGCTAAAGGGTTAAGATTTCGACAAAATGTTACAAAACATTTTTTGTTGGAAATGGCATGAGAAATTGTGTGGTACTGTCCGTGTGCGGTCATTACGGGACACCCTGTATATAATCATTAGCACACCAACCTTTGCATTATTTTTTGAAAAGTCTATGTGTTTCATATACCGAATATGTATATTTTCCAATTACATATTTGCATATTTCGGCTGCTACTTGCAGCCGTCTCTCGTAATTCATTGTACGCAACGGTCAATCGTGCACAATTCACCGAAAAGTGCGTCTTGTACATGTTTGGTGTATTAAATACAGAGACTTTCATTAAAATTTCCAACATCACTTGCCATTTTCCCTTTCCTACTGCGCGGAACATGTTTTCCAAAAAGTGTTGATGCTATTCTTACTCGGCACTTTTCGGCAACTTCAGGCCTCAGTGACGTACATGCGCAGTAGTGAATGCATTTGGGAATCGGGAATAGACTACCACGTTTAGTTTATAAGTTTATATACCTTGCTTTCCAAACATTTTGCGCATGTCGGTAATCGTCCTCACTTCACTCACTATTTGACATTTTATTGAATAATTTATCGCAAGGAGGCAGACAAATTTCATTCAAGCGTTCCCATGAGTTTAAGGTAATCATAGGGAAACACACCTTTTCGCGTCAGTAAATTGAATTTCTTTCCATCCCCATATGCCGAAGACACAGTTTTCAAATCATCACGCGATAAAATATTTACAAGAGCATCCAAACTATTCTGCATACATCTGGTCGAGTCCAAAAATCTCAACTCAACCGTTTTAGTCAAGCCATCAACCTTTATCCGCTTCGAAAACAAAACGTACAGTTCCTTATTTACCGGTACAAGCGATATATCCCCATCAATCCTAGCCAATTCTTTGATAAATGAATGACAGCCGTAACCTGAAAGGTTGTGAAATAACATGGGAATGAATTTCGGTACCCAATACAACAAGCCGTGAGGTGCGACCCATGAGGTCCACACGGTCAACTGCCCAGTAATATCTACATAGATATTAAAAATATTAAACACAATAAAAGTTATGGAAATAATACTACTTCAAATAATAAAAATGTACATCTCATAAAAATTATTGGAATGATTAAATATTAATCGTAACATCTACGGGAGCGTCAATTGATTACGTAAGGATTTTGGTGCATTGGTTTGATTGATTATTCACGCGGATCAATCAGAGGGGGGACAGGTTACAAAGCAGTTTTTTCATTAAAGTTAAAACATGGTGCTGTGAAGACTATTGGAAATCTGCTCAAAGTTTGCAAATATTAATAAACTTTGATTGACTTTACAACAATGTCTTAAGAATAAGAGATTTAAGGTATTATGATTCGAATGAACCCTTTTTACATGGTGACTTTGAATGATTTTTATTTTTAATTTAATTTTTTTTGGTAATCATGAGAAAAGTTCTTGTTGGTTTCTCTACAAAAATTGATAAAATTATTTATATTTTACAAACATTTATTATTACGATGTGCTAATCAAGGTAAAAATGGATTTTTTTATGAAAAAAACACTACTTTTCAAAAAAAAATTAATAAATCGTAAAGAACGCTTTAGCAATTTTTTTAATATATAAAAACATCATAAAAATGTTGATACGCGTCGATTGACATCTTAATGATGGAAAGATTATATTTGGTTCTCGAGATATAATGAATGACGTAAATGACCTTGAACGTTTAATGATTTTTTATTTTTTATTTAATTTTTTTTGTCAACATGAAAAAAAATTTTGCTGATTTTTTCACAAGAACTATTTGGAGTATATAAATAGTATAAACATTGATTACTTAGGTTTGAAAATCAGGTTAAAAATTTTGTGTTTTTGAAAAAACCCTAATTTTTTGCACTTTTTAAAAAAAATAAAAAACGGATCCAACGATTTTTTTAAAAAATTTATAGAATCACATAAATGTTAATACGCGTCGATTGACACCTTATTGATGAAAATCGCATGTTTGGTTCGTGAGATATAGCGCATAACATGGTTGACCTTCAAGTAGTGAAAACAGCAAACCCCCCCTAACCGAAGTGTCCAAAAAACTGATCAGCTCTTAAAATTGCAAAGACGCTTCGATTGACACCTCAACGAATTCGATACGAATTTGTTTACGTGAGTTATGCTCGTAGAAAAACAGCCCGCGAACGCACGTACGTACGTACATACACACACACATACATACATACATACTTCTTTCTAAAAACACTTTATATATACTCTATAGACCTCAAAACGTAAAGAAAAGTTGAAAATTTCAATTTCGATTTTCGAGGCGATTACAAGAACTTCCCATATACTGGGAAGTTAATAAATTACAAAAATTATGCGCGGGATCTCTATATGTGCCCGTGAAATGACAATGATTGCGCACCCGATCACTCCCAAGCTGTTTCTCACAAACATGGCAAGCAGTGGATTCATTTCGGAACATCTTGGGTAGTATGAAAAAGCACATGGTATATGCTCCTGCAGTTGCGTTGTTGAAGAATTGTTCGGATCAGGCACACAATGTCCATGTTTTGAGGGAGACATTCGAAGTTGGCATAGGTAACGATCGGAACATCAAGCTGCCGTTCAACGTTCTTATACTATAATATTGACTTCTCCGGTTCTACCATTCCATCATTATTATGCTCCTCAAGCATTCTGTCACTTCGGAAATACTGCAAACAATAGTTGCACACATAAATGGCAGCTTTGTGAAATGTTTGCTCTAAATGAATTAATATACAGACAAAATGAAAACAACAAATAATATAGCAATATGAAGGAGACGCTACCTTCTTTTAAAGCCAAAATACCTTGAAATGTTCTTTATCCAAACATTATGAAAACTGTCGTTAGCCTGCAACAGTAGCTACTTTATATGATGCACCTTCTCCTTCTTCTTCGTAATATGGTAGGGACCAATGATTTTTCGGGTTTCTGAATCGAAGCCAAATACATTAATGCTTATAGAGTAATTCAATTTCTCCAAGGTGGTAATACCTTAAATTTTTAGAGAAAACTTAAGTCCCTAGAAATTGAGAACAATACTATTACTCAGCCGTGTAATGTTTTCAGTTATATCTGCGACTTGGGATGAGAATGTTCACTCAAAATTAACAACTGGATACAACGCAGAAATTACGCTCCATTTGAAGGAATAATTGTCCCGGTTCCTTACAGAAATGCATGCTTATCTGTCGGCTAAGTGTTTCGGCAGTGAAATATAGCTCAATTCTTTCAGCGGGTAGTACTCATTTACGTTCAGCTCGCAATGAGTAAGCTTCAGAATTCCTCCATTTTTGCTCTTATTTCTATGTTCATGCTGTTGAAAATTTGACTCAATTCACATCCCTTTAGTATCCGGCTCATTTTTATATTAAATGACTTGATACTAACTAAGACTTCAATATCAAGCCCTTCATAAGAAGCAGCACCCATTTCTACAAATTCAGCGAAGAGCTCAACGGTTAACTTTATAGACCCATGCTCGTTTAATATTTCACTCAGGTATATCATTAATGAGTCCTCTATCCTCCGTAAAAACGCATCTGAATCCAAAAGACTTTCACCTTTATTCTCAAAGATGAGAGTTTCGATTCGCTGGTTGGAACAACTTCTTAATCGCTTGAAATTTTTGTTGAAACACTCTGCTAAATTTCTCTTGTGTACGTTGGTTCGCAACTAGTATAACCACTGCGAACTTTATACTTCAATTTTACACTTCTCACATCACATATTAATTAGGATAAAAGTGTTTTTTTTGATAACCTAAAAAATAATAGAAAAAAAAAATCAACATTATCTCCTTGGCAAATCAAAGGAGTGCATGAATATTAGCTACTTTTTCCGAACGACTTTTTTCACAAACTAAAACGGCAATAGAATACAACAATCAACAATCCCCTTGAACAAATCTTTACCAAACGATTTTTTCGGAACCTCAAAATAGCAATTGAAAATATTAGTTCCTGGTGAAAATATTGCAACAAACTCGGGTATTTATGTTAATCCATTATCGTTTGCGGTTTACTTTTTTCGTTCTCACGAACACTTCTAGTGGTAAGTAAATTAAATTTCTTAATAAGAAATAGTTTCTGCGGTTAAGTTTCCTTAACACTAAACCTACCGATATTTCATGTATACCTATCCCTACCACAGCGGGTCAAGTGATCCGCCTTTAACAATCAAACATAGCCCTTGCATTCACAAACAAAACGATAAATTAAATTCCAACCGAGATTTCCTCCTTTATATTGAAAATAGAAACCGCAAGTCATCCAGTTTTTATCACTCTACTATATCAATCACTTACAACACGAGGCGCCAGCCAGCTACTCATAACTTCAGACATGACATCATACTCGAAACGATGACGTAATCGATCCTCTCTTATCATCAACAAATCCATTGGCTTCTTTGTTGTTGACCATGAAACACCACTCGCCACTTCTTATCACACTACTACTATATTGACCATAAAAATCCACACTAAAATGACCTTGAAATCCCCTACAAACGATGACGTCATCATTTCATCATGAAATAAGCCACATCCAAAACGATGACGTAATGACTTCATCATCAGATAAGCCACAGACCGCTCGCACTGGATTTCGCTAGCCGCAACATTGAATAAGCCACAGTTAAACGTATTAAAATGTAAACGTATTTAAATCAAACACTTTTGTCGAAATAATAATTTTATTTCTTTTAAAAATATAGGTCTTGGTTGTTAGACGATACAAATTAGACTAACTTCCTAAAAATATGTTAACTTATTACCTCGCATAATCACATTTATTTCTGTGATTGCAATAATTCATGCATCATCGAACTGTTTATGCTTTGATATCTTTGATCTTGTTAAGCATTTCTCTTAGTTCGATAGATGAGTGGAACATATCGATTTTATCATTTGTTACAATATTCTGTTTGTGTTTATCAAATGGGTCATCTTTTGATGACAATGTGGTTACAATATTTGGTAGATTATAGGTATCATCAGATGATGATACTGCTGACATAACACGCCCCTCCTTAAGTGGGATCGCGTCCTCGCGATGTGTATTTATAATAATTTTTAATTGATTGTTTGATTTTTTACATTTCCAATATAAAAAAGTAAGTATAATAGCTAAAATAATTATGATGATAATAATGTCAGCAAAGGTATTCCAAAAGTATTTATTTTTATGATTGTAAGCAATTTAGTTTATATGATCTAGATTTTTGATGTTTTCACGGTGTACGTATTCTAGTGTTAAGTTTGATGGCTGGATATATGTGACATTTTTGATAATATTTGGTAGTATAATGCTGTTTTTTATTGTTTCTAATTTATTGCTGAATGTCAAATTATTGATTTGGATATTACAATTATCAAATTTTATTATATTATGATGTTTTATTGTCAGCTTTTGAACATTACAATTGTGTTTTAACATTGTTGGTTTTAAATTTTTATGACTATAATATTTGTTAAAACTTGTTCAACTAATTCTGAATTGTTAGGTATCATAGTACAATTAAGGCTTGATCCACACTATAGTGCCGCTCACAGTTCGGTCTCGGTCCGGTCTCGATCTCGTGTAATCTGGTTGTATTCACATTAGCGGTCTGACTTCGATCACGGTTCAATCTTGAATCGCCAATAGTCGAGGTCGCATATGTAAATACCTTTCTCGAAAGTCCAAGATATTTGAGACATGGCACGCATTTGAATAATTAAAATTATATTTAATTGTATTGAATTTTACAAATCAACACACTTGTCTCTTTTACTAACAAAACCTGACTGAACCGAGAACGAAGAGCATTCACACTATCGGTACAGTCCATCACAAGTTCGATCTCAATCAGCGAAAATTTCTTTGAGATCGATCGTTACTGGAGCGGTACCGGACCGGGACTTGACTGTTACCGATAGTGTGAATGCACACATTTGGTTCTTAGTTGAGGATATTTTACCAGACCGAAACCGAACCGAGACCGAACTTTGACCGGCACTATAGTGTGAATCAAGCCTAATTGAATTTTTAAGTAAATTTGAAATACAATTATCCGTTATAGGTAGTAAATTCCTTTCACAATTTTGTTTTGTATCCATGTATATGATATCTTGGGAGGTTATGACTGTTACATCTTCTGTTAATAATTCAAGATTGTTTTTATTTGGTATTGGCACAATTTTTGTCTTATAATAGGGTTGTTTTGAAAAATTTGGAATTGGAAGTATTACAAATATTATATTATTTCTTTGTGCTACAGTAGTTCTCATATGTTGGAGTTTATACAAATCAATTTCATATTGATATATTCCTTGTGTTGTCAATTTGTCTTTACTTAAAACTTCTAATCTTGACAGCAGGATTATTTCTTGTATTTCATTAATAGAGTTCAAAATATATTGTAGGTTTTCTTTTATTTCCAATTCATATTTAAATTCGAGAAACTTTCTTTCTAAAAAATTTGAATTTTTATTTAAACTATTAACTTTATCCAAAATAATTTGTTGGTTTTTATTAATATGATTTGTAAGCTCTTTTAGTTCGTTGTTAATTCGATTATTAATTATTATTTGTTTGTTTTATTTATCCGCAACGGAAATAATATTTTTATCAATTACTTAAAAATTTTATTCGATATCTTGCCTATCGTCGTCGTCCATTGTTCCTCCCAACCAGTGCAAAAATTGTCCATATAAATTTATTAATCCTGGTTTTTTTTTTATGTCATGACGTTGAAATTCATATAGTTTCTCTTTAATTTTGTTTATCAGGGATTTGTACTCTAAATGAGTTTGGGCGAATGTGGGGGGAATTGAGTTTTCGAGATATTGTACCATTTTTTCATATTCTTCCAAGTGTATTACGGGGATAACCGTTGTAAAGTTTGCTATTATTTTTATTTCCTGTAGTCGAATTAGATTAAAGCCATTGCCATAAGGTACTTCAGATATTTCCAAGTGTTGTCCCGATGTGATTGTAAAACATACAGAGAAGAGCAGGATAAATCTTATAATGATATTCTATGATTGATATTGTATTTTACGTTTCAATAATTTTTTATGGATAGGTATTATATAATTATTATGTTTAAATTAAGGCTGTTGTAATGTATGTTGATGATGAATTGTTTGGTCATTGGATGAATTGCCTTCGTGATCTCGTCTTCGGATGTACTCTTCCAGAGTGATGGTCTTTCTTTGTTTAAAGACGGGAATTAGTACAATAGAAGGTCGGGACTGATTTCTGTAACACCTACAGGCATCTCTTAGAATGCCGCATATTTGGCGCAGTCCGAGTAGACAGGCAGCCGGTATTTCTAAAGTATTGAATTTGCCAAGATGAGAGGCAATTCGTTATCTGCCAACTAGTAAAAGGCAGTTTCTGCTCCTTTACTCTAAACTGTGAACTTTGCCGCTGGTAGGCAATGTCGCTTAATTAAAAACAACTTATAGTTCTACGTTGTAGAATAAAACTGAGGCTGAGCATAAACCCAACTCGTTCTTTTATTTACGAATTTTGCTTATGCTAATACAATAAAAATTGCTTATTGAATAAAAATCCCTACTCTAGTTCTATGTTAGGTTATCTAAACCAATCGATCATGGTTCAATTCTGTTCCCACGGAATTCGTCGCATCCAGTATTGTTTACGTTGCTTTGACCCAATTTGATTATTTGGATCAATGCTCTGTATGAACCGTTTACCATGGGTAGTTTGAGTAAAAGGGAAATTATCAAAGACTCATTTGGTGTATGTATTGGGATCGATTTGGTTGGTTTGTTAGGTTATGTAATAAAGCTTATAAAAGCTTGTGAGGGCAATTGTTGTGTATGGGATATTTTTGGGTTCGGGACTAGGAATACCCTACACCACATTTCTTTAAGAAAGTATTTGTTAGCAAATACGACTGATTGGTTGAGGTAACTTGGCTTAAACTATACTTTATGTAGCGTATAGATATACATATATATATATTTTTGTAATAACAATAGTTTTTATATTAGAGCTTAATTAAATACAATAGTTTAAATACATTTACTTTGATTGTACAAGATTTTTGTATAATTTAAGTCTGTTATTGTGTATCCATTTATTTTTGTTCTCTATCTCTAATAGTGTATTGACGTTATTCGTGTTTATTACTTTATATGGGCCTTTATACGGTTTCTGGTTTTTCTTCCTATTTTCTACTGTTATAAGTACTAGATCACCAATGTTTAATTGAAGAGGTTTTGTATATGATGTTTTATTGCTCCTAGCTGATTTTGTTTTTTCTATTAGTTCTCTGGCTTTTGCTGCAGATACTTTTAATCTTAGCTTCAACTCATTCGCGTAATCCTCAATATCATAGATTTTATCTGTGTTGTCTAGAGTGTCATTTGGTAAATATGAAAGTTTTCCGAAAACTAGTTCGTATGGTGTGTAGTTAGTGTCTACGTGTGGGGTTGTATTATATGAGAATGTATAGTATGGTATCCATTCATCCCAGTTATTGTCATCAACGAATGCTAACAGGTATTCATTGAGGACACAATGGTTTCTTTCTACTACACCTAACGTCTCATGGTGATAAGGAGTTGAAAAGATTTGTTCAATTTGTAACAGTTCGCAAATGTTTTTTAGTAGATTATTTGTAAATTCTGTCCCTAAATCGGTTTTTAAAATTTTGAAATGAACGTATTGTAGTATAAAATTGTTTACTAAGGCCTTTGCTACTGTCTTAGCTTCCTTACTTTCTATGGGTATAGCCGTAATATATTTTGTTAATTCGCATTGTAACGTTAATATATATCGATAATTGTTTGAAAGTCTCAATGGGCCTACGATGTCCGCACTTACTATTTCAAAACTAGTAGAGGGTGTATCGGTTTTAATCATTCTTTCTTTTGTGTGCTTAGTTATTTTATTGAATTTGCATTTATTGCAATTGTTGATATAATGTTTGATCATGCTATTCATGTTCTTCCAACAGTATCTTTGTTTTAATTTAAGAAGCGTTTTGCGTATTCCTGTATGTCCTCCGTGTGGCGATTCGTGGAATTCTTTTATAAGTTCATTTTGTTTAGCGATGTCATTAATTCTCTTCGGGGGTTTATATATCATGATTTTTAACTGGATATCCATTTTTCGTTGCAACGTATTAAATAATTTCTTGAATTCTTCTTTGGGTACGTACCTAAATATTATATCTTCCATAGATAGAGCTAGCTCGTTTATATTATAATTCTGCGCATAATTCAGTAACTTCTTCACTACAGAAACTAGTTTCGTGTTTGAATTATCGTTACAGTTATTGCGAGATTTCACACTTTGCTTGTCGCTGGCGGAAACGTATTTCTCGTGAGCTTTATCGCTAAAGTGGACCATTAAATAATCTTCCTCCCTTGAGATTATTATACCTTCTTCATCGTTGCGCAACATATTAAATTTTAGTTTTAATGCCCCTGTTATATCGGATAGCGAAGTACAATCGAACGCATAGAGGTGATCAATCTCCCGTTTTCTTTTGTCGCTTTCGTTATCGATTTTTGTGCTTGTTTTATTACATTGTTGTTTTATCGCCTTGCTTCTTGTTATCGCCATAAGTTTCTTGCTGATACTTTCGTTACTGGTTGGGGGAATCATTGATTTTAATATTTCTGAGTCTATTTGTATTCTTGATAATGCGTCGGCCTTTGTATTGATGTTACCTTTTTTATACACAATTTCAAAATCATAGTCCGATAAATCTAATCTGATTCTTGTCAATTTCGAGGATGGGTTTTTGTGTGTGAATAATGACACTAAAGGCCTATGGTCTGATACCACTGTGAACCTTCGTCTGTAATGAAATGAGTACAAGCGAACATTGTCGCTTTGAAATTTCAAGCCAACAGGACTTTCGTCTTGTTGGCCTCAATGGACGTTAAGTCCCCGGGACGAGGCAACGAGCCCATGTGTCGTTCAGACGAATTTGGGTTCGGCCTCTACCTAGCTAGAGGAGTGATGGCTGCTGGCAGGCCAGCTCAGCTCGGCGCGTATCGTCGTGGGTGCGTTCTCTAGCATCAGTCCCGAATCTCATTTCCAGAGATTCAGCCATCAAATTGCCCGCTTACATACCGACAAAAAAAATTCATTCAACAAAGCAAACTATTCATCTTGTGAGGCTATACCTCCTACGTTACTTTACACAAAGAATTCTCGCGCGCATACCGAGATAATACCGCGTTCAAGGGCTGCCCGAGAGAAAAAAAAATCTTAACGTTACATTGGTCTATTGGTGGAATTCCGAAGCTACTCAAAACAAAAACAGGCAAGAAAGAAAAGAAAACGAAAGACTACCGCGTACCAACACAATCTCTCGGGTGGCCGTGGCACTCTCGAATTGGAAGACGAGCTTCAGCGGAACTCGCCAGGCGCAGATGTCGCTGCCTGGGCCCGCCCTACCATGGCCTAGCGCTTGCGTGTCCGCATGTGTTGTGCGCACTAGGCCCACCACTACTTACCTTGGCCGGTCTATTCCGTTAGCTGTTGGAAATGGAGGTCATTGAAGAGGGAGAGCCCTCAAGGAAACTCTGGATTTTTCAATTCATGATAAATTTATTCATTCTACTTCGAATATGTACAAATTACAAAAAAAATATAATTAAAGAGGTGAACCGCTAGAAAATTTGATTTGTAATTATTGTAAACTACTTTACGGTATATAAGAGTTAAAACTTTACTTTAATGATGGTTTAGATTTTTTTTAAATATTTCTATGTTGTGAATGTCACAGCTGGCAACGCCGAGGAGAAGACGACGGACGAAGAGGCAGTCAACGAGGCGACGCGAGTGAGAAAGGAGCGAATAAACGACTATCGAGTAAACCAAGCTTGAATAAACGCTTCTGATATGTAATTCGTGTTTGATAATATTTCGGCGTCTGACAATTCAGAAGTGGGATCCTTGGGATCTAAGCGTTGAAAATGCCTGTAGTAAATATTGCCGACTTGGGGTGCAAAACCCTTCGTGAACTGTTAAAGGAACGTGATCTTGCGATTGGAGGTCGCAAACCCGATCTGGTCGAACGTCTTGCGATACACCTTGGGACTGACGTAGTTGAAGTCTCTGAGGACGAGAACGCCGCGAGAAACGACAACGATTTGCGACAGGAAGTGACCGAGTTAAAGGCTCAGGTGGAGGCTCTCATGGCCGCCATTAAAGCCGTTTCAATGCCTCCCGTTTCAATATCGCCAGTTCCAGTTCCACTTGTTTCGATTGCCGGTGAAAACTTCATTTCCACACATCACATCGGACACCCGATAGCGACAACGAACCAAGTAAGTGAAGTTCCGATATCTATGTCAGCACCGGATGGTGGGCCACGATTTGGACCGAGAACTTCGACAACTCAATGTCACACCACGATTCCTGCCCACGTCGGAATATCAAAAAATTCGATCAACAACAACATTATAGCCGATCAGACATACGTCCAGTTCCATTCCACCCCCGGACACGCTCATTCATATCAAGCGGCTCAGTTAACGAATGCAATTGCGCACCCCTTGACGGGAGAACAAGAACTCAATCCGCTGTCTCAAACACGTCGAGGGGAAAGAGGAGTGTTTCAAGTACGTGACGTTATCAACGTACTACCATATTTCGATCCGCTGGATGAAACATCGCCATCTGCGGAACAATTCCTATCACGTATAGAAAAACTGGCCCGTATTTATGATTGGGAAGAAGAGCTGATACTTTTCGCCGCTCAAGCGAAACTCAGAGGTCACGCTAAACAATGGAATGATGGGCTCCAAGATACATTCGCCACTTGGGGGCAATTTTCTCATATGCTACGAGCAGACTTCCCACTCCGTCAACTTAACGTCGACATTCATCGAAAATTGATTGAGGAACGTCGCCTGTCAAACGAAACACCGGAGGAATATTTTTACAGGACTTGCGCGATGGGACGCCGTGGAGGTTTGGACGACCTCATCATCATCCACTACATACGCAACGGACTTAAAATGCCTCTGTTGCAAGCGTCTCTTGCTGGTGTTGAATTTGCAACGACAAGCGAACTTCTTAACGCAATACGACGATTTACGATGACGAATACACGCGACGAATTAACATCATCGACCCGGTCGATAGGGGAAAAACAATCGGGAACAAATAATTTGAGGTTTCGCAACCGGCCAGGGCCCGAGTCTCGCAGTTGTTTCAACTGTGCTGAAAAGGGGCATCTATCCATCAACTGCCCTAAGCCACAGCGGAAATTTCGCTGCCCAACTTGCACGCGAACAGGACACACACAAGCAAACTGTCCGGCGAAACTCTCTGACCCTAATCTGCAGAGGCAACCGATAAACAGAATCACGCAGCAACGACCTAATCTTCTTACCAAACAGATCAGCGTCAATGGACGTGATCTGACAAGCATAATTGATTCGGGAAGCAGCTGCTCCCTCATTCGACGCACTGACGCACGAAACATTGGAGAGCTTTTACTATCTGTGTCGCCCAAATGTCTCGTAGGTTTTGGTGGTGGTGAATACGTGTGCACTCATACACTGCAAGTGACCATCGAAACGGACGGAAGCAAAACAGATATGTGTTTACATGTTGTCGATGATGATCTGCTTGACGAACCAATACTTTTAGGGAACGATTTCTTGATCGGGAAAGCACGATGTGTTATCATTCAAGAGGGGAACGTCACAGTCAGTGAACGACAATGGGACGTGAAGACAGGCCCGATGACGAAGGAAAATCGAGCACAACTGAATTCACTTTTGACCGAGTTTAATAAATGTTTCGCAGAGAGTATGTCAACAATCGGCCGTTGCACTACGACGGAGATGAGTATCAAGCTGACAACGAATGCTCCTGTCAATCGATCTCCGTATAAATTGCCATTTCCAAAACGGCAAACTGTCGAAAATATCATCAATGACTTTTTAGTCAACGATATCATACGTCCAAGTAAATCTGAGTATTCTTCGCCTGTCATCTTAGTTCCGAAGTCAGATGGAACCGATCGACTGTGCGTTGACTATCGTATGCTAAACGCAATCACGATCAAGGAGCCGTACCCCGTTCCGAGTGTCGACGAACAACTCGCCCAACTTGCAGGAAAGTCGTATTTCACGACTCTGGATTTTCTATCCGGGTACCATCAAGTGCCAATTCAGGAAAGCTGCAAAAAATTTACTGCTTTCGCCACACACAACGGGCAGTACGAGTACAATGTTGTACCGTTTGGGCTGGTGAACGCACCATTTGTCTTCCAGAGAGCGATGCGGAGAATTATGGTCAAAATGAAGAGTTCAGTAGTTTCCTACGTCGATGAAGTAATTATTCCCAGCGACACAATTGCAGACGGACTTAGCGCCCTTCGGGAATTTTTATCTCTTGTGCTCGACTCGGGAATGACATTAAAAACATCGAAATGCACGTTTATGTCTCCGGACGTGAATTTTCTTGGACACCGTGTCACAAAAAACGGCATCTCACCAGGGAATACAAAAACGACGGCAATCCAAAATTTTCCAGTACCTAACAATCAGGCTGACGTTAGACGGTTCCTCGGGCTGACGGGTTTCTTTAGGAAATTCGTTCCGAGCTATTCAACCATCGCACTACCACTAACTCGATTGCTCCGCACGAAAGACGCGCCCCCGTTTAAATGGTCATTCACGGAGCAACAAGCTTTTGACTTACTACGACAGCAGCTGTTGAGTCCTCCTTTGCTTCAGATCTACGACATCGCAAAAGATCACGAAGTTCATACCGATGCAAGCTCGATTGGACTAGCCGGAGTATTACTGCAGAGCACTGGAGACGGGTGGAAACCTGTCTCATATTTCAGCCGACAGTGCTCAGACGCTGAACGAATCTACCATAGCCACGAGCTGGAAGTGCTTGCTTTAGTAGAAACGCTAGAAAGATTCCGACTTTTCCTACTCGGGAAACGATTTCGCGCAGTGACTGATTGTGCCGCTATCACTGCCACGAAAACCACAACGCCACTGAAACCTCGAATCGCCCGTTGGTGGCTGCGCTTGCAGGAGTTTGACTGCGAATTCGTTCACCGAAGCTCCGATCGAATGCGTCACGTCGATGCGTTGAGCCGCGCCCCAGTTGAACGACCGAAAACAATTGAAACGGTCGTTGATCGAATTTTCAGAGTCGATCTGGATGAATATGATTTTCTAACGACCATACAACTTCAAGATTCTGAGCTTGCCACCATCGCTGATGTTCTTCAAGGGCGGCGTCACTCAGAGCAAGCACCACAGATCCGAAAGGAGTACGCACTCCAGAACAATAAATTGTATCGACGAGTTGACGATCGACTTAAATTTGTCGTTCCTAAAGCAGTTCGCTGGAGAGTCACGAAGACGTATCACGACGAAATGGGACATTTCGCTATAGAGAAAACGTTAGAGCGACTGAAAAGAGATTTTTGGTTTCCGAGGATGCGCAAATATGTCCGAGCATATATTTCTGCATGTATGGAGTGCGCTTTTAACAAAGCTTCATCTGGAAAGCTCGAAGGTGAACTACACATTAACACGGTCGAACCCATTCCATTCCGGAAACTACATCTTGATCATGTAGGGCCTTATCCAAAGAGTAAACGTGGTAATGAATACATATTGGGTATCACGGATCCGTTTACAAAATTCACGGTTTTGAAAGCTGTCCGCTCAACCAAGACGATGCCAGTACTGAATGCACTCCGAGAGCTGACTGGTTACTTTGGTCTTCCGAAAATTATCGTTACAGACCGAGGAACGGCGTTCACATCTAATGCATTTCGCGACTATTGTGAGTCTAACGGCATCAAACATACTCAGACAGCGGTTCGCACTCCACGAGCTAATGGAGCTATTGAACGTGTCAATAAAACTCTAGGGAATTGTCTCCGTGCAAGCGTGTCACACGAAAACGACTGGGACTTGCACATTCAAAATATACAGTGGACCCTCAACAGTGGAAGGCACGATACAACCCAATACAGCCCAAACGAACTAGTCTTCGACTTCAGCCTCAACGATGTCGTTCACAATCGAATTATTCAGGCGTTGAACGATGAAGCGCCGCGTATGTCACCCGAACCGATCGCTATTCGCCGATCAAAAGCTGCAGAATCCATAGCCAAGCAACAAGTAAAGTGGAAGCAACGTTTTGATCAGGCACGTCAACATCCTCGTCACTACGCCGAAGGTGATCTCGTTCTTGTGGCACACGTGCCGCCCGCTTCCGGTTTCTCCAGAAAGTTAGAGCCACGCTTTAAAGGTCCCTACCGCATTACGAAATCTTTAAGATACGACCGCTACGTCGTCGAAGACATTGAGCAGATGCAACGAAGTCGGCGACCATACAGTTCAGTTCATCACGTTGAGCACATTCGCCCATGGTGTTATGCCGATCCCATTTTAGACGATGACCCCTTGGACGCATCCGATACCGAAGATTACCTCGGTCAGGAGTCCGAGTTTGTCAGAATTGGCCGAACTGTCACAGCTGGCAACGCCGAGGAGAAGACGACGGACGAAGAGGCAGTCAACGAGGCGACGCGAGTGAGAAAGGAGCGAATAAACGACTATCGAGTAAACCAAGCTTGAATAAACGCTTCTGATATGTAATTCGTGTTTGATAATATTTCGGCGTCTGACATGAATGTTTTATTTTTGCTTTCAACGTGTCTATAGCTACATATGCCAATCTGTTGTATTTTCTTAATTTTTTTTTTATATTACCACTTTTAGACTCATAATTTTGTGATTCACTTAGGAACTAGAATTATTCCTACATAATGTTGAGCCTTAAATTCTAAAAAAATGATTATAGTCAGTTTATTTTTGTTCCTCTACAGTATGTAAGTGCTATATAATAATTTATGTTTTGACTTACTTAGCATTTCCATGTAAATAATCTTTCAAAAAAAAAAACGATTACACTCCCTTCACTTGGCATCTGTGTCCATGCAACATAAACTTTTTTCAAATATGAAATGGTACTAGAGAGATACTTTAAGTCCTTTCGCACAGACACCTGAGCACACACATCGAGGCCGCAACGAATATGATCACCACTAGCATGAACTGTGAGCACTAGCATGAACTGTGAACTGTGAGCACGTTCGGGCGTCAACACTCTGAGGCGGGTTAGTTAGTTCTAATCAAAAAAATGTCGTTGCTAACCAAGACCATCCTTTATTCGTTTTCTTGGGTAAGTCTTTTGCTACAGGATATTCAATTACCGATTGCGATTAAAACCAACCGCGCTAGTGTTGTGAACGATGAAATCCAAAAAAAATAAGGAGGAATGGGCCAATTGATTTAGGTATTGATGCAGTAACCAGCATAATGTTCAAGTGGCCAAAAATTAGTTATACTCAATCAGGTATAACAAAAACCAGTTGTGGCCATCTTGGATCGCCCTCAGAAAGACTTCTCTTCGGCCATCTTTGAAACTACTACCGCAGACATGTGCGATTTGCGAGTTCTCACCATTTCAGGTTTATTTCGGGCATATTTCATTATTCACCATAAATACGACCGATCGTTCGATAATCATTATTATTGAATCCAAGGTTAAAGCTAGCAAAAACTTTCCTTCACTTCACGATCACTTCGAAGCTGTTCGGATTTTTAAAAAAAAACTTGCAGATGCTCTAATTTGAATAATCAAGACTTATCAGTCTGTTACGGCTAGATCTTTTTCTTATCTATGAAAGCTATGGAGATATTTCAACCGTTTTCAATATACATCTTCCTTCGACGAGCGTTGCTAACGATACACATTCTTTTCTTTCGAAAACACTGTTTTTAGCCGTTCAAAGCACTGATGAGTCCCGTAGGTACGTCGTTCGTGTTTCGCGTTTTCATCACTGCACCGGTCTATCTTCGCAACCAACAAACCGTTAATTGCAAGCTGGGTAGATTAAAAAAGCCATTTATATCCGTTTTTGGCTGAACTGCTTATTAAAATTAGGATTTTTTAATCTCACTTCGTCACTTCAAGTACCGATTTTTCGTTCCGTTGATCTCATTTCGTCGGGCCAGGAGAAAAATGGATTTATCACCGCTACAGCCGCGGCCTGTTGCTGGCTAGCTTCGTCCAGTCCACTCGAGCTCAAAGAAACGAATCCTCGTCTCCCTGGCAGCAATCCTACTCGTCCGTCCGCTAGCGGTTCTTCGCAAAAACCTGTCGGGTAGCTGCCCAAACCGGACTCCCGCTTGAGCGCGGCAAGCTGGTTTTTTCGGTGTGCAGGGTTGCCGCTTCTGGATCCACCCAAAGATTCCAAAAATTATTCTTTTTGGCTGCGTGCGCTATTCCAACACAGGCATGAGTGAGTGAGTGGTTTAGGGTCGAATGTCTTTGGCGTGATATATTCCCCAGACCTTGTTGTCCGGGCCCGTTACTTGAAAGCATGCGTTGCCTTGTTGCTTGGTGATGGTAGCCTTACAGAATTTCTTGTCCAGTTTGGCGTTGTAATGGTCCACCGCCTTACTTTGTCCAAAATTTCGAACATATACGGTGTCCCCGACCTGGACCTTCGGTTTTCTAGACCGCAAGTTGTAGACCCTCACCTGTGCCTGCGCAGCTTTAGCTAATCTCTCTGCCACCTGATTGCGGATCAGCTCCATACGTTCGTGATGTAGCATTTCGGTTTCGTGCTCTTTCAATAGATGTATGGTTCTTAGTAGAGCGTAGGTGCTCCCATGCCCGATCATGTTTTGCCCGAACACGACGAAGTATGGGGCGGAACCAAGGGAGACATGATAAGCTGTCCGCAGTGCACAGTTGATGGCCGACAGCTTCCGATCCCAATCACGCTGATTTGGGTGCACATATGCTCGTATCGCGGCCAACACCGAACGATTTACACGTTCCGAGGCGTTTGCCTGGGGGGAATAAATAGCCGTATAATGGTGGCGTACGCCGTACTCTTCCAGGAGCTGGTTGAAGAGATTGCTCTGGAGTTGAGGGCCATTGTCAGAAGTGATGATTTCGGGGACTCCGATCAAGTGAAATAAATCCTCTTCCAGATAGTGGGTGATAAGTTTGGCCGACGCGGCTTTGAGGGGTTTAAGGAAGGTGAACTTGGATAGGTGGTCCAGGACAACCAGAATAAAGGTGTGACCAGTAGACGATCGAGGATACGGGCCGAGGAGATCAATATACAAGCGTTGGAAGACACGTTCTGGAACACCGGTAGGACGCATGGGTGCTCGAAGGGTTTGGTTGGGCGCCTTGGTCTCTTTGCAGGTTTCGCACGAACTGACATATGCAGTGACCTGTTTGGTCATGGCTGGCCAATAGAAGAGCTCTTTAAGCCGCCTGACGGTCTTTCCGATGCCTCCATGTGCACTTAGCGGATGATTATGGGCTCGCTGTATCAAGGAGGTCGTCAGTTCGTCCGGAACCCATAGCTTCCATGCATCTCTGTCTATTGCAATGTCACCAGTGGCATGCTGGCAACGCTTGTATATAAGTCCCTCAAGAACTCGTAAATCCGGCGGTTGTGCTCGCTCTTGCGATATTTGTCTTGCAAGCTCTACATACTTTTCGCTCTTGAAATGTGGGGAGGAAAGATCGATCTCGATGGTGTTGGTTGAGATATCCTCTAATTCAAGACCTTCTGCCAAGAAAACTCTTGACAGCGAATCCGGCACTACGTTTTGGCTTCCCTTCCTATGCGTAATTTTAAATTTGAAGCCTTGGAGTTTCAAAGCCCATCTTGCCAACCTGCCATGTAAATCCGAGAGTGTCATTAGCCATTGTAGTGAGGCATGATCCGTGATGACCTCGAATTCATGACCTTCTACATAGGCTCGGAATTTCCTAATAGCTAACACGGCGGCAAGACACTCCTGTTCAGAAACGGTGTAGTTTCGCTGCGCAGGGTTGAGCTTATGAGACATGTAAGCAACAGGGACTTCCACACCGTCGTCGGTCTTCTGCATCAGTACCGCGCCGACACCATGTTGACTTGCGTCACAGTGTATGGCGAAGGGGCGTTTGAAATCGGGACTGTGCAGAACCGGTGCGGTGCATAGAGCGTTTTTCAAATCTTTGGAAAGCCCTGATGCTGACATCGTCCCACAGAAACTGTCGCTTACGCGATAGGAGGTCCGTGAGGGCTGTGGATAGAGCTGCAAAATTTGGCACGAAGCGTCGGTACCAGCCACACATTCCGAGAAAACGTCGCAACTGTTTTACTGAGGTGGGGCGCGGAAATTCCTGTATGGCTTGCACCTTGCTTGGATCCGTTCGGATTGTACCATTGCCGATGATATGGTCCAAGTATCTCACCTCTTTCATGAGGAACTTGCTCTTTTCTATATTGATGGTCAGTCCGGCCTTACGTAGGCACAAAGCAATCTCTTGGAGCAGCTGTAAGTGCTCGTCTAGAGTCTAGGTGATCATCCCGGATGACTCTTCGATGACGCCCATTGTCAGCATCCTATCAATCTCTGCAAAGAGAAGTTTTTCCACCGCGGGGGAAACCGAAAAGTGGCGTTGTTTGATGGGCCGACTGGGTCCCACGTCAATAACGTGCGAAATCAATGTAGTTCGACCCAATCCTTCTCGAGAAAAAGATGGAAAGCTGGCAATGACCGTATAGAGCATGCGTTGCTGTGCAGAAGGTAACTTGTGGCGAGGACTGGCTGGTTCTAGGGTACACACTGCACCATTATCGCGAAGAACGTGCTCCTCACGAAAGATGTCTTAAGCGAGACAGAATAGGCGGACGAAGTCCACCCCGAAATATACATTCTGACTCAGAGTTGGTATGATCAGGAAGGACATAGTGTGCGTTGTACCACGGAAGGTAACGGAACCTGTGATTTTGCCAACCGCTGCATGTTTGGTGCCGTCCGCAGTCTTTAGGCTCACGTTTAATTTTTCAACGTGGTGTAGGGGGTTGGCTAGGACTTTTCTTGCAAAATTTGCTGCCAGACAGCTTACACTAGCCCCAGTATCGATTAACCCACGCACTTGTTCGTTTTCGAACAGAGTGACATTGGCGTATGGTCTTAAATCGTCAGTGGGTTGGTCCACAATGGTTGTTGAGACGTATATGTTTTTGTTGCGCAGGACCCTCTTCCAGAATTTCCTCAGTCGTAAGGTGGACCTCTTCGGATATTTTGGGAGAAACTCTTCCACACCAAAAATACGCTCTCTTGCTCGCCGATATTCCTTCATGCGCACATGGTAAGGTTTGTGAAATGCGTGGCTGCTGGCCTGTACATAAATTGAATCCTCAGAGGGAGAGAGACACGGGGTGTGAAGACTACCACGCTTTAAAATGCGGATAGGATTTTTAGTAGTGCTATTTGTTAGGGAGAGATCACTTGCGGTCGTGGTATCCTCGGTTATTTGGTCTTTTTTTTCTGAATCGCCTAAGCTTTAGGATGGTGTCGCGGTCCAGGAGGCCTCTGCTGTTGGTGAGGTCTCGATCCCGACCAGATTTTTGGATCGCTGCATGCTGGACAGCTGGGCTTGTAGGTGTCGGGCTTGCCACATTCATAGCAGAAAACTGAGCGCCCCGCTAGGCACACATCAAAACGATGTCCTGGCTTCCGACAGTTCCAGCACACAGCGGTCTTTTCCAATGCTGCAGCCGCTGGTATCTACAGACGAGGAGAGATCTTCCGGCATCCAAGAGGACTCCTCTGGTCGTACTTCCGCTCTCGTCTGTTCCGCTTCCCGAGGGCACCACTCTTCTACGAGGCGTTGGCTAGATGAAGGTCGAGCGTGTGGCTTAAAAACGCCGCGCTGTGCGTCAAGATTCTCTTGTCGCCTGGCATAAGTGCGCAGCATCCGCACAGAAGTGATTGGGAGGTGCAGCAAACTGTTACGGAGGTCCAAGCGCAGGTTGAGCTTCAGTAACTCCACTAGCTCATTGTCACCGATGGGTGTTGGGAGGCGATCGGTGAGCCGAAGAACACCGTCGCAGAATGAGTCGAACGATTCGTGTATGCCTTGCTTTCGGCTGCGAATCAGCTCTCGTATCTCCAGCTCGGAGAATCCATCACCAAATCTGTCTCGCAACGCTTGGCAGAACGCGTGCCAGTCAAAATATTCCGACCCTCGCAGATACCTCCAGTACCAGTCCGCGGCTTCTTCCACCAAAAGGACGTGCAAAAACTGGCATACAAATTCCATGTTTCCGCGGAGTGTATTACGTGTGAGAGTACGAACCTGGAATAAAAATTTGTCGACAGGAAGGGAGCCTAACCGTCCACTGAATTTGATGTTCCACCCTTGTATGATAGTAAGGGCCCGCTCTGCAGAGAGTGGAGCAGGTTGAGCTCGCCAGCCCACGGAATTCTCATGTATTTGACGGGAGCGTCCAAGAGGAGATTCAGGTGACGTTTCGTTTATACGAACTGGGCCAGTTGGGGTGGGTGCATGAGCCAGGCTTGCAATTTCTTGCCTTACCCCATCTCTCACCAGTTGTGGCAGCCACTGCTGCAGCTGCTGTATCGTTATAGTCGAGGTTGTTTCGACTTCAGATTGGGTGGATCTCCCGGCGGGGAGTTCTGCCTGCTCCTCATTCGTTGCCTTTTTGGAGGACTTATCACCCCCAACAGCACCGTGCATTTCCTCCGAATTAAGGTTCTGCTGCTGAGTAGCTTGCGATCTCGTATAATAACGACCTAGTTTAGGTCTTGCCCCTCGTGTCAAGACAGGGGTTGGAGCTTCACCGTCGGTTGGAAGGTATGCACCTCCTATGTGGTCTCTTGTTTGATAAGGTCGTAGATCTCGGGGATTGCATGTCTCCCGACATAATAGACAGCTTGGGTTTTTTCGGAGCCATTGTTCCATGCATAGCGCGTGAAACACGTGTGAGCAGGAAGTCTGCACCATTGGCTCTTCACCCACGTACTCATAGGTACATATAGTACAGACGGCGTCATTAAAGCGACATGTTGCGACTGGGCTGTGCCTAGATGTCATATTTTATTGGTCGTTCCCTCTTATCACTTGTCAGAAATAAACATAAGTTAAATAATTGTTAAATTGCCAAAAAAAAATGAGTGCCAAGAATATATCAAAAGAACTAACAGTTGAGTTTCCTTGAGGCTTCCTCTCCAATCAATGAACGATGCAAGGACCTCGGCCAAGATAAATAGCTTCCACCAAAGTTCAACTTCCAGCGAGAGTGCACATTTACTTCATTACAAAAAAAAAGAGAGAGAAAAATTGTTTCCAAAAAAAATATCAACGATTTACCGAGGCAAGTGAGCAGACAACTCCGAGCTGTCAGAAGAGCGGACGAACGCACGCGCGATTTAGCACTCAGTGCTTCGTAATTCCTGCGACCCCCGTCATCCCGGATCCGCGACTCACTTCGCCTGTACCGCATTAAAAATTAAAGAGAACTCCCAATACACAAAGGCAAGGTACAGATCGAATCTTTCACGAGACCAATCAAGGTAGGTTTTACCCACCAAGTTGGTAATTCTCAAGCGAAAGAGACGAGCCTCCTTGTGCGTACGAGTACGCAGGACATCACGTTGGGATTCCCTTTCGCGAATAAATAAAAAAATTGGAAGGAGAGTTGGACGACCTGCACTTCACCAAAAAAATTACTCAGGTGGGCTATTGCTCACTAAGTCCAACATCTCCGTTTTGTGAGTTACCCCATTGGAAAACCCTGGATCGGTAAGATCAATTTCCAATCAATATTTGACTGGCGATAAGCTGTTTGGGGGCCCCACGTTGGGCGCCATTGTAATGAAACGAGTAGGAGCGAACATTGTCGCTTTGAAATTTCAAGCCAACAGGACTTTCGTCTTGTTGGCCTCAATGGACGTTAAGTCCCCGGGACGAGGCAACGAGCCCATGTGTCGTTCAGACGAATTTGGGTTCGGCCTCTACCTAGCTAGAGGAGTGATGGCTGCTGGCAGGCCAGCTCAGCTCGGCGCGTATCGTCGTGGGTGCGTTCTCTAGCATCAGTCCCGAATCTCATTTCCAGAGATTCAGCCATCAAATTGCCCGCTTACATACCGACAAAAATAAATTCATTCAACAAAGCAAACTATTCATCTTGTGAGGCTATACCTCCTACGTTACTTTACACAAAGAATTCTCGCGCGCATACCGAGATAATACCGCGTTCAAGGGCTGCCCGAGAGAAAAAAAAATCTTTACGTTACATTGGTCTATTGGTGGAATTCCGAAGCTACTCAAAACAAAAACAGGCAAGAAAGAAAAGAAAACGAAAGACTACCGCGTACCAACACAATCTCTCGGGTGGCCGTGCCACTCTCGAATTGGAAGACGAGCTTCAGCGGAACTTTTTGTGAGTTACCCCATTGGAAAACCCTGGATCGGTAAGATCAATTTCCAATCAACATTTGACTGGCGATAAGCTGTTTGGGGGCCCCACGTTGGCCGCCATTGTAATGAAACGAGTAGGCCCCACGTTGGGCGCCATTGTAATGAAACGAGTAGGCCCCACGTTGGGCGCCATTGTAATGAAACGAGTACAAGCGAACATTGTCGCTTTGAAATTTCAAGCCAACAGGACTTTCGTCTTGTTGGCCTCAATGGACGTTAAGTCCCCGGGACGAGGCAACGAGCCCATGTGTCGTTCAGACGAATTTGGGTTCGGCCTCTACCTAGCTAGAGGAGTGATGGCTGCTGGCAGGCCAGCTCAGCTCGGCGCGTATCGTCGTGGGTGCGTTCTCTAGCATCAGTCCCGAATCTCATTTCCAGAGACTCAGCCATCAAATTGCCCGCTTACATACCGACAAAAAAATTCATTCAACAAAGCAAACTATTCATCTTGTGAGGCTATACCTCCTAGGTTACTTTACACAAAGAATTCTCGCGCGCATACCGAGATAATACCACGTTCAAGGGCTGCCCGAGAGAAAAAAAAATCTTTACGTTACATTGGTCTATTGGTGGAATTCCGAAGCTACTCAAAACAAAAACAGGCAAGAAAGAAAAGAAAACGAAAGACTACCGCGTACCAACACAATCTCTCGGGTGGCCGTGGCACTCTCGAATTGGAAGACGAGCTTCAGCGGAACTCGCCAGGCACAGATGTCGCTGCCTGGGCCCGCCCTACCATGGCCTAGCGCTTGCGTGTCCGCATGTGTTGTGCGCACTAGACCCACCACTACTTACCTTGGCCGGTCTATTCCGTTAGCTGTTGGAAATGGAGGTCATTGAAGAGGGAGAGCCCTCAAGGAAACTCTGGATTTTTCAATTCATGATAAATTTATTCATTCTACTTCGAATATGTACAAATTACAAAAAAAAAAATAATTAAAGAGGTGAACCGCTAGAAAATTTGATTTGTAATTATTGTAAACTAGTTTACGGTATATAAGAGTTAAAACTTTACTTTAATGATGGTTTAGATTTTTTTTAAATATTTCTATGTTGTGAATGTTTTATTTTTGCTTTCAACGTGTCTATAGCTACATATGCCAATCTGTTGTATTTTCTTAATTTTTTTTTTATATTACCACTTTTAGACTCATAATTTTGTGATTCACTTAGGAACTAGAATTATTCCTACATAATGTTGAGCCTTAAATTCTAAAAAAATGATTACAGTCAGTTTATTTTTGTTCCTCTACAGTATGTAAGTGCTATATAATAATTTATGTTTTGACTTACTTAGCATTTCCATGTAAATAATCTTTCAAAAAAAAAAACGATTACACTCCCTTCACTTGGCATCTGTGTCCATGCAACATAAACTTTTTTCAAATATGAAATGGTACTAGAGAGATACTTTAAGTCCTTCCGCACAGACACCTGAGCACACACATCGAGGCCGCAACGAATATGATCACCACTAGCATGAACTGTGAGCACTAGCATGAACTGTGAACTGTGAGCACGTTCGGGCGTCAACACTCTGAGGCGGGTTAGTTAGTTCTAATCAAAAAAATGTCGTTGCTAACCAAGACCATCCTTTATTCGTTTTCTTGGGTAAGTCTTTTGCTACAGGATATTCAATTACCGATTGCGATTAAAACCAACCGCGCTAGTGTTGTGAACGATGAAATCAAAAAAAAAATAAGGAGGAATGGGCCAATTGATTTAGGTATTGATGCAGTAACCAGCATAATGTTCAAGTGGCCAAAAATTAGTTATACTCAATCAGGTATAACAAAAACCAGTTGTGGCCATCTTGGATCGCCCTCAGAAAGACTTCTCTTCGGCCATCTTTGAAACTACTACCGGAGACATGTGCGATTTGCGAGTTCTCACCATTTCAGGTTTATTTCGGGCATATTTCATTATTCACCATAAATACGACCGATCGTTTGATAATCATTATTATTGAATCCACGGTTAAAGCTTGCAAAAACTTTCCTTCACTTCACGATCACTTCGAAGCTGTTCGGATTTTTTAAAAAAAACTTGCAGATGCTCTAATTTGAATAATCAAAACTTATCAGTCTGTTACGGCTAGATCTTTTTCTAATCTATGAAAGCTATGGAGATATTTCAACCGTTTTTAATATACATCTTCCTTCGACGAGCGTTGCTAACGATGCACATTCTTTTCTTTCGAAAACACTGTTTTTAGCCGTTCAAAGCACTGATGAGTCCCGTAGGTACGTCGTTCGTGTTTCGCGTTTTCATCACTGCACCGGTCTATCTTCGCAACCAACAAACCGTTAATTGCAAGCTGGGTAGATTAAAAAAGCCATTTATATCCGTTTTTGGCTGAACCGCTTATTAAAATTAGGATTGTTTAATCTCACTTCGTCACTTCAAGTACCGACTTTTCGTTCCGTTGATCTCATTTCGTCGGGCCAGGAGAAAAATGGATTTATCACCGCTACAGCCGCGGCCTGTTGCTGGCTAGCCTCGTCCAGTCCACTCGAGCTCAAAGAAACGAATCCTCGTCTCCCTGGCAGGATTGCTGCTCGTCCGTCCGCTAGCGGTTCTTCGCAAAAACCTGTCGGGTAGCTGCCCAAACCGGACTCCCGCTTGAGCGCGGCAAGCTGGTTTTTTCGGTGTGCAGGATTGCCGCTTCTGGATCCACCCAAAGATTCCAAAAATAATTCTTTTTGGCTGCGTGCGCTATTACACGTCCATATAAATAAGGTCTGAAAAAGTTTATTCCCCAGTGTATCGCCAAAAGTTCTTTTTCTATGACTGGTTTGTTCAGTTCGTGTTTGTTCAATGATCTACTCGCGTACGAGATAGGTAAATCAGAACCAATCTCTCCTTGTGACAGAATCGCACCTAGTTCTAAATTTGATGCGTCAGTGGTCAATATAAATGGTTTTTCAAAATCGGGATATTGGAGTATTGGCTGTGAGATTAATTTTTGTTTTAGAAGATCGTATGCTTTTTGTTGTTCTTCTTCCCAAACGAACGGTGTTTGTTTCCTCAATAAAGAGTTCAAACTCTTTGCCGTTTCTGCAAAGTTTGGGATGAAGCGACGGTAGTAATTACAAAATGCAACGAATCTCCTTACATCATCTGCATTTTTAGGAATGGGATAATTCTTAATCACTTCGGATCTATTGATTTCAATCGGTATCATGGCTATTCTAGCCGTTATGACAACATGTGCCATATTTATTTTTCCTGTGTACATCGGGATTGTAAAATCTTTGTCAAGGATGCAAAAGGTAATTGTATAGGACTCGAAATCTATTTTGCACATATATTTACTGAGTATATCTCTTCCTAATATACCGTCAGTTTCAATTGGAAAGTCCTCATCTACTATGTGAAAAGTATTCGTTATCATTTCATTGTCGATGATAAATTGTTGTTGGGTTGTTCCCAGAGACATTATAGTCTCTTCTGTTATGCCCGTAAGTTTGCATTTATTTTCGTGTTGAATATTGATATTTTTGCGAATTAAACTATTACTTTTTAGTATTGATATGTCTGCACCTGTATCTATTAGCAGTTTCAGGTTTCTATTCTCATTGTTATTATAAATGTTTACATAATTAGTGCTGATACCCGTAATCCTATATATTTTGTTTATTTTGTTATCTACATGATTTCTAGCCTTATTTACTTTTATTCTTCCGGGAGGCTGCTTAATTCCTCTCGGGAAGCTGTTAAGTTTCCCTGGTCCGCTATTACACGTATTCTCCTAGTATTACTGTTATTTGAATGATTTCTGTTGGTGTGGTTATCACCATGTCTAGGGTCGTTGAGATTTCTATTTGTTTGGGCATTACTAGCGCGGGTAAAATTTCTATAATTGTTACTTTGGTTATGGCCTTGTCTGTTACTATTATAATTTCGATTGTTCATGTATTGACTGTTTTGAAAGTATTCACGAGGTCTATGGCCGAAATTTTTTGTGTTATTACCATTTCTGTTTGTATTATTTCTATGTCTATTGTTTGGATACTTATCATATCTGTTTATATGTAAAACACTATTCTGCTGCGTTGCGGTACTCTCAACTTCTGTGGCAAAAGAAATTGCTTCACCTAGATTCTTAGGTCTTGCAGCGAATATTGTTTCCCTTATTTGGTCGTTCAGACCATTTTTGAACACTGTTAATGCGTATGTATCATTTACGCTTTGTATGGCTTGTTTTGCAGCCTGGATTGGGTTTGGACCTAGTTCAGATATTTGAAGCTGATTTAGCTCATTGACTAAATTCAATATTTTGTCTTTGTAGACAGAAATAGGTAGTCGTTTTTGTGTGATTGTAGACAATTGTGTATGCACCTGCGGAATAGTTTTCGGGTTTTTGTATTTTTGTCTCAGTTCTATTTCAAAATTTTCTAATTCTGTAATGTCTGAGGTATTCAGTGACGTTCTAACATTTGGACTCAGTTTCACATGTACGACAGAATTTCGTAATTCTGTTTTTCCTTCTGGTGAAAGTCTTTTACCGATGAGTTTAACTACTATTAGAAAAGTCTCTAGCTCAGAAAATTTACCGTCGAAGTTCGGTATTGTTTTGATGGCAGTGTCAATATTAAACTCTGCCATTGCAGTATAAGTTATTTCTTCTTTTATTTTTACTGTGATATTTTCCGCGTTTAATCGTTCAATTAATGCTGAAGTTAGTGCCTTGCAAGTCTTGGATATCAATGACTTGAGATAAAGTTTGGTGCCTTCTTCTATTTGGCTGAAAAGATTAATACATTCATTTTCAATTTCTATTACTGATTCTAATTTTTCTTTTAGCGTTTTGACCGTGTAGGTTTAAGTTTTTTTTCAAATTCGAGAAAATAGTCTGTAATTCGGCTAAAAGCAATTTTATTTTGCTTGCAGGCATCTGTGAATTGTCTTTGTATTTGATTAAACATTAATCCTGTTTGCTAAAATGTTTCTATCAACTATCTTCCTAGCATATTTCTTTTGCTTGCTATTGTAAAGATATAAAAATATTAAGATGATAGAAAATATGACTGTGGTACTTATGGTTTGTTTGTATTCTATAAGTACATTAGAGTTTGTGCTACAATTATTGCCCATTTTGTATTTAATTTATATATTTCATTTACTATTTATACTTGATTATAACGTTATTTATTTTTTTTTAAACTATTTAACTTATTTGAGAAATAAATTCTATTTTCTCATGTCGATATGTGAAGTAGACGATGTAGTATTGCTTTTTCTCTTCGTTGGTTAAATGCTTTTCCTCCTCTTCGTCGTCGCTTTAATTTTTCTATCTTAGGATGGTCTTCGGCTGGCCTCTTTATAAATTCACGAATGTTTCGTCTTCGTGGTCCAGGTAACGGTGTCGGATCATCTTTAGGCGCTTGCTTTATTGGCATCGGCACGTACTCCTCTTGTTGATGTTCTCTTCTAATTTTTCCACTGAGGATCAGGCATCTCTCGAACTTAACATGGAACTCCTCGTCTGACTGTATCTCTGTGATTTCGCCTTCTTCTAGATCGAGGTCGTTGGTCGTAGAATCGTGGGTCGCAGGATCGTGGGTCGCAGGATCGCCATGTAATGTATGTTGATGATGAATTGTTTGGTCATTGGATGAATTGCCTTCGTGATCTCGTCTTCGGATGTACTCTTCCAGAGTGATGGTCTTCCTTTGTTTAAAGACGGGAATTATTACAATAGAAGGTCGGGACTGATTTCTGTAACACCTACAGGCATCTCTTAGAATGCCGCATATTTGGCGCAGTCCGAGTAGACAGGCAGCCGGTATTTCTAAAGTATTGAATTTGCCAAGATGAGAGGCAATTCGTTATCTGCCAACTAGTAAAAGGCAGTTTCTGCTCCTTTACTCTAAACTGTGAACTTTGCCGCTGGTAGGCAATGTCGCTTAATTAAAAACAACTTATAGTTCTACGTTGTAGAATAAAACTGAGGCTGAGCATAAACCCAACTCGTTCTTTTATTTACGAATTTTGCTTATGCTAATACAATAAAAATTGCTTATTGAATAAAAATCCCTACTCTAGTTCTATGTTAGGTTATCTAAACCAATCGATCATGGTTCAATTCTGTTCCCACGGAATTCGTCGCATCCAGTATTGTTTACGTTGCTTTGACCCAATTTGATTATTTGGATCAATGCTCTGTATGAACCGTTTACCATGGGTAGTTTGAGTAAAAGGGAAATTATCAAAGACTCATTTGGTGTATGTATTGGGATCGATTTGGTTGGTTTGTTAGGTTATGTAATAAAGCTTATAAAAGCTTGTGAGGGAAATTGTTGTGTATGGGATATTTTTGGGTTCGGGACTAGGAATACCCTACACTGTAATTTAGTTTTAGCTTGAAGGTTTTTGATATATTTAGGGTTATATTCGTAGTCTTTTTTATTTTTGTTGTGATAATCGAGTCGTTTCTTTTGTATCTCTTCTATTCTGTTTCTTATGTCAGGGAATTTGTCAGGTAATATTGCACCATTTTTAAAGTTTATTGGTTTCTCCTTAGTTGTACTGTGAATGGATTGGTTGTCAAATTTAGTTGCTTCTTGTACGCAAACAGGTTTAGTTTGGTCCTGTTTATTTTGTTCAATCATTAATCTTAAATGTTCATTTGATGTATTATGAAATCTTTCTATGTCGCTATTTCCTGTCTTTATACCGGGGGTACACATATGAATATCAATATTTTCGTTTTGTAGAAAATATTTTAAGTTATACTGAAAAGCAGATTCATTGTCTGTTATTATGAGTTGGGGTTTATCATTTACAGAAAGGTATGTGTTTAATGCTTTACGTAATTCTATCCATGTTTTAGACTTAATGGGCACTATTTGAGCAAATTTGGAGAACTTATCAATGAAAGTAATGTACATAGAATTTTTTTTATCGTACCAGATATTCATATGAATAATTTCATTGGGTTTCGTAGGGATTTTAGATTTTAGAAACGGGGGATTAGAGAATTTTCTGTCGTATTTTGGTAAGTTGCAAATTCCACAGTTATTTATTAGTTTCATTATTTCTTGTTTTAAGTTTGGGTAGTAGTATTTTGTTTTGATGTTTTGATACACTTCTTCTATACCACGATGATTGTTTCTTGAATGTTCTTTGTTAATTTTTTCGTGTATCTTACTTTGATCGTCACAATCAAATAAAAGATAAGGACTTTTGACTATTTTCACGGGATTGTGTGGTGTAATCCATTTTAAGTATGTGTCTTGAAAATGTTTAAATAAATTTTCATTTGGAATATGGATACCAACAAGGCCTTTGGTAGGTAAATGATTTTAAAGTTTATAATTATATAGTTTTTCATCAGGTTATTTTGATATAAATATTTTTCTAGTTCTATTAAAATGTTTTTTTTTAACTTAGTTGTATTTTGATTACCTTGTTTTATTATTATTTGTGTTTTAAAAATGTTTAAAGGTCTTTCACTTATTTGTATATATCTATTATTATCTTCTCCTGCACTGTGGCATGTTGCTTGTACGGAATCATTATCAGTATTACAAGTGTTATTTGTTTTATTCATATTTATTACGGGTCTTGAGATGCAATCTGCAATAAAATTCTCTTTACCCTTGATATATTCAATATCATAGTTATATTCTTCTAATTGAATTTTCCATCGTTGGAGTTTCGGATTTGGCTCTTCGAGGTTAGCAATCCAAGTTAATGGTTTATGATCGGTTTTAATCGTGAATTTACGTCCATATATGTAGGGACGGAAATACTTCAAAGCCCATATTATTGCTAAGAGCTCTTTTTCTATTGTAGAATGGTTTATTTCATGATTATTAAGTGTTCTACTTGCGAAACTTATCGGATGTCCTTCTTGAGACAAAACTGTTCCAATAGCATAGTTAGAAGCATCAGTTGTAGCGACGAAATTTTTATTAAAGTCAGAATACTTCAGAACCGGATCACTCTTGATTAATATTTTAAGTTGTTCAAATTTATCTTTATATTCAAGATCGTTAGGGTCAAGTTTTGCATTTTTCTTTAATTTTGATGTCAAGGGTTTTGCTATCTTTGACAAATCTTTTATGAATTTTCTATAATAGCCAACCATACCTAAAAATTGCTTTATCTGTTTTTGTGTTTTAGGAATTTTTATTTCTGGAATTGCTATTACTTTATTTGGATTAGGTTTTACGCCTTCTGGGGTAATTACATGTCCTAAGAATTCAGTTTCTCGTTTCAGAAAATGAGATTTGTCTAATTGGATTTTAAGGTTAGCATCGCTAAATTTTCGAAATATTTTTTCTAATGAATCTAAATGTTCTTGTAGTGATGTACTTAAAATAATTACATCATCCCTGTATACAAAACATATTTTTCCTATATGTTCTTTGAGTACGAAATTCATTAGTCGCTGAAATGTCACTGGGGCATTTTTAAGTCAAAATGGCATTCGCGTGAATTCGTAATGTCCTGAGTTAGTAGAAAAGGCTGTTTTAGGGATATCTTTTTCATTGATTTCTATTTGATGAAATCCTTTTGCAAGATCTAGTGTTGTGAAATACATTGATCTACCTAATTTTTCCAATATGTCATCGATATTTGGAATGGGAAATTTATCGTCGATTGTTATTTCATTTAGTTTTCGGTAGTCAATTACTATTCTCCATGTGGTTTTTCCTGATGCATCTACTTTTTTTGGAACTACCCAGATAGGAGAAGAATAGGTGAAAAACTATGTCTGATGATCTTTTGATTCACTAAGTCCTGAATTTGACTTTCAACTTCAGTTTTGTGAATTTCTGGGTATCTATAAGTTTTTGTATAAATTGGTTCATTATGTTTTGTTTTTATATCATGTTTAATTAGGTTAGTAAAAGTCAAGCATTGACCTTCGTGATAAAAAGTGTTATTATATTTATTTCCAAGTGGTAAGAGTTTACGTTTCTCTTCAGAATTCAAGTAATCAGTACGTATTTCATCGACTACACTTTTTGTTGGTTTTCTAACATCAGAAAACGCTATAAGTTCATTGTGTGAGTTTAGAACAGATGAGCTATATTCTAAGTTGTTCATATTCAGTGAAGAAGTTAGTTGTTGATTGTTTTCAATTTGAATGTTTTCAGTTTCAAGTTTCATGAACTTTTTTAAGATTTTTAATTCAGTTTCTTCATCTTCGTTGAAGAAAATTGGAATAACTTTACCATTTATTTTGATTATTTTATTGAAAAGATCAATTTTGGTATTATATTCTGATAATATGTCATTTCCAAATAGACCATCAAATTTTTCACTAAATTTGATTTCAATAAACTGGAAATTTTTATTTGTGTTGGGTTTTGGAAATTCTTTAAAGGGTTTGATTGATATTAGATAATTAATGTTTAATTCCGAATTAAGTGCGAAAATTTTCGAGTTAGGAATAGAGATTCGTAATTTTGGGTCGCACAAAAAAGGGCGAATAGTACTTAGGTATGCACCTGTATCTATTAGAAAACTTAGGGGTAATCAGTAAGAATCTATTATGATATATGATAATTTTGATTTGTTTCCGAGGCATGTACCGGAAAATTTGCATTGGTTTGGACGAATTGACGTGAACTATCAACATCCATTGGTTGAGGTTGACCGAATCGTTTAATACGAGATTGTAAAATTTTTTATTATGTTGAAAATTATTATTATTATAATTATTATTATTATAGCCAAATCGATGTTGGCCAGAATTCCGTTCAAGGTATCCGAACAGTTGTTGCGTTGGATAGAATGAACATTGATGAGGGGTAAAATTTTTATTATTCTTGTTATTTTCAGAACGTGCATTGTTGTGGAATTAGTTTTTATGAAAATTCGAGTTGTTATTAATATTTTTATTAAGGTTTTGGTTTCGGTTTTGGTAATTCAAATAAAAACCTTCAGTTAAGACTGTTAGTGCTTTTTCCATACTTTGAGGATTTCTGCTAAACAAAACATTTCGAATTGGCTCTATTACTTTATTTTTTAATACTTCGAGCGCTATTCCTGTGTTTCCTACAATTTCATGACTTTTGCCTTCCAATTCGGCTTTAATGTTTAGTCTGTGTAAATTATTATGGATCTGGTTGTAAAATTCTAGTACACTACTCTTGAACTCACAAGATCTTAACCTATCTAACAGTTGCAGAGAATTTAACTTATCACTAAAATTTGAGATTAATACCGCACGTATTTCAGGCCATGTATTGGCATTACTGTTAATATTAATAACTATTTGTGCCATACCTATAAATTTTGATTTGATGATTTGAATGATGGTTAAGTATGCCATTTGGTCGTATCCGTGTAGACTTGCCATTAATATCTCGGTGTTATCCAGAAACATCTTAAGTTGTTCTCGTGCTCCATCGAAGTTTGGCATCCTTGTCGCGTATTTGAATGGATCTATTTGTAGAGTTTTCATTGGTTGTGTGGGATTTATTGATTGGGCTGGTATGTCCGTTAATATTGACGGCTTGATTTTGTCTGTAGTAGCCATGTTAACAATGATGAGTGGTTTATTTCGTTTTTTATTTACTATTATTATATTATTACACTGATCTAGATCCGAATCTACCGGTCTCAGTAGATGGTTTTAAAGGGAAGTTAGACCTCCGTTGTTTCCCTTCTAGATTTTAAAATTTTCTCAATTCTCTACACACTGAGTATTGAGTTTTTTTATAAACTATTATTATTTTCACTTTATTCGAGTATTATATTATTATCCTTGAGGCGGATATATAAAGCAAAATGCTGGTATTTTCGTGACTGCGTTATTTCCTTGAAGCGAATTATTATAAGTACCGGGACTACCGTGACTGCGTCAGTTAAACGTATTAAAATTTAAACGTATTTAAATCAAACACTTTTGTCGAAATAATAATTTTATTTCTTTTAAAAATATAGGTCTTGGTTGTTAGACGATACAAATTAGACTAACTTCCTAATACTTAATATGTTAACTTATTACCTCGCATAATCACATTTATTTCTGTGATTGCAATAATTCATGCATCATCAAACTGTTTATGCTTTGATATCTTTGATCTTGTTAAGCATTTCTCTTAGTTCGATAGATGAGTGAAACATATCGATTTTATCATGTGTTACAATATTCTGTTTGTGTTTATCAAATGTTTCATCTTTTGATGACAATGAGGTTACAATATTTGGTAGATTAGAGTTATCATCAGATGATGATACTGCTGACATAATACCACACCGGATGTGGCTAACCGCAAGAAATTTGTATGGAAGCCGGCCAAAAACTCCATGTTTTTACTACTAACACTGTACGGGGGAATTTCTAAAAATTACTTTATCTACCATTGTTGGCGCGAAATGCGGAAGTTACTCTCGCAGTAAATTAAAAACAATCAATAAAAATTCATTTAACATAAAAATTGTTCCGTCTTGTATTATCCATTATCTTTTTAAGGCCCACTATCAACCAGCGAGTCACCAGTGCTTAAATATCTTTTATTTTATATATGGTCTACGTAGCAACAAATCAACTAATTCTAAAATAATGAGACAAAAATCGGTCTTCTTTTGTCTATTGACTCCCCTAATCCCATGCATGTTTATTAGTCCGAGAACCAAGAGTCAGATTAAATACAACCAGTTTTGTCAAAGTACGTTCCCATCAGTCAGGACACTCATTTATAACAAGCCGTGAGATGCGACCCTTCAGGTCCACACGGTCAACTTCCCATTAATATCTACATAAATATTAAATATATTAAACACAATAATAATTATGGAAATAATACTACTTTAAGGAGGGGGTAAGGTTGATTCGAACAAACAAGGCATGTTTTGTGAATTTTTGTGACGGCACAGTTAAAGTAGATTTTAAGTAATGAGGGGCACCGACTTTGAAAACGTAAGTTGTGGGGAAAACGCTTTAAAATTTTGAACACAAAGAAATCTGGTATAAAACGTTCATAAGCGAATTTTATCTTAACTCATAACCTCGCCAATTTTGCTCCAATCGACTTGAAATTTTGACACGATATTTTTGAGATATTTTGCATTCAGCTGTTTTTTTTTGCCTTTTAATAACCAACCGCCCCCTTGATTGGTTGGTTGGTTGGTTGTAGTGGCAGCCCTCTTTATCAAAAAAAAAGATGGCTCACTTAGGCCAAGATAGGCCCATTGTGAGACCACAAAGAGATAGGGTGCGGCACTAGAACCTGTGAGATGACGAGAACCATTTCGATTCTCGTTTGAAGCCGGCTATGCAGCCGATATTTAAATCAGCTACTTCCGTCAGGTTGTCCAGGAATGGTGAGCCTAAGGTTTTCATGCGTTTCCTGGACAGTGCCGGGCATTCACACAGAAAGTGTTGGACCGTCTCTTCCTCTTCTTCCGATCTGCAACTCCGGCAGAAATCGTTGAAGGGAACGCCCAACCTTTCTGCGTGCCTGCCAATTAGGCAGTGCCCCGTCAGTATGGACACGATAGAATTCAAGGTTTCTCGACTCGTGTTCAGGAGCTGCTTGGTGCGTCTGGAACTCAGTGCACGCCAAGTTTGCCTGCTTGTCCTGCAGGTTTCCTCCAATAACCAGGCTCTATTTGCAGCCTTGATGTAATGCTGCTTAAATCCTAGCTTTATAGAAGCTAGAGGTTGACTGACGTGGGGTGTGAGTGTATACTCCTGGAGCACAGTGCCAGCTCTCGCTAAGGCATCCGCTTCGCAATTTCCCGGTATATCACTATGTCCCGGTACCCAGTGTAGAGTCACTTCACAGTGAAGTGACATCACGTTCAGCTGTGTACGGCATTTCATCACCATCATGGATGAGGTGTACACGTTGGACAGTGCTTGGATAGCAGCTTGACTGTCAGAGAAAATATTCAGGTTTCTTATGGAAATTTTCTGATTACTCAGCCAGTCTACTGCCTTGTATATTGCAATGACCTCTGCCTGAAAAAAACTGCAGTGGTCTGGAAGCCGGAAGGATAGTTTCAGGCCTAGCTGTTCTGAGAAAACGCCACAGCCAACTTTTCCGTCCATTTTGGAGCCATCAGTGTAGATGTCGACCGGTTCCTGCATCCCACCTCTTTCTATTGCCCAGTCCTCCCTGCTCAGGATGACCGACCTGAAGCTGTGATGAAAGCAGGGAATCGGGGGCGCAAGGTCTACTTCCCCTGGCGTTGGTCCATCCCTCCAAAGTGTGGTGAAGTGGCCAACATTTCCCTCTTGCCAGAGATGTAGTGCTTTTAATCGAATAGCAGCGCATTTGGCCTGCTGTCTCGTAAGGAGCTCCATCGGGAGCCAATTCAATAGCATAAACAGTGCCTTTGTCGGGGTAGTGCGTAAAACCCCGGTGATTGCAATAGCTGCAATCCTTCTGACCCTGTTTAGCAGGTTTGCATTGGATGTTTTTGCAATAGCTGGCCACCAAACAACTGCGCCATACAGAAGAATTGGTTCCACTATCGCCGTATAGAGCCATGATACGATTTTGGGTTTCAACCCCACTTTTTCCCAATGGCTCTTTTGCAGCAGTAGATTGCGCATGCCGCTTTTCGCGTTCTTTCTTCTATGTTCGCTTTCCACGCAAGCTTGCAGTCCAGAATTAGACCCAAATACTTAACTTGATGAGACGGTATGAGACTTATCTCATCGAGTTTTGGTGGGAGAAATCGTGGAATTTTGTGCCTTTTTGTGAACAGCACAAATTCCGTTTTCTGAGGATTGATCTTCAGACCGCAATCTTTGCCCCACTTGGTAAGAATACTCAGAGCAAAGTTAAGTCTTTCAGATAGGGTGTTCACAAATTTGCCCGATATTGCTATTGCAATATCGTCTGCATAGGCTACGACTTTGCAGCCAGTCGCTTCTATTGTTGACAGGAGTTTGTCCACCACTAAGTTCCATAGAAGGGGTGACAGCACCCCACCTTGCGGGGTGCCTCTGCACGTCCTCCTTCTTAGGATACTGTCTCCTAGTGTGGAGTTAATGCTCCCGCTACTTGGCAGTTGTACGATAAACCTTATCAGGTTACCATCCACATTGTTTTCCTCGAGTGCCTTCTCAATAGCCTTATGGCTGACGTTGTTGAATGCACCTTCGATGTCTAGAAAAACCGCCTGCGTATATTCTTTGATGCCTAGCGATTTTTCGATGAAGCTGGTGAGCGAGTGAAGAGCTGTTTCAACCGATCTCCCTTTTGTGTATGCGTGCTGCGCATTAGAGAGTGGTTGCAGGGTAGCTCTCAAATGAATCTCTATCAGCCGTTCCAGAGTTTTCAGCAGAAAAGAGGTGAGGCTGATAGGTCTATAGTCTTCAGGTGAGGAGTGGGATGTCTTGCCCGCTTTGGGTATGAAGACTATTTTAGCTTCTTTCCACTGCTGTGAAATGTAAGCCATCTGTAGACATGCTTTTAAAATGGCTCTTAGCCATGGAAGGGCTATATTGATTCCCTGCTGGATTTCAACGGGTGAGATGTTGTCCATTCCAGGGGATAAAAAGGTTGAAATGAGCCGATTGCCCAGCGTAGGAGCCTTTCATCTACAGGCACAGCGGCTGACAGGTAGTTCGGGGCGGTATGTGGATCAGCTTCATCAGCCGTATCCTCACTGCCCGGGAAGTGCGTGTTCATGAGAATGGCTAGCGTCTCAGAGCTGGATTTAGTCCAGACCCCATTCGCATCTTTGACAGACCCCACAAATAAGGGGGAGCTCGTTATAACTTTACGCAGACGACTGATATCCTTGGAGTGTTCTATTTCTGCACAGAAACTTCCCCACGAGGAGCGTTTAGCTTTTCTGATGGAGCATTTGAACTCCTTCAGTTTCAGTTTATAGGAAGACCAGTCATTGGATTCTTTGGCCCGATTGAAAGATTTCCTACATTCCTTCCGCAGCTCCGCAATGTCACTATTCCACAATGGGGGCTTATATTTCCCTCTAGGCTTCGCAGCACTACATGCAGATCTTGCTGCTTCATTGAAGGCAAATGTAAGGGTCCCAACGGCTTCCTCCAGACCACCTATGTCTTCAATCTTTGGAGGTCCACCTTCTAGTGTAGACTCGAATACTGATTGGTATTTGACCCAATCCATCCTCCTTTTGTTGATGAAGGCTGGATTTTTCGGAGGGTCAAACGCCACATCGAACATTATATATAAATGATCGGAGAACGAACACTCTCATGATACATGCCATCCTTTGATAGCGTGATGCAAGTGCTCGTTCACTAGAGTGATATCCAAAACTTCCCTACGGCTTGCCGTAATGAAGGTAGGATCCTCACCATTGTTTACTAGGGCTAAGTCATGCGTTCGAATAAATTCGAAGAGTGACTCATCCCTTTTGTTCGTATCGGTGCCTCCCCAAATGCGATGATGGGCATTGGCGTCCGCAACGATGACGAGATGGATGTTCCGTGCAGTGGCTTCTTTGACGATCCTCTGCAGGTTGATCGGAGGTGGCAGAACATCGTGTGCCATATAGCAGGAGACAGCCCAAAGTGGTTTGGACTGCCTTTCGACTGCTATGGCAACGGTGTCTTGATCACTGAAATTATACAAGGTTAGAAACTTCAAACCTTCCTTTATGATGATACAAGCTCTCGGTTTACCTGCTGTACTGAGGGATACTGTATTGTTTCCCTTTATGTTGAGCCCGCAAACCCGGTTTCCTACAACCCAAGGTTCCTGGGCCAGTATTAGCTCCTCTCCTTTTTGGGCCAGGTGGAGGAGCAGTGCGGCGGATGCCGCCTTAGAATGATGGAGGTTTATTTGCAGAAACCACAGCATCACGACGCAATGTTTTGTCCACCTCCTCGTCAGATAGGGACATCTCCTCCTCGACCAGGTCAAGGGTTTGGAGAAGGTCCCCAGCCAACTCCGTGTTGGAGGTGGTGCTTCTTCCGTCGTCGGAGAGAAGATCTGACTCAGAGGGGTTCACGGTCGGGTCTACTGTTGCTTCTACAGTCACCTCACTCCCACTCTCTTTGCTCGGTTCCCGTACTGCCTTCCCAGTACGGTCCTTGCGATATACTCGCAGGATGATAGCCGAGAAACCGTAGCTTATCACCCCGCCCTTTCACTCCAGCGGTGCTAGTGCCTCCTCGTTGAGGATAATGAGAGCCTCTCTCTGTCCATTGCTGGGCTCGCTTACCTTGGCTACCTTCCAGTTGTCCACCGGAAGATCCACATTGCTGAGCTTGATAAGCTCAACAATTTTCTTCGGTGTGGATGGCTCCACCGGTATCCATGCCCTGGATCGAGGCCGATTCGGGATGTCTTCCCTGGAGACAGCTTCTGGCTTTGCTCCGAGCCAGATTTCTCCCAGCCTGCTAATAGCCTGCTTATATAAATCCGCTGAGCGTTGATCCGTGCAGGCTATCAGTTTAACGTGACCCTGATACCAACCAACATCACGGCAACTAGGTGGAGGGCCTGGGTTTGCCTCCAGTATGGGTTTGTACACCCGACGAAGAGCGATTTCCACCATCTTTCAGTTTAACGGTGAAATGGTTCCATCGCTGCTACTCCTGTCGATGACAGCCCATACCAGGCTGCCCTTAGCCACTTCGCTAAAACTCCTGCCCTTGGCAGGATTGGGCGCGACCAATCTTGGTCTTTTGGTGACCTGCAGTTGGGCACTCGGTTGACTTAGGGCTGCCTCACTAGACCTACATCTTTTGTGAGTAGCCCCTTGCTTTGCTAAAGAGGCTTTATGAGCCTCTACCGTTGATGTTGCCCATTCAAGGGAAATTTTATCCTTGTGGGAAAGCCCCTCAGGGGGTAAATCTTTCAGCCTTTTCAGGACTTTGAAGGCATATCTTCTGTCTCTGTAAGCCGCGATTGATGGGTTTTGCTGCTTCTTAACACCTGAAGTGGAAGCGGTGTTGGAGGGCGCAGCGACAACCGTACGGGCCGGCTTATTCGCCGTTGCCTTGGTGCTGCCGCTAGCGCCAATTGGCTTACCTGAGGAGGTGCTTGTCCCTGGCATAGCTGCCTTGGTACATGCACCCCTCGAAGAAGTGCGGGGTAGGCTGGTCGTTGTCCTATTGGACGTCACGGTCTTCTTCCCACCAGAAGGCCGCGTTACCTTTGTCCACTTCCCTTCCGGGCAGAGTGGATCTTCGTTTATGTCATTATTCTTTGAACTCATTGCAATTGGGTCCCCCCCTTGCAGCCGCTATCTCCACTCGTTGTGCAGTTTCCCTGAGACCCCATGGTTGTCTATGCCGAAGCAGGGAGGCCATGCGAGGGTTGGCACATTCCCTTATGAGGATATGTGCTCAGCGCCGGGCCAGAAACTAATCAGGAGTCTGAACTCAACTGAACCTACACGGCCAGACTAGTGGCGACGAGTTTCGAACGTACCGCGAGGCCTGCCAGGGTTTTACCGAGACGGATGCATCAGTGGCATTAGCCTGAAAGCCATTTCCGCAAGATATCACTCTTGCGTACTCAGGTGACAGAATACTACCACTACCAGCCCAAAGCATCTAAAAGAGTCATTTAGACAAAAGAGTAGTCCGAGAACATTCGGGGTCGTGCCATAGTAGATCATTTAGCGTTATCCGGGATGCACCACGGGGAGGCGATCTACATTACATCCCCCCGAACCGCCCCCTTAAATAATAATAATGTACCTCCCATAAAAGTAAGTGGATTGACTAAATATTAATCGTGTCATCTAGAATAGCGTCCATTAATTACGTGCGGATTTGGGTGGATGGGGTGTTGATTGAATATTCACGCGGATCAATCGGAGGAGAGACAGATTACAAGGCGTTTTCTACGTTATTTGTTATTCTCATATCATATTCTTATGTTATTTTCATATCTTTACCTGGAGGACAAAAGAGCGCTAGCAAAAATTAATGCAGTTTTTGTTATTACGCCCACTGAAGAGATTTTGTCGCATACTGGCCATTTTGAATAGTTGCGTTCCGATTGCCATCGCTTTGGCATAATCACTGAATTTGTATTTGCGCACGATTTTACATCAATGAGAGTAATAATTATTTCCTATTTTCTGTTGGCCTTGAAAAACTGCGAACATTCAGTCAATAATCGGTTCAATTACAGTTAAAAAATAAACTGTAATACAAATGATGATGGAGGAACTAATTGAAATATGACGAAACTACTAAAAACTAAAATTTTTAATTGATGAAAGCTTCTCAAAGCATATTCTCTTGGAAAGTAATGACTACAAAATATTTTACCATTCAAAACGTTGTTTACAACAAAATGCTAATTTGCTTGAATTTTTGTTGGTTTTCAAAATTTTAGCATTTAAAATCTGCTCAAATTAAGCAAAAATTAATAAACTATAATGAGCTTTACAACAATGTCTTTAGAATAAGAGATATAAAGTAATAGCATAGTGCCTTTGAATGAATTTTTATTTTAAATTTTTTTTTTGTGATCAGGGGAAAAGTTTTGCTGGTGTCTCTACAAAAATCAATAAGAGTTTTTAAATTCTATAAACATATATTACTGTGATGTGCCAACCAGGTTAAAAAAAATTTGAAAAGATTCCTAATTTTTCACATTTTTTTCTATTAAATTAAAAAAGGCTGAACGATTTTTCTTATCTATACAAAAACATTTCAAAAATGTCTATATGCGTGACACCTAAATTATGCAAATATTATATTTGGTTCGCGAGATATAGTGAATGACATAGAAGACATTGAAGGTCATGATGATTTTTTTTTTTATTAAATTTTTTTTTTGGAGAAGAAAACAAATTTTGTAAGTTTTTTACAAAGTCTATTTCGAGTATATAAATTTTATAAACATTGAATACTGTGTTGTGCAAATCAAATTAAAAATTTTTTTTTTTAAATCCTTATTTTTTGCACTTTTTTTTAAATAAATTAAAAAAGGCTCAAACAATTTTTTTCAAAAATATGAAACCGTAACACAAATACACACGTAACGATGCAAATTATAGGTTTGATTCGCAAGATATAGCGCAGGACAGAAATTACCTTTAAAGGATCAAAACAATAAACAAAGTGTTTAAAAACTAATTTTGCACTTAAGGTTGCAAAGACGCTCGATTGACACCTTATTGAAGTCGATACGTTTTTGTTTACTTGAGCTATGCTCGTAGAAAAAAATGTCCACGAACGTACAAACGTCCATACACATACATACATCTATCTTTCTAAAAACACTTTAAATATATTTTAAAGACCTCCAAACGTAATGGTATAATGAAAATTTCAATTTCCATTTTAGAGGCGATTACAAGAACTTCCCATTCCTATACTGGAAAGTTTAAAACTTTGCTACATGTGCAATACAAACAGCGTTAAAAACAAAGAAAATAACAGCAGCTCCTTTGTACGTTGATCCTAAAACAAGTATTCCATTTTACAGGCACGACGCTTTGCACGTAAGAATTTGATTTTAGATTTTACTATTGCAACGTTTTGGGCATACTCTTCAGGTCGGCCCATATCACAACCAATTTCCGGCCAATCAGCCCCCCAAAAACCTGCTGCAAGCCTCAATCCTATATTCATACACATCCACAAACTATCATACATTAGCTCTTAGAACTATACCGATTTGGAAATGTAGCGGTGTAGCTTGCCCATATTGGACAAAGTGCAATCCTGTATGAAACTGCAGGTCATACTTCTTCCGCTTGTGGCACACCCATAAAGTAGAACATGGTATTTAAGTTAGGGAGCCACTCAGCTATGAGCCTAAGACTATCCATACACGGTGCTCTAACTAAAGAAGGGCTAGGAACTCTGATCTGAAATAAAATTTATTTCCTTGAAATAACCAATTACGCTCACCAATGAGTACCACAAAGCGTGAAGAGAATTCCAGAACACACATCAATCAAATAAAAACAAAAGCCACAATTTATTCCGGCTTTACAATTATACTTTGCAGAAAAGAATTCAAGCAACTTAACTCAATTACAACTTTAACCATGCATAAATTCAGTATGGCTCAACTGAAAGGATCCAAAAAGAAGCTTGCTTGAGTATAAACAGTGCTTTACGTACCACCCCCGTAGTTGCACTAGAAATAATATTGAATTTACTGCCTTGGAACTTGACTGCCAAAATGTGGCAGCCTAAGTGCTGTATGCCTTAAGAGAGGGGCTTACTGAAACGAAAGACCTTTTGGGCACTGCATCGTACTGAGAGATCTCCGTAGGACGTATGAAAATGCCAACATAGACTAGAGAGTACCAACTTTCAACTTTAGTGCAAACCTTGCGACTATTTTCTCCCAAGAGCAGTCCGGAAGTCAGTAGGTTGAAGTGTTATGTCAGTGTATACAAATGGATCAAAACCAAGGATGGTGCAGTAGCCTGCAAATTTTCTAAGCACTAGTACCTGAGAAAATGTTATAAGTTTCCCGAATACAGTTGTAAAGGTTGAGTCAGTGGTAATATTGTGAGTAGAAGGGAGAGTCAACAGGAAGAGAATGTCAATAAAGACATAACTTTGTTTGTTCACAGTCAGACGGCTTGTAGATATAAACTGACGAGGATTTCCCTCAAGAACAAACTTTACACAGTGAAGTGCAAGGAAATACTTAAACGGATAAGCTTGCGAGAGAGGAATTCCATGGCCTCCAAATGCACGATACTGTAAAAATGTTAATCTTAATGCAGGTATAAACAAACAGCCTAGGAACGAGCATTACGGCGACGGAAAAATATATGTAGGCACATGTGGCACTACTATGCTTATGTGGCCCAAATATGATTCCAAACGTGCTCTAAGTATGTTTGCTCTGGACAGAGCTTCAACAAGGAATCTTGTAGACTTACTGTCAGGCCATGTGTTATTTGGTGAAAACGGAAGTAGAATCAGACTTTCAGCTAGTGATCTACGTAAGAGCTTCAAACAACTGAGAATAGAGTCAATAGAGCACATTATGTACAAGTATCTGGCTCTAGTTGATTAGAGGCATAAGTAAATATATGTATTCTTTTTCGAAGAGCTAAGTAAGCGAAGTAACATAAAAATGGACCAGCTCTTGAATTTATTTAAGAAATCAATATGGTTCATTGAATAAATCAGAAGACTTTGTTGTCATTTGTTTATTCGTAGCGTTAATTTTCGTGAAACAGTTTTATCTTGCGCGTTCTAAAAATGAGTTGCATCAATTTTGAGCAACGGTGTGCTATCGTCCACAAAGAGTTTGATCCTCAAGGCCAAACAGGTAATCAACACTTTTACCGAGAGGCCTGTGAAAGACTTCGAAAAAAGGCCTTTCGTGTGCGACCAAGCAGCAAAAACAACTGGTTATTGCATCACGACAATGCGCCATGTGACACTGCAATCTCAATAAACGAGTTTTTGGCCAGCAAAAACATTTCTGTGGCTCCTCAGCCTCCTTATTCACCAGACTTGAGTCTTTGTGATTTTTGGCTCTTCTCGAAATTGAAAAATCACCTCAAGGGAGCTCATTTTGGAACACTTGGAAATACCCAAACAGCTGCAACCGACCAGCTGAAGGCTATTCCAGTATCTGTTCGGGCAATGCTATGTTGATTGGAAGGACCAACTCCAGCGCTGTGTGGCTTCCCAAGGGAACCATTTCGAAACTGTAATTATATTTGAATAAAACATTGCGAAAAAATCAGTCTCATTACATTATTTACACACCTCGTATATATATGAAATATATATGTATATATCTATATCTCTATATATATATAAATATATATAAAATAAATAATATATTATGTATGAATATAATATGTATGTGTGTGTGCTCGCACTGTTATAGCAATTATTACGGCAACCAGAAATACGCTCTAAAAATCCATTTTAAGCGCCTAAAAAGTGCTCTACATAAGTGTAAATTTGCTGTAAAGAAAAGAAAATATGCTCTTAAAAGTTAACACTTAATAGAAAAACACTTGATACTGGTAAAATAACTGAGAAGTGTTCTTATAGTAACGTGTATTTAAACTTAATTTAATTCAGTAAGCATACATAATACTGTCAAAATAAACATATTTCATACAAAACATAAATGAAGAAAGCTACTATCAAAAGCATTTCTTTCAAAATTAAACAAATTTGCCTTTTGGGTCGTTGGACGCTTTTGTATATAGAAAAGCTCGTTTCTACATCAACAGATGCGATTGAGGTAAACTTAAAGGATACGGTTTTTTCAACAGAATTTGTGCCGAGTAATTCCATAGATGCATCATCAAGCCTACCGTGATGAATTTCAGTTAAAATGGAAAAACCCAAAAAAAAAAACAAATGACATTGTCCCATTTTTTCTTTACGCAATCAGCTACTTCACCATCTTCACGCATTCACCGATGAAAAGTGCAAAAATATGCAAAAAATGCCTTTGCATATTTTTGCTCGCACAAGCAATCACTAAATATATATGGAATATATAGAGCTTCTAATAGTGTAGCGATTTGTGTAAAAACCATTGCTTTTAGTTGTTTGCAAATTTGTGCTCGTCGAAAACTTTATTGGGCTTTTCAGCATTTCTACGATCAACTTAATGCTTGTTACGCTGTGAACTGGATGAATATTGTTAACTTAAGTTATCAGATAGAAAATTTCCTTTTTATGATTATAACATCCTTCTTAAAACTATTCATGGACCGCTCTGCTTTTTAACTTAGATTATTTGTAAAACGAAATGCATATAAAATGTTTATAAACTTCGTAAAATTGATCACACACATAGTTTTCCAAATGAGCACGTTTTTTTAAATCTTAAAATACAACTAACAAGATAACGATACTCATTTTTACTTAACTCACTATTCTTGAAGTCACAGATATGGGGTCAATTTGAGGAAATTCATAAATCACATAAAGCAAAATACATTGATATGAGAAATAAGTTAACATATTTGTTTTAGTTTTATAGAGATCATAAACTTCTACTCAAGCTCTTTCAACTACTTGCCGTTATGCCAATTATGAGGTCGGCTCCTGGACTTATAACGTTTAAATGGAAATCTTCAGCAACCATCTATTCTGTGGTATTTTACGTACTTATGACTTCAGCTGTCTTGGTTGTTGGCTATGAGCGAATTAAAATATTGCGAACAACAAAAGCATTCGACGAATATATTTACGCTGTAATTTTTTTGGTGTTTCTTGTACCGCATTTTTGGATTCCATTTGTTGGATGGGGAGTTGCGAAGAAAGTAGCAGAGTACAAGACCATGTGGGGACATTTCCAGGTAATGTACAGAAAAACGCACAATTATTATTGTCATTTTATAGTTCATGTCTGACAATACATATTTATGAAGATGATGTAAATTTATAAGTTTAAGAATGTTTTTACTTATTTCAGATGTATAAAATCAATGACTCTTAGGAATTACAAACAAGAATATGCTAATATTTTTTGGTATGAGATTTCTGACTTTTCATGACTATTGGGCACACCTACAAACTACTAGCTTGAAAATTATACTTTTCCCACATTTTTATTTGGCCATAGTGTGTTTCTTATTAACTTACCAGTATATGGGACGTTCTTTTAATCGCCTCAAAAATGGAAATTGACTTTTTCAACATATTTTCACGTTTTGAGGCCTTTAGAATATATTTTAAGTGCTTTTGAAAAGAAGCATGTGTATTTGTGTGTGTGTGTGTGTGTATGTACGGACGTGCGTTCGCGGACAGTTTTCTACGAGCATAACTCGCGTAAAAAAAGTTATATCGACTTTGTCGAGGTGTCAATCGAAGCGTCTTTGCAATGTTATGAGCTGATTAGTTTTTGGACACTTAGGTCGGGGGCGGGGGTATGGTTTGCTGTTTTGACCCTTTGAAGGTAATTTCTGTCATGTGTTTCATGAACCAAATATAGGATTTCCATCGTTAAGGCGCCATTCGATGCGTATTGACATTAGTGTGATTCGTTCAAATTTTTAAAAAACTCGTTGGAACCGTTTTTTAATTTATTAAAAAAAGTTCCAAAAATTATGGTTTTTCTCATAAACAATAGGTTTTTAGCCTGATTTGCAAAACGTAGTGATCAATGTTTATAAAAATTAACTACTCGAAATAGTGCTTGTAAAAAACCAGCCAACCTTTTTTCAATGATAAGGAAAACAAATTATAAATAAGGAATCTTTAAGTCATCATGACCTTCAAAGTCATGTGAATCATTAGCTATATATCGCGAATCAAATATAAAATTTGCATCACTAAGGAGTCAATTAACGCGTATTTACATCCTTGTAGTTTTTTTGCAAATTTATAAAAAAATAATTGGGCCGTGTTTTAATTTAATAAAAAACACTGCAAAAAATTAGGAGTTTTTCATAAAAAAAAATTTTTAACCTGGTTCGCACAGCACAATAATAAATGTTTACAAAATTTATAAATTCTTATCAATTTTTGACGAGAAGCCAGCAGCACCATTTTCCAAGATTACAAAAAAAAAATCAAAAGCACCATGTAAAAATTGATTATACGAATGATATTACCTAATTACTCTTATTCTAATGGCATTGTTGTTGAATCAATCAAAGTTTATTAATATGTACATACCTCCAGCGGATTTTAATAGTTTTCACAGTACCGTGTTTTAATTTTAATAAAAAAACTGCTTACATTTTCCAAACCAAAAAAAAAATCAAATATGCATTTGTGTTAATGAGCGCTTTGAATGGTGAAATGTTTTGTAGTCAATATTTTGCAAGATCATTTGTTTATAAGAGCTTTCATCAAATAAAAAATGTAGTTTGCAGTAGTTTTGTTCTTTAGTGTTCGTAAGATTTCAATTACTTCCTCTATCATCATTCGTAATGCTTTTTAGTTTTTACATGCAATTAGACCGATTGTTGACTGCACAGTTAACACCGAGATATCACCTGGCATTTCGTCTGGCCACGTGACATCGCAACGTGACCTCTTCGCTGCATTAGAACAGAACGTTCCCACAGAATTTAATTAGTCAGCAGAAAAATTTCTTATAAACGATTGTAACCAAATAGAATTTCCTTAGTTTTGTGAATAAAGTCGCAATATAACGTAGTCAGAATTTTTATTCCGAACACGGAGAACCATAACTGGCGTCCTCTGGGACCTCTGGCTAACACATAAGAACTAGCATAGAGGAAAAAAACCAATGCAACACGTAAAGCCTAAAGGTTGATTAAATCCCGTACTGAGGCTGATACAGGAGCTGTTTCCCACTTGCGAATCCCAAAAGAACTTGCAAGATAATTAAAAATCAAAGCCCGCCGCGTCCAAAAGAAAGTTCCTACCGAGTAAACAAACATTTCCGTCCGTCCGGCAACGTTAGTGAAATAACTGTTCGCAGAAATAAGTCCTCGTAATGTAAGTTGCGCAAGTGATCAAGGAAAAAGGACTCTAACGGTAGTGAACAAAACTGGGACTGTGCCGAAAAAAGAAAGTGAGTGATATAGTCGTACCGCAGTAGGTTCCTTGCAAATTCAACGATCGGAACTAAAAAGGACTAACACGGAGTATCCCACAAGCAGGAAAATACATTGCCGCCATCCTACATTACTGTGAGTAAACCAATTTTATGAATTAATACATCAAATATACTATATTTAATGCAAAGTGCAACTTTTCACACATATAATGTGAAAATGAAAAAGTGTCTATCATTACACTTTGCCGACAAAAGGGACATCAGGACCCTCAAACACCAACTGAATAGCCTAAGACAAGGGAGCACATCCATTGATGCCTTCTACGCCAATGTAAATCATAAATTCTCTCTAATTATAAACGAATTGAAATCCGAGGACTATTCGGCTGAAACAATCCAAGCCCTCGTCGAAACATACCGTAACAGAGCATTAGATGTCTTCATTCGTGGGTTAAACGGTGAACTAGGGAAAAAAATTATGATTCAGAGACCTCAAACGCTTCCGAAAGCATACGAACTACCGAGCTATGCCAATTCACAAAAGGGATGTTACGAACGCTATCACTACACCGGTAAACCAAATCTATGCAACTAAATACGATGCACTTGCAAAGCAACAACACCCATTAACTATCCAGCAAACGAATACTGCCTACAACTTACAGCACAGGGGGATAGTACCAACAAGGCAATTCCAGGATCCACCACAGAACCACCACAACGCCCAAACTTTCCGAAGCCACCAACTCCTATGGAAATCGATCGATACAAACTAACCAGGTGGACTACGTAAACCGTCCAACCAATTATTTCGCATCTAAGCGAGAAAATAGTACATTTTACCACCCTCAGAAACATCAAAGAACGTACAATCTCGAAATACAGCCAGATCAAGCGGATACTGAATACGAAACGTATTCGCAGGAATTTGAAGAAGTTTATCATCAGAAGGTCGTGGAGGAGTTGCAAGGAATCGAAGAACCAGAAGAACAAACACCAGAAGTAAATTTTATGACAGAGGCTCGTCTAGCATTCCTTACTTAGAGTACAAAACCCGAGAAGGAAAAATCCTAAATTTTCTAATAGACACCGGAACCAATAAAAAATTATATAAAACCAGATTTAGCTACAAACTCCCAACCAACTGAAAAACCTTCCAAAATTCAATCTGCGGCTGGAGAACTTAAAATTAATCGGAAGATTATTGGAAAATTCTTCGAATGCCTAGGAATTCATACAACCATTAAATTTTTCGTACTTCCCTTACTAAAAGCATTCGACGGTATCATTGGTGATGATACTCTACGGCAAATAAGAGCTCTAATTGATCGGAAAAACAATATACTGCACCTTGAACCGAATATCAAAATCCCATTACAATCAAAACATTCGATTCAAGTAAATACCATCGAGATAAGGGATTCACGTCTAGTATGAGTTCTAAAGGAAAAGGTACGAAATCTAGTGGAAAGGTACCAAATGTTATTCAGGCAAATAAACGATAGTGAAATCATAGATACCAACATGAGGGCCGAAATACAAACGTCAACAGATGAACCAATATACACAAAAATCTACCGATACTCTATACATATGAGAGAAGAAGTTAACAATCAAATCAAAAAATTACTCCAAGATGGTATAATAAGGCGCTCAAATCTGAAGGTGAACTTGGACAAATCTGAATTTTTCAAGGAGAGACTGGAGGGTCCAGAACGTCACCTCAAAGAATCGGAAGAAAATATTGTAACAAATTAAAATAGAAATATTGTGAACAATGCTTCTTCAAGAAATGCGTGTTTCATTCGCGATACATTTTGCGATTATATGTGTCATAATCCTTTATAAATTTATGAAATAAAGTATCCTACTATGACAATACTTACTTGTTTCCTTCATATCCAGGCTGATTTCCTCCCACAAACTTTACACAAACACTCGATTGTGGTGCAATTTGGATTTTTGGTCCCAAATCCCAACACGACGGAAAACCGCACTTATCAACTGTTCCGTATCCATTTCGCTTCTGCCAAGCGATTCAAAGCGACAAAATCTAACATCATCGATTTTGCCGCTTCTCTCTTTACTTGTCGCTTGAAGTCGCTTTGCCTCTTCGCTAGCATCGACTTCACTATGAACAGTCCCATATAAAATGATGTGATTGATTTTGTCGCTTCTCGCTTCGCTTGTCGCGTTTACTATGAACGCAGCCTTAGAAAACAAAGAGCAAATTCTAGAAAAGTATTACGTCCCACAAATGACAAAGAAAATATAAAAAAAAATTGAGACAGTGTGAATTATGTAACACAAACAAATATGATAGACATCCGTTCAAGCCAGAGCTACAACCTACACCGACGCCTACATACCCTTCCGAAATAGTGCATATCGACCTGAGATAAACGACACTAAATTTATTACCTGCGTTGACAAATTTTCAAAATTTGCAAAAAATTTCTTTGTCAAAGACAGGTCAGCTCTCCACCTCAGGCAGTAGGTAACGAAGTTACTGCACTACTTTACCGTGCCCAAAATCCTGGTAATGGATAACAAATCAAGCTTTATTAGCCCCCTGATAAGCAACTACATAACTCGTTAGGAATCAAGATATATAAAACACCATCAGGGAAAAGTGAAGTAAATGGCCCAGTGGAAAGGGTCAACTCTACAATCTTAGAAATATTAAGATGCCTGCAGAAGGAGTATCTTGATCTTTCACTAAAAGGAATAGTCGAGATATCCGTTGACCGCCACAACAACACCGTGCATTCGGTAACAAAAAGAAAGGCTACAGATGTATTTTTTGCCAGAAGCGAGCGTATTAATTACCAATCTTTAATAGATTTTCAAACCAAATTAAACTCCGACTTGGTAGAGCAAATTAAACGAAATCAGGCGCAAAAAATATCTCGTGAAACTTAAAAAAGTAATAAACCCAAAGTATATCACGCTGGTGACATCATATACGTATCGGAGAAAAAAACGTCACGGAAAGCAAAAACCACTCTTCAAAAAATAAATAGTCGAAAAAAAACCATAAGGTCACCGTAACTACCGTTTCCGGAAGGCGAATCCACAAATCAAAAATCAAAAATACTCCTCAGCCATAACCTTTCTAATCTTTCCAAACTTCTCACTTGGACGGCGAAAATATCAATGATATTTATCACGTACGAATACAACAGTCAAATCGTCACAATTAAGCAAGGAGACGGTCGAATTATAGATGGAAATTTCAAAATCATACACCTCATCGATCAGGCACAGTTTGAAGACTTAACGAATTTTTTTCGAGAATTACACAAAACACAGTTAAAAACAAGGGTACTCTTAGACCTCAGATAGAATATCAGTTGGAAAAAGTAAAAATCTTAAATTTCGAACACCAAAGAGTAAAAGGTCAATAAATTGGTTGGGCTCAGCGTGCAAATGGATAGCAGGGAACCCTGACGCCACTGATTGAAACACAATCATGAAAAACGAAAATAAAATCATTGAAAATAATAATGAGCAATTTGAATTAATAGGAAACTAATGGAGACAACAATTAAATTAGTAAAGGACTATAATGAAATTGCACAAAATCTTAATCATAACAATACAGAGAGATACGAACCAAAAATATACAATAAAAAAAAATCCGACAAGAAATAAATGAAATAATACAAGCAACTCAACTCGCAAAAGCTGGAATTGTTAACACAAATTTATTGGACAAAACAGAAATTAATCAAATTTTGGTACAAATGGACACATTTCCCTATGCCAATGATATAGAGGCAATAGAATATGCCAATCCATCCATGATGGCGACTAAGTCTACCTTACTTCACGTAATATCCTTGCCAAAAACGAGTAACGTCACATACAGCCATGTTCATATTCGTTCAACAGTTAAGGATTGCAAACAGCTACATTTGGAATACAAGGAACTATTAGTTCCTCACGAACGACAATTCGGAATAATCGAAAAATGTAAAGTTCTACACAACACAACAATTTGCAAAAATGCACTATTAGAAGAATTACCAAAGAACCATTGTATTCCTCTAGTTCTCAAAGGAGCAATCGCAAAATGTGAATTCCAATACCCAAAAAATGCAATAGTGGAAAGTATCGGAAAAAACCAAGGTATATAAACTAGACTCGCTCGCACAGCGGGCTTTTTGTGCGCCATTTTGCCCCAAAAATTCGGGCTGGCAAATGAACAAAACATAGGGTGCACATCTGGCAAGGCGAAAGAAAACGAGGCACCACAATTTAAAATGTATAAATGGAGGAAACCGGCGGCGGATAGTCGGTGCATTGCGTGGGAAACGTGTAAACGAAAGACAAGTGAAGTGACGATGGTGACTTGTTCGGTGCGTGGGTGCAATAGCAGCAACAATCATGCTTATTTCCAACATCACTTGCCATTTTCCCTTTCCTACTGGGCGGAACATGTTTTCGAAAAGGTATTGATGCTATTTCTACTGGGCACTTTTCGGCGAGTTCGGGCTTCAGTGACGTACACGCGCAGAAGTGAACGCATTTTGGAATCGGGAGTAGACTACCATGTCTAGTTTATATACCTTGGGAGAAAACACTATTTTCCTGGCCAAATTCAAAGGGAACCTTACACACCAAGGAACAAGCCAACACTTGAAAGGAAATTTCATCAGCCAGATCTATAACGACACGATTTACTTAAATGGTCAGGAGTACACTAGCAAGGAGATAAAGACATTCCAGATCCTGCCACCAGTACTACAAAGCAATATATCCGAAGACAATTTAAGGCCGAATTTGGATTATTTACACGAGCTGCATTTGAAAAATAGTGCACAATTTCGAAAATTTAATACTAATCACAAAATCTCCGTCATTACAGATCTAAGCATCCACACCTTTTTCATATTAGTTATCACTTTTGGCTACACAAAATTCAGGACGAGGAAGAGCATTTTATTACCTCTGACAGGTATCGCTGGACCTGCAGCTGCTATGGAAACCACCACAAGGTCATTATACGACCTCAACCCGATCAACACGAACTTCTAGCTGTTATCATGTGCGGGACGCTGACCTGAAATGGGAGGAGTTAACACCGAGATATCGTCTGGCATTTCGTCTGGACACGTGACATCGCAACGTGACCTCTTCGCTGCATGGGAACAGAACGTTCCCACAGAATTTAATTAGTCAGCAGAAAAATTTCTTATAAACGATTGTAACCAAATAGAATTTCCTTAGTTTTGTGAATAAAGTCGCAATAAAACGTAGTCTGAATTTTTATTCCAAACACGTAGAACCATAACTGCACATTGAATGTTTTGAAGACCAACTGAAAATAAGAAATACGTATTAGTTTGATTGTTGTAAAATCGTGAACTCAATGATTATGCCGAAGACATGGCGATGTTGAACAAAACTATTCAAAATGGTTACCACGCGACAAGGTTTCTTCAGTGGGCGTAATAACAAAAACTTCATTCATTTTTGCTAGCGCTCTTTTATCCTTCAAGGATCGATATGAAAATAACGAATAACATAGAAAAGGCTTTGTACCCTACTTATTCGCTCCCGACCAATTCCCGTGAATATTGATTCATCCGCCTTACCTACGTAATCAATGCACGCTCGCTTAGATGATACGATTAATATTAACTCATTCCAATTACTGCTATGAGTATCTCTATTATTATTATTTTAAGTAGCTTTATTTTCATAATTATTATTGTGTTTAGTACTTTTAATATTCATATGGATATTACTGGGAAGTTGACCGTGTGGACCTCAAGAGTCGCACCTCGCGGCTTACATTTGTTGACATCGCACGGGGAAAGATTTTTATATAAATTTCATTGATACTTTAAAATCTTTCTCACATAAAGCAACAGCCCGGAACGATGACTCCTATTAACTTTGAATTTGCTGGAGTGGCAATTAATGAAAAGATATTTGCTACTCTCTGATATCATCATGATGCAAAAAGCAAAATAGCAATCGAGAAAGCACACAGTCGAGAAGTTGGATTTTGCCATCAAAACAGAAACGTCGATTCCATGCTTGATAGGAGATTGATGTACCGGCTGCAACATCAAATCGTCTACAAAAGTGGGAGTCGATTAAATTTATGAACACTCTGAAACAAGGATAGCAAGTGTTGCAGAGCTTCGTAAAGTGGCTGCAATGTATGAACTGAATGTTTTGATCATCCAGAAAACTAAATGGCTCGGCAGCAACGTGCGTGAACTGTACGGTGAAAATCACAAAAAAATGTGGTCTAAGTGCGATTCTTGAGGCACACACGACTAACTTCCCAGTGGGGCGAATAATAAGGGCATAATTCATTTTTATTAATAATTACTATTATTAACAAGCCGTGAGGTGCGACCCATGAGGTCCACACGGTCAACTTCCCAGTAATATCTACATAGATATTAAAAATATTAAACACAATAAAAGTTATGGAAATAATACTACTTCAAGTAATAAAAATGTACCTCTCATAAAAATTATTGGAATGATTTAATATTAATCGTAACATCTACGAGAGCGTCAATTGATTACGTATGGATTTTGGTGCATTGGTTTGATTGATTATTCACGCGGATCAATCGGAGGGGGGACAGGTTACAAAGTTTTTTCATTAAAGTTAAAACATGGTGCTGTGAAGACTATTGGAAATCTGCTCAAAGTTTGCAAATATTAATAAACTTTGATTGACTTTACAACAATGTCTTTAGAATAAGAGATTTAAGGTATTATGATTCGAATGAACCCTTTTTACATGGTGACTTTGAATGATTTTTTATTTTTAATTTAATTTTTTTTGTAATCATGAGGAAAGTTTTCTTTGGTTTCTTTGAAAAAAATAAAAAACGGATCCAACGATTTTTTTAAAAATTTATAGAATCACATAAATGTTAAAACGCGTCGATTGACACCGCATGTTTGGTTCGTGAGATATGGCGCATAACATGGTTGACCTTCAAGGGGTGAAAACAGCAAACGCCCCCGACCGAAGTGTCCCAAAAACTAATCAGCTCTTAAAATTGCAAAGACGCTTCGATTGACACCTCAACAAAGTCGATACGACTTTACGTGAGTTATGCTCGTAGAAAAACAGCCCGCGAACGCACGTACGTACGTACGTACATACACACACACACACATACATACTTCTTTCTAAAAACACTTTATATATACTCTATAGACCTCAATACGTAAAGAAAAGTTGAAAATTTCAATTTCGATTTTCGAGGCGATTACAAGAACTTCCCATATACTGGGAAGTTAATAATAATTATTCTAAATTATTATAATTACTTTCATTTTTTATCTAGCCATAAAAGCTGGTCGTTTTTGTCCTCCTCCTTCTAATGATTCAACTCGTTCTCCATCTGGGTCCCGGAATCCACATCCATTATTTAGGATATTTAATTATTATTAAAAATAATCATTCGTTATTAAGAATATTTGATCGTCCCTGGATAATTATAATTGACTTTATATTAACAATACCAAATTATAACTAGAAACATTTGATTGTTATTAACAATATTGAATTATTTCTAACAATATCCAATTATTAAGTGCATAAGCGTCACTACTTCCATTTTTCCAAACTTGACAATATAGGTTTGGAATTCTATAACTTAATCTTGATTTTATTAAAATAACATTTTTTTAACAACTTTGATCAAAATTTTGCTAAGACACAAAATATTAATAATATTACTATGAAGATATTTGAGATCTACACGAACTCAAAGTGCTTTTTCACAGTTTCAAAATTAAGTAATTTTTATCTCTTTTCGGTTTATTCGTTCTCAATAAAAAACGGCTGCACCGACTTTGCTGAAAAGTCATTCAGTTTTAAATTTCGTAATTACGCGTCGAATGAAACCCATCACACGTCAATGCGATTTTTGGTTCTTGAGATAATCGAGACGAAAAATAATTCCGAACGCACATCCGCACATCCGCACATCCACACATACGTACATACAAACACACAGACATCTCTGAACAAATGATGGCTTTGGATTCTAGAGACCTTAAAACGTGGAGATATGTCAAAATTATGGATTTCCAAAATCGACCCCATTACAATAACTTCTCACTGGGAAGTTAATTACACACAAGCGGCAAAAGTACAAGAAACAAAGAGTCACATTCTTGGTAGACTCCAAGATCACTCAAAGCACTACTAGTAAGAAGCCAGTAAACAAACAAGTGTGTAAAACTACATTCAAAATAGGGTTTTACGTCTAGTGACGTGGAAAAAACATTTTCCTAGAGGAGCTGTTCAGCTCATTAAAAAATAATGGTCGCAAAATCTTTCAAATGGACTTCACTGCGCAAATATTACATAAACAATATAGCTGACGTGGTTATTGTGGTCATAGTACCCAAAAACAGAACACTGATAATCGCCAACGATTGGTAGGTTTTTACTGCAACAAAAGTTGCGTCGCAAGTTCAAAATGTTTGCTTAAAAACATTTATAGAAGGACGTGGGATTCTGGACACTAATAAAATTCTCACTATCTATCTAATTGACCATTTTCTCATAGAGAAATGTTTCGGATGAAGTATTACAAATGTTCAGTTGGCATTGAAGTGAAGTTGGCAGTGAAGGCATTGCATTACTCACATAAAAGCAAATTTGCATCGCATCGTTAAAAACCAACCAAATAAAAGAAACAGGATTCCCAAAAATCATGTGGCTAAACTAAAACCCAGCTTCTCTTCGTTGAAATATGCAGTGGTCATGGATAATTACCTCTGAAATGATACAGAGGAAAATAGGACGCAGTAAAAAACCTGCACAAGAATCAAGGAACCCATAAAATCAAATGCGATGTCAATTATTTGCCTTGAACTCCCAACAAAACGATGACACTCGTTTGATGAGGAATGCCGCTTGGCAATTCTAAAAAATCAAAGCCTACAAAAAGTAAGCAGATGGGGAAATCTGCGCCAAAAAATACGACCAATCACGACGAGTTGTCAAACACATGTGTAAAAAGAACTTAAACCTACCAAAGTTATTCGGGAAAATATTTGTCAAAAACGACATTTTGCAAGGTCAAATAAGAAAATATCATCAGCAGCCAAGACACCATTAAGAAAATATGGCGTCAGTACTTCCAAAATTTTCTTTCATTCTCAGCAAAATGGTTCAGTTGGATGCAATTGAAAGCATTTCGATAGCCTTGGTACGAAAGATACCAAATAGGCTTTGAAAACTGAAACCCTTGAATAATGATATTCTTGTAGAGTTACTGAATGACGATGGCAGCTACCTAAGAGAACTTTTGCGTGAGCTGATAGTAAAAATCTTGAAAGATGAGGTGGTATTCGAGAACTGGCTCATATATGTTACAAACTTAAGCTATAAAAAACGAGACATAATGTGCTGTGAAAGCTACAGAAGTAGATCAAGGAGGAGGCCTCCTACAAAATACTGAAGAAAATTGCAGCAAACAGGTTAACGTTGCTTCCATCTTTTCTAGCAGCACCGTCCTTACTAAATCAATAATTCTTTAAGTTGGCTTCCAATTCATCAATAGTTGCTGGCTTATTAGCATGAATGAGTAAATCGACGTATCGCCACAAAAAGTAGTCCAATGGAGTCAAACCACATGCTCTGAGCGGCTATGTAATGAAAATGAGTAAGAAGACTGTTTGGCGAACGATATCGCTACGAAAATTTCAGGCAAACAGGTTTTTACCTGTTGACCTGTCGGACGTGAAGTCCACGGGACGAAGCAACGAACCCTTTTGACGAATTCGGGTCCGGCCTCTACCTGGCTAGAGAGAGATTCGATGGCTGCTGGCAGGTCAGCTCAGTTCGGCGCGTAACGTCGTGGGTACGTTTCTATAGCAGGTCCCGAATCTCATTTACAAAGATTCAGCCATCTACTTGTCCGATTACGAAAGTTTTATCCAATAAATATAAAAAAAATCCAAACAAACATTCTATAAGTTGAGGCTATACCTCCTACTTTACTCTTAAAATGTTCTACTAAATCCAGTGCGCACCGAAAACCTAAATAACGCAATCCAAAACCTACCCGAGAGAGTAAACATATCAGCTACTTTAATCGCGATTCGCATCATCGACCCGGCGATAGACGAGAGAAAAAAAACCTACCACGGCACGAGCAAACAATTCTCTCGTGTGGCAGTGTCACTCCCGCCTAGAAGCCGAACTTCAGCGGAGCTCACCAGGCGCAGATGTGTCTGCCTGGTCCCGCCCTACCTCGACCCAGCGCTTGCGCAGTCGCATATTTCATGCGAGCTAGGTCCACCTATACTTACCTTGGCCGGTTATTCCGTTAGCTGTTGGAAATGGAGGTCATTCAAGAGGGAGAGCCCTGAAGGAAACGCAGGTTGTTTCAGTTCATTTTACATTTATATTTTTATTAAATATATTATTATTCATTTATTATTATTATTTATTATTCTCTTATAAGGTTTCAATATTCAATATATAACTTTTCGTTTTCTTTGTACACACTCTAGCGTCTATCAATCCTTATTGGTGATTAGAGCAATAATAATCTTTTGTTTTAGCTTGCAACAAAAACAACAACACTCCTTAAATTATTGAATTTTCAAACTAAATTACCTTCATATTAAATGAAGACTTTGTTCTACTGATATCAATTCATTTTTGATTTCAATTTCATATACGAGTTTTACTCAAAATTTTTCTCTTCATAATTTTCTTATCATATTCATTTACTAGTCATGTTTGACTTGATACTACATTTGCAGACTACAATAGAGGGTCGTCTTCAGATTAAGAGAAAAATGCATTTTTAGCTAATGTCTCGACCTATAATTATTATCATTAGTATCGTCTCTGCTCTTAGTCTTTTTTAGCACTACAAAATATATGAAACTGACGTATCGTACCCTAATCAAACACAATCAAATTGCGCTTACAAAAAGAAAACGTGCCATATTATTATTATTAGGACTGGCTGATGCCATTAGCTATAATTCCATTTTTTTTCATGCATCACTACTTATACTAAATACTTAGTTACTGTTCCTCAATCGACCATAATCGTCACAAGCATCACTACTTATACTAAATACTTAGTTACTGTTCCTCAATCGACCATAATCGTCAATCCGTTTCATGATGATGGACATTTTTCACTACACAAACCGTCGGATCGAATAGATTTGTAAAGATACGCCATCGACAGCCTGCATGCCCTTTTTGCACATTTCCCATAAGCACTTGCACCGTATATGTTGCTTTATGTGACGATGTCCCAAATGACATAACAACTCGTTACCACGTGCCGAGTGTATATACTTTATATTACCCCAATCCTCTGTACTTCGTAGTAATTCGTGATTTTTATATATGTCCAAACGGAACGGTTGCATCTATGGTTTCGAATTCATCTGGCATTCGTCGGACTCAATTTTTAATATTAACTCGAACAAACTTTAAGTTGTTCGAAAGCAATTTAATTGGATAATACTGACCGAATGGAAGACACGTCTTGGCGACAAGAAAATTGGATGATTAAGTTCGGTCGTACGACGTATGAGTCGCTCGACACCATCATTGTCACCTTGCGAGGCGACATGCCTTACAGCCTGTTAGATCCCTGCGTGCACTGATCCAAGGTGTTTTGTGCGTAGATTTCCGATTTTTTTTAACACAAATTGGATCTACCGCCTGTGAACGAGGTGCAGCTTCTTGGTCCCATTGTACAAAAAGCAACACGTGCTCCCGATTTTTTTTCCTTTAGCTCCGGGATTGATGATGCCGTCAACTCTTAGCAGGACCCAGGTTAACGGTACACTCCGGTTCTCAAGCACAATGTTAAAACCTGCTATATTATGTTGAAGAGCAAAACTAAGGTTCATATCCACAATCCCTTTTCACCTGGTCATAGCCGCGGAAAAGATTATTCGCGCAAAATTCACCACATGCGGCTTACAAAAGTGAAAAATTGGAATGGATTATCCGACGAATTCAACACACACGATATGTCCGACCCCGACCAACTCCCGTAGCCAGCCCTTTTTTAATTATCAATTTTATGTAACTTGGACCAATCCACTTTCGCGCGCAAAAATACAATCACGCTTCTTCGCGACTGGCGATTCTCATACAGTTTAGTTTATTTAATTACACTTGCGAACGCAAACTTCAGAATTTCTCCAACACCAACAGCTTCACACCACGCGGACTTGCTTTCTTCGCTAGTGACCAGTCACCCGCTCGAGTTCCAAAAAACGAATCCCCCTGTGATCCAGTCTCATCCTAGCGGGATCCCTCTTTTTTCGGGGCCTGCCTCGACTCTAACCGGTATCACAGGTTGTCCATCAGGCGCATGGTGCAGTGGTGGCCAACCCAGCGGCTGTGCCACATTACAGCTACTTTGCAGGTCCATTTGTTGAGATGATTTGAGATGAGTGTTGTTTTCAGATTTGAAAAAGAAATCACGAATTATGGCACTGGCGTGTAAACCACACCATACAGTGACTTTTTAAGTGTAGTGGGTCTTTTGAAAAGTATTCTCTTGCCAGAAATGACAACTTTGCTTATTTATCAACCCATTAACTCAGAAATGAAGCTTAAAGCTAAAAATGATTTCACGGTAAAAATTTAGTTCATTTTCCAACCAATTCTCACTCCACTCACCGAATAAACGACACAAATGGTCCAAAGACCGCTGCACTAATTGGATCTTATATGACTTTATTTGAAAAAATTTCCTCAAAATTTCCATGGAGACGATGGGCAGAAGTTCTTGAGAACGGTGTCAAAATGATAAATTTTGGTCCACAGTCGGCAGCGGTAGCTTTCTTCAAAAAAAAACAAGCCGCGAGGTGCGACCCTTGGAGTAAAAACGGTGAACTTGCCAGTAATATCTACATAAATAAATATTAAACACAAAATAACTATGAGAATACTACTACTTTAAATAGTAATAATGAGAAGTACACATAACAGTAATTGAAATGAGTTAATATTCATCATATCATCTACGATACCGTCCATTGATTACGTAAGGCTTTTGGTAGATTGGTTTGATTACTTGAAAGCATGCGTTGCCGTGTTGCTTGGTGATGGTAGCCTTACAGAATTTCTTGTCCAGTTTCGCGTTGTAACGGTCCACCGCCTTACTTTGTCCGAAATTTCGAACATAGACGGTGTCCCCGACCTGGAACTTCGGTTTTCTAGACCGCAAGTTGTAGACCCTCATCTGTGCCTGCGCAACTTTAGCCAATCTCTCTGCCACCTGATTGCGGATCAGCTCCACACGTTCGTGATGTAGCAATTCGGTTTCGGACTCTTTCAATAGCTGTATTTTTCTTAGTAGAGCGTAAGTGCTCCCGTGCCCGATCATGTTTTGCCCGAACACCACGAAGTATGGGGCGGAACCAAGGGAGACATGATGAGCTGTCCGCAGCGCACAGTTGATGGCCGACAACTTCCGATCCCATTCACGCTGATTCGGGTGCACATATGCTCGTATCGCGGCCAACACCGAACGATTTACACGTTCCGAGGCGTTTGCCTGGGGGGAGTAAATAGCCGTATAATGGTGGCGTACGCCATACTCTTCCAGGAGCTGGTTGAAGAGATTGCTCCGGAGTTGAGGGCCATTGTTAGAAATGATGATTTCAGGGACTCCGACCAGGTGAAACAAATCTTCTTCCAGATAGTGGGTGATGAGTTTTGCCGACGCAGCTCTAAGGGGTTTAAGGAAAGTGAATTTGGATAGGTGGTCCAGGACAACCAGAATATAGGTATGACCGGCAGACGATCGAGGGTACGGTCCGAGGAGATCAATATACAAGCGCTGAAAGACACGTTCTGGAACCCCAGTAGGATGCATGGGCGTTTGAAGGGTTTGGTTGGGCGCCTTGGTCATTTTGCAGGTTTCGCACGAACTGACATACGCAGCGACCTGGTTGGTCATGGCAGGCTAATAGAAGAGCTCTTTGAGCCGCTTAACGGTTTTTCCGATGCCTCCATGTGCACTTAGCGGATGATTATGGGCTTGCTGTATCAAGGAGGTCGTCAGTTCGTCCGGAACCCATAGCTTCCATGCATCTCTATCTATTGCAATGTCACCTGTGGCATGCTGGCAACGCTTGTATACAAGTCCCTCAAGAACTCGTAAATCCTGCAGTTGTGCTCGCTCTTGCGATATTTGTCTTGCAAGCTCTACATACTTTTCGCTCATGAAATGTGGAGAGGAAAGATCGATCTCTATGGTGTGGGTTGAGACCTCCTCTAATTTGAGACCTTCTGGTGAGAAAACTCTTGATAGCGAATCCGGTACTACGTTTTGACTTCCCTTCCTATGCGTAATTTTAAATTTGAAGCCTTGAAGTTTCAAAGCCCATCTTGCCAACCTGCCATGTAAATCCGGGAGTGTCATTAGCCATAGTAGCGAGGCATGATCCGTGATTACCTCGAATTCATGACCTTCTACATAGGCTCGGAATTTCTTGATAGCTAACACGGCGGCAAGACACTCCTGTTCAGAGACGGTGTAGTTTCGCTGCGCAGGGTTGAGCTTATGAGACATGTAAGCAACAGGGACTTCTACGCCATCGTCCGTCTTCTGCAACAGTACCGCGCCGACACCATATTGACTTGCGTCACAGTGGATGGTGAAGGGGCGTTTGAAATCGAGACTGTGCAGAACCAGTGCGGTGCATAGAGCGTTTTTCAAATCTTGAAAGGCCTTCAGACTGACATCGTCCCACAGAAACTGTCGCTTACGCGATAGGAGGTCCGACAGGGCAGTGGATAAGGCTGCAAAATTTTGCACGAAGCGTCGGTACCAGCCACACATTCCGTGGAAACGTCGCAACTGTTTTACTGAGGTGGGGCGCGGAAATTCCTGTATGGCTTGCACCTTGCTTGGATCCGTTCGGATTGTACCATGGCCGATGATATGGCCCAAATATCTCACCTCTTTCATGAGGAACTTGTTTTTTTCTATATTGATGGTCAGTCCGGCCTTACGTAGGCACAAAGCAATCTCTTAGAGCAGCTGTAAGTGCTCGTCTAGAGTCTCGGTGATCAACAGGAGATCATCTAGGTAGACGAAGACCTGGTGGCGTAAGTGTGCTGGGACGATATGTAGATATCGCTACATCGTTATCGGTACGGATCAGACCTAGGCTTCATTCTTTCAGTTCAGTTTTCGTTAGATTCTTCGCCTCTTATTAACAAAAACTTTCTATTTCCTTAAATCTTTGCCCTTCAGTGACTCCGGATTTCGGTTTCTGTGCTCTCTACCTGTGCTACTTGGTTTTAGTGTCATATTCGTGATAATAAATTCTTACGCATTGGTGATACCTTTGTTCGCATGCAACTATTTCAAATTATATTAACGGTTCAACCATCTTTGCTTCGCCAATAACTTGTATTGTATCGGTCACTCATATACTTTTTGCTCGTTGCCTACAAATAGGCAATTAAATTTCTGTTTTTTTAGTGAAAGCTTTTAACTTTAATTAAACCGACATACAATAGTCTGTGATTCACCTCCTCTGGGTGCAACTTGTGCGCTATGCAAGCATCCGGAATCTTCATGTTCGCGGTACATTCATTGCGATAGGTATTGTGGAAAAGTTTTTCATGCGAAGTGTTTTAATATCAACTGTATAATAACTGATATCATTTCCAAGCATCCGGATAATGTGTCCTATCGGTGTGATGAATGTAAAAATACAAAAATTTGTGATATTTTAAAAATTCTGCACCAGCATTCTGCCTCTCTTGCTTCTCTCAACCATAGAATGGACTCCCTCTGCGCAATAACCCCAACATTATCATCAGCTTCTTCACACACTGCTCCTTCGTCAAGAGGTGCCATCCCGAAAACGAATAAAAGTGTTATTTGTGTTTCGGAGTCGAATCCGGGTAATCCTACTAACAACTTATCAACGCCAACTGGGAATTCGTCTCAGCCGACTTCATCAATTTCAACTGCAGCATTATCTTCCTTGGTGGACTCTGCCATCGGCTTTCCATCACTTGATCACAACGCCAGAGCATCATCTCCTAATGTAACTGGGACTGTTACAGCACCAACTCCGCTTTCTAAACATCAGCAAAAGGAAAGTGTCGTCGAATTACTTTTACCAGTTGATGGCGACCTTCGTGCCGTTGCTCCTCTTTTGCAAGTCTTTATTTCGAGGCTTGCATTCAATACTTCGACCGACATGATTGTGAACCATCTAAAACGTAAGCTGGGTTCTTCGTGCTCTATCCTTGAGTGTCGTAGACTAACGAAGGATAATCTTCCTAATCAACTGATATCGTCATTTAAAGTAATCGTCCCCGTTGAGTGCACTGCCGTGTTGGACCCAAACATCTGGCCCGTCGGTGCTCTCGTCAAACGTTTCGTTCCGTTGAAAAGGAAAATTTTTTTTGCTCATCTAAAATCGATGGCGTAACTCCAAACAATCTTAATAAGAGCATTAGTATTTATTATCAGAATGTTCGAGGGTTACGCACCAAGTTGCATATGTTAAATCTTTCGTGTTCGTTATCATACGATTCAATTATTTGTTTAACCGAAACTTGGCTACATGCAGATATTTTTTCTACTGAATTTTTTCCTAATTACTTTGTATAGTCTTCCCTATCCAGTGTCCTATGTGATGACTTTCATCCTCCTTCTCCTATTGAATGTGTGCTCGTCAAAGTTTTTACTACAACTTCTGCTCTTTTATATATATCCTCAATTTACGTTCCATGTAATACTACCGTTGATCTTTACGAATCTTTCTTTGCTTCCCTTACCGCGTTTTGTATTTCTCTAACTTCTTCTTCTCGCATAATTATTTGTGGTGACTTTAATCCTCCCTATATTGAGTGGTAAACATCTCCATGCATCAGTATTAGCTCCACTAACCGACAATCTCATCTGATTTCCAATTTTCTCTCGCTGTCATCTTTTTCTCAATTTAATTCTGTCGTTAACTTGAATGGTCGTCTTCTGTACCTTGTATTATCTAACATTGTTGCAGATCATTTATCTTTGATGCCTGCTCCTCATCCTTATGTTCCTCAAGATCCTCATCATCCTCCTCTTTTACTCAATGTTTCTTTATCTCTTCCTAAGTCTTCAAAAGTACGCAAGCAATTCAAGTTTAACTTTTGGAAAGCCAACTACCATGCTTTGTCAATGGAGCTGAGTTTGATTGACTGGGTGTGTTTCTTTCATAATCTTACGTGTGAAGAAGCACTCTTTAAGTTTTATTCCCATCTTTACGAACTTATTCCCCGTTTCACTCCTTATCATAAACGTTCTAAGAAGACTGATCCTCCTTGGCTCACGGGCACAGTAATGGAAGCTTTAAAATTAAAAAGTCGAGCCTATCACATTTTTAAATCCACCCGAACGGCTGAATCTTACACTAGCTTTTCCAAACTACGTGCATATTCATCAGCTCAGCTTCTTCACACACTGCTCCTTCGTCAAGAGGTGCCATCCCGAAAACGAATAAAAGTGTTATTTGTGTTTCGGAGTCGAATCCGGGTAATCCTACTAACAACTTATCAACGCCAACTGCGAATTCGTCTCAGCCGACTTCATCAATTTCAACTGCAGCATTATCTTCCTTGGTGGACTCTGCCATCGGCTTTCCATCACTTGATCACAACGCCAGAGCATCATCTCCTAATGTGACTAGGACTGTTACAGCACCAACTCCGCTTTCTAAACATCAGCAAAAGGAAAGTGTCGTCGAATTACTTTTACCAGTTGATGGCGACCTTCGTTCCGTTGCTCCTCCTTTGCAAGTCTTTATTTCGAGGCTTGCATTCAATACTTCGACCGACATGATTGTGAACCATCTAAAACGTAAGCTGGGTTCTTCGTGCTCTATCCTTGAGTGTCGTAGACTAACGAAGGATAATCTTCCTAATCAACTGATATCGTCATTTAAAGTAATCGTCCCCGCTGAGTGCACTGCCGTGTTGGACCCAAACATCTGGCCCGTCGGTGCTCTCGTCAAACGTTTCGTTCCGTTGAAAAGGAAAATTTTTTTTGCTCATCTAAAATCGATGGCGTAACTCCAAACAATCTTAATAAGAGCATTAGTATTTATTATCAGAATGTTCGAGGGTTACGCACCAAGTTGCATATGTTAAATCTTTCGTGTTCGTTATCATACGATTCAATTATTTGTTTAACCGAAACTTGGCTACATGCAGATATTTTTTCTACTGAATTTTTTCCTAATTACTTTGTATAGTCTTCCCTATCCAGTGTCCTATGTGATGACTTTCATCCTCCTTCTCCTATTGAATGTGTGCTCGTCAAAGTTTTTACTACAACTTCTGCTCTTTTATATATATCCTCAATTTACGTTCCATGTAATACTACCGTTGATCTTTACGAATCTTTCTTTGCTTCCCTTACCGCGTTTTGTATTTCTCTAACTTCTTCTTCTCGCATAATTATTTGTGGTGACTTTAATCCTCCCTATATTGAGTGGTAAACATCTCCATGCATCAGTATTAGCTCCACTAACCGACAATCTCATCTGATTTCCAATTTTCTCTCGCTGTCATCTTTTTCTCAATTTAATTCTGTCGTTAACTTGAATGGTCGTCTTCTGTACCTTGTATTATCTAACATTGTTGCAGATCATTTATCTTTGATGCCTGCTCCTCATCCTTATGTTCCTCAAGATCCTCATCATCCTCCTCTTTTACTCAATGTTTCTTTATCTCTTCCTAAGTCTTCAAAAGTACGCAAGCAATTCAAGTTTAACTTTTGGAAAGCCAACTACCATGCTTTGTCAATGAAGCTGAGTTTGATTGACTGGGTGTGTTTCTTTCATAATCTTACGTGTGAAGAAGCACTCTTTAAGTTTTATTCCCATCTTTACGAACTTATTCCCCGTTTCACTCCTTATCATAAACGTTCTAAGAAGACTGATCCTCCTTGGCTCACGGGCACAGTAATGGAAGCTTTAAAATTAAAAAGTCGAGCCTATCACATTTTTAAATCCACCCGAACGGCTGAATCTTACACTAGCTTTTCCAAACTACGTGCACTAGCTAAGTCTGAAATCAAAAAAGCTACTCTGTGCTACTTTACTAGTATTGAACATTCACTCCATTCTTGTCAAACTAAGCCTTTCTGGTCTTATATAAATTCCCTCAAGTCGTCGTCCAACTCTCCCAGTAATGTCACTTGGAATGATAAACATGGTTCCTCTCCGGAAATGATCTGCGAAATTTTTGCTGATTTTTTCTATTCTACTTACTCTGCTGTCACACCCCTTACGTTGCCTTACATCTCCCAACAATTCCCACCTACTCTAGTTACTATTTCCACCAATCCTTCTGATATCCAAGCTTTGATGGATTCACTTGATTCCAGCGTTGGCGCTGGTCCTGATGGGCTTCCCAATGTCTTCGTCAAATCATTATCTTCATCTCTGGCCATTCCTTTCTCTTTCATTTTCAATGCTAGTTTATCCTCTGGCTCCTTTCCTAATGTTTGGAAACAGGCTAATATTTTTCCAGTGCTTAAATCTGGTTCCCCATCAAATGCTTCAAATTACCGCCCCATTTCTCTACTTTCATGTTTTCCCAAGCTTTTTGAACGTATAGTTTACAATAAAAATTTTCAATTCCTTTTCTGTCAGCTGTCACCTGCTCAGCACGGCTTCCTTCCTAGCCGCTCAACCAACTCGAACCACCTTGAACTGACCCACACAGTCGCGAAGGCTCTCGACAATCATTCACAAGTTGATGTTGTGTACACTGATTTCAGTAAAGTCTTTGACACGGTTAATCATTTTATCCTACATCATAAGTTGGTTCACTTCGGCTTGACTGGTCCGTTGTTATCTTGGCCTATGTCTTATATCAGCGGCCGATCATGCCGTGTTAGCCTATGTGGTGCTTTCTCCTCTCCATTTTATCCTCCCTCCGGTGTTCCTCAGGGATCTATTCTTGGTCTTCTTCTATTCCTTCTTTTTATCAATGATCTCCCTCTAGTTGTAGAATCTCAGTGTCTTTTGTACGCTGATGATTTAAAGATTTACAGAATTATTCGATCTCAAGAGGATTGTCTTGCTCTTCAATCCGATCTGGATGCTGTCTACATGTGGAGTCTTAATAATAATCTCCCTCTTAATATCCTGAAATGCCACACAATGTCTTTCTCCTTAAAACCTAATCCACTCAGTCATATTTACACCTTACAGAATCTCCCGCTAACTTCTGTCTTCCAAATTAAAGATTTAGGAGTGACTTTTGACCCGAAACTAAAATTTGACGCTCATATTGCGGCGATCACCACGCGTGCTTCTCGAGTCTCTGGGTTTGTACTAAGGCACTCGCACATGTTTACTGACATTTCTTCCTCCGTGCGCTTATACACTAGCCTCGTAAGACCCATCCTTGAATACTGTTCTCAGGTTTGGTCACCACATCATCAATTTTTGGACCTTTTGTTAGAATCCGTCCAACGCAAATTTACTCGTTTCCTTTTTTTTAAATTTAATATTCCATACACACCTTATGTTGATCGACTTGCCAAGCTTCAACTACCTACATTGAATTCCCGTAGACTCCTCTTGGATGAATGTTTTCTGTTTCGACTTCACCACCGTCAATTAAACTCTATCCTTCCCGAATACTCAGAGTGTCGTACTTCGTTACGTCCTACTAGGTACGACAATATTTTTGTCATACCATATGCTCGGACTGAACTTTATTTCAATTCGCCAATGTTGCGTCTCCCTAGACTTCATAATGAACTGCAACTTGGTCCGTTTCCTACTTCATTAATTAGCTTTAAGCGTAGACTTAAGAGCGTGTTATACAATTAAATTTTTATTTTTTTATTTTTTGCTTCATTTTATCTTGTAATTGGGCTATTAGTCTGTTAGATGCATTAAGAATAAATAAATAAATTATGCATCAACCGTTGCATCGTTTGGGGTGCGTTACACAACCCAAACGGCATGGTGACGAATTGGTACAACGGGCGACCCAGTACGGTAAAGGCAGTCTTATCCTAAGACCCTTCTTCCAATGGGATCTGCCAAAAGGCGTCTTTTAAATCGAGGCTAGTTATAAACTGAGCTCTTGGAAGTCGACTTAGTATCCCATCGATGAGTGGCAATGGATAAGCATCCTTTACCGTGACCTGGTTCACTTTACGTGCATCGAGAAACATTCTTACCTTCCCAGGCTTCACTACTAAGGTTACTGGAGACGACCAACTCCTGGATGACTCTTCGATGACGCCCATTGTCAGCATCCTATCAATCTCTGCAAAGAGAAGTTTTTCCACCGCGGGGGATACCAAAAAGTGGCGTTGTTTGATGGGACGACTGGGTCCCACGTCAAGAACGTGCGAAACCAATGTAGTTCGACCCAGTCCTTCTCGAAAAAAAGATGGAAAGCTGGCAATGACCGAATCGAGCATGCGTTGCTGTGCCGAGGATAACTTGTGGCGAGGACTGGCTGATTCTACGGTACACACTGCACCATTATCGCGACGAACGTGCTCCTCACGAAAGATGTCTTTGGCGAGACAGAATAGACGGACGAAGTCCACACCGAGATATACATTCTGACTCAGAGTTGGTATGATCAGGAAGGACATAGTGTGTGTTGTACCACGGAAGGTAATGGAGCCTGTGATTTTGCCAACAGCTGCATGTTTGGTGCCGTCCGCAGTCTTTAGGCTCACGTTTAATTTTTCAACGTGGTGTTGGGGGCTGGCCAGGACTTTTCTTGCAAAATTTGCTGCCAGACAGCTTACACTAGCCCCAGTATCGATTAAACCACGCACCTGTTCGTTGTCGAACAGAGTGACATTGGCGTATGGTCTTAAATCGTCAGTGAGTTGGTCCACAATGGTTGTTGAGACGTATATGTTTTTGTTGCGCAGGACTTTCTTCCAGAATTTCCTCAGTCGTAATGTGGACCTCTTCGGATATTTTGGGAGAAACTCCTCCACACCAAAAATACGCTCTCTTGCTCGACGATATTCCTTCATGCGCACATGGCAAGGTTTGTGAGATGTGTGACTGCTGGCCTGTACATAAATTGAATCCTCAGAAAGAGAGAGACAAGGTGTGGGATGACTACCACGCTTTAAAATGCGGATAGGATTGTTAGTAGTGCTATTTGTTGGGGAGGGATCGCTTGCGGTCGTGATATCCTCGGGTATCTGGTCTTCTTTCCATGAATCGCCTAGGCTTTGGGATGGTGGCGCGGTCCGGGAGACCTCTGCTGTTGGTGAGGTCTCGATCCCGACCAGTTTTTTGGATCGCTGCATGCTGGACAGCTGGGCTTGTAGGTGTTGGGCTTGCCACAACCATATCAGAAAACTGAGCACTCCGCTAGGCACACATCAAAACGATGTCCTGGCTTCCGACAGTTCCAACACACAGCGGTCTTTTCCAATGCAGCTACTATGCTGCAGTTGCTGGTATCTACAGACGAGAAGAGATCTTCCGGCATCCAAGAGGAATCCTCTGCTCGTAATGCTGCTCTCGTCTTTTCCGCTTCCCGAGGGTACAACTCCTCTACAAGGCGTTGCCTGGATGAAAGTCGCGCGTGCGGCTTAAAAATGCCGCGCTGTGCGTCGAGACTTTCTTGTCGTCTGGCATAAGTGCGCAGCATCTGCACAGAGGTGACTGGAAGATGCAGCAAACTGTTACGGAGGTCCAAGCGCAGGTTGAGCTTTAGTAACTCCACTAGTTCATTGTCACCGATTGGTGTTGGGAGGCGATCGATGAGCCGAAGGACACCGTCGCAGAATGAATCGAACGACTCGTGTATGCCTTGCTTTCGGCTGCGAATCAGCTCTCGTATTTCCAGCTCAGAGAATCCGTCATCAAATCTGTCTCTCAACGCTTGGCAGAAAACGTGCCAGTCAAGATATTCCGCACCACGCAGATACCTCCAGTACCAGTCCGCTGCTTCTTCCACTAAAAGGACGTGCAGAAACTGGCATACAAATTCCACGTTTCCGCGGAGTGTATTACGTGTAAGAGTGCGAACTTGGAATAAAAATTTATCAACAGGAAGGGAACCTACCCGCCCACTGAGTTTGATATTCCACCCCTGTATGATTGTAAGGGCCCGCTCTGCAGAAAGTGGAGCAAGTTGAGCTCGCCAAGAGGTGATTCAGGTGGCGTTTCGTTTATCCGAACTGGGCCAGTTGGGGTGGGTGCATGAGCCAGGCTTGCAATTTCTTGCCTTACCCCATCTCTCACCAGTTGAGGCAGCCACTGCTGCAGCTGCTGTAGCGTTATAGCCGAGGTTGGTTCGACTTCAGATTGGGTGGACCTCACGTCTGGGAGTTCTGCCTGCTCCTCATTCGTTGCCTTTTTGGAGGACTTATCACCACCAACAGCACCGTGCATTTCCGCCGAATTAAGTTCCTGCAGCGTAGTAGCTTGGGATCTTGTGTTATAGCGACCTAGCTTAGGTCTTGCTCCTGGTGTCAACATAAGGGTGGGAGTTTCCACGTCTATCGGAAAGTATGTACCTTCTATTCTGTCTCTTGCTTGACAAGGTCGTAGATCTCGGGGATGGCATGTCTCTCAACACAATGGACAGCTTGGGTTTTTGCGGAGCCATTGTTCCATGCATAGCGCGTGAAACACGTGTGAACAGGAAGTCTGCACCCTTGGCTCGTCACCCACGTACTCACAGGTACATATTGTACAGGCGACGTCGTTAGAGCGACTTGTTGCGCCTGGGCTGTGCCTAGTTGACATGTTTGTTGTTCTTTCCCCCCTTGTAACGTGTCAGTACGTAACGTAAATTGAATATTATTTGAATTGCCAAAAAAATGAGTAACAAGATTATATATAAAAAAAATAATAAATGGGTTTCCTTGAGGCTTCCCCTCCAATCATTGAACGATGCAAAGACTTGGGCCAAGATAAATAGTTTCCACCAAAGTTCAACTTCCAGCGAGGGTGCACATTTACTTCATTACAAAAAGAGAGAAAAATTGTTCCCGAAAAAAAAATATCAAAGATTTACCGAGGCGAATGAGCAGACAACTCCGAGCTGTCAGAAGAGCGGACGAACGCACGCGCGATTTAGCACTCAGTGCTCCGCAATTCCTGCGACCTCCGTCATCCCGGATCCGCGACTCACTTCGCCTGTACCGCATTCAGAATCATAGAGAATTCCCAATACACAAAGGCAAGATACAGATCGAATCTTTCCCGAGACCAATCGAGGTAGGTTTTTACCCACCAATTTGGTACTTCTCAAGCGAAAGAGAGGAGCCTCCTTGCGCGTACGAGTACGCAGGACATCACGTTGGGATTCTTTTTCGCGAAAAAAAATGGAAGGAGAGTTGGACGACCTGCACTTCAAAGAAAAATAACCAAAGTGGGCTTATTGCTCACAAAGTCCAACTTCTCCGTTTTGTGAGTAACCCCATTTGAAAACCCTGGATCGACAAGATCAATTTCCCAAGTCAACATCTGACTGGCGATAGCTGTTTGGGGGCCCCACGTTGGGCGCCATTGTAAAGAAAATGAGTAAGAAGACTGTTTGGCGAACGATATCGCTACAAAAATTTCAGGCAAACAAGTTTGTACCTGTTGACCTGTCGGACGTGAAGTTCACAGGACGAAGCAACGAACTCTTTTGACGAATTCGGGTCCGGCCTCTACCTGGCTAGAGATTCGATAGCTGCTGGCAGGCCAGCTCAGTTCGGCGCGTAACGTCGTGGGTACGTTTATCTAGCAGGTCCCGAATCTCATATACAAAGATTCAGCCATCTACTTGTCCGATTACGAAAGTTTTATCCAATAAATATAAAAAAAATTCAAACAAACATTCTCTAAGTTGAGGCTATACCTCCTGCTTTACTCTAAACATGTTCTACTAAATCCAGTGCGCACCGAAAACCCGAATAACGCAATCCAAAACCTACCCGAGAGAGTAAACATATCAGCTACTTTAATCGCGATTCGCGTCATCGATCCGGCGATAGGCGAGAGAAAAAAAAACCTACCACGGCACGAGCAAACACTTCTCTCGGGCGGCAGTGTCACTCCCACTTAGAAGCCGAACTTCAGCGGAGCTCACCAGGCGCAGATGTGTCTGCCTGGTCCCGCCCTACCTCGACCCAGCGCTTGCGCAGTCGCATATTTCATGCGAGCTAGGTCCACCTATACTTACCTTGGCCGGTTATTCCGTTAGCTGTTGGAAATGGAGGTCATTAAAGAGGGAGAGCCCTCAAGGAAACGCAGGTTGTTTCAGTTCATTTTACATTTATATTTTTATTAAATATATTATTATTCATTTATTATTATTATTTATTATTCTCTTATAAGGTTTCAATATTCAATATATAACTTTTCGTTTTCTTTGTACACACTCTAGCGTCTATCAATCCTTATTGGTGATTAGAGCAATAATAATCTTTTGTTTTAGCTTGCAACAAAAACAACAACATTCCTTAAATTATTGAATTTTCAAACTAAATTACCTTCGACTTTGTTCTACTGATATCAATTCATTTTTGATTTCAATTTCATATACGAGTTTTACTCAAAATTTTCCTCTTCATAATTTTCTTATCATTTTGATTTACTAGTCATGTTTGACTTGATACTACATTTGCAGACTAAAATAGAGGGTCGTCTTCAGATTAAGAGAAAAATGCATTTTTATCTATTGTCTCGACCTATAATCATGACCATTAGTATCGTCTCTGCTCTTAGTCTTTTTTAGCTCTACAAAATATATGAAACTGACGTATCGTACCCTAATCAAACACAATCAAATTGCGCTTACAAAAAGAAAACGTGCCATATTATTATTAGGACTGGCTGATGCCATTAGCTATAATTCAATTTTTTTTTCATGCATCAATATTTATACTAAATACTTAATTACTGCTCCTCAATCGACCATAATCGTCAATCCGTTTCATGATTATGGACATTTTTCACTACACAAACCGTCGAATCGAATAGATTTGTAAAGATACGCCATCGACAGCCTGCATGCCCTTTTTGCACATTTCCCATAAGCACTTGCACCGTATATATTGCTTTTAATGTAACGATGTCACAAAGGACATAACTCGTTACCACGTGCCGAGTGTATATACTTTATATTACCCCAATCCTCTGTACTTCGTAGTAATTCGTGATTTTTATATATGTCCAAACGAATCGGTTGCATCTTTGGTTTTGAATTCATCTGGCATTCGTCGGACTCAATTTTTAATATTAACTCGAACAAACTTTAAGTGGTTCGAAAGCAATTTAATTGGATAATACTGACCGAATTGAAGACACGTTTTGGCGACAAGAAAATTGGATGATTAAGTTCGGTCGTACGACGTATGAGTCGCTCGACACCATCATTGTCACCTTGCGAGGCGACATGCCTTGCAGCCTGTTAGATCCCTGCGTGCACTGATACAAGGTGTTTCGTGCGTAGATTTCCGATTTTTTTTTAACACAAATTGGATCTACCGCCTGTGAACGAGGTGCAGCTTCTTGATCCCGTTGTACAGAAAGCAACACGTGCTCCCGATTTTCTTTCCTTTAGCTCCGGGATTGATGATGCCGTCAACTCTTAGCCGGACCCAGGTTAACGGTACACTCTGGTTCTCAAGCACAATGTTAAAACCCGCGATATTATGTTGAAGAGCAAAACTAAGGTTCATATCCACAATCCCTTTTCACCTGGTCATAGCCGCGGAAAGGATTATTCGCGCAAAATTCACCACATGCGGCTTACAAAAGTGAAAAATTGGAATGGATTATCCGACGAATTCAACACACACGATATGTCCGACCCCGAACAACTCCCGTAGCCAGCCCTTTTTTAATTATCAATTTTATGTAACTTGGACCAATCCACTTTCGCGCGCAAAAATACAATCACGCTTCTTCGCGACTGGCGATTCTCATACAGTTTAGTTTATTTAATTACACTTGCGAACGCAAGCTTCAGAATTTATCCAACACCAACAGCTTCACACCACGCGGACTTGCTTTCTTCGCTAGTGACCAGTCACCCGCTCGAGTTCCAAAAAACGAATCCCCCTGTGATCCAGTCTCATCCTAGCGGGATCCCTCTTTTTTCGGGGCCTGCCTCGACTCTAACCGGTATCACAGGTTGTCCATCAGGCGCATGGTGCAGTGGTGGCCAACCCAGCGGCTGTGCCACATTACAGCTACTTTGCAGGTCCATTTGTTGAGATGATTTGAGATGAGTGTTGTTTTCAGATTTGAAAAAGAAATCACGAATTATGGCACTGGCGTGCAAACCACACCATACAGTGACTTTTTAAGTGTAGTGGGTCTTTTGAAAAGTATTCTCTTGCCAGAAATGACAACTTTGCTTATTTATCAACCCATTAACTCAGAAATGAAGCTTAAAGCTAAAAATGATTTCACGGTAAAAATTTAGTTCATTTTCCAATCAATTCTCACTCCACTCACCGAATAAACGACACAAACGATGGTCCAAAGACCGCTGCACTAATTGGATCTTATATGACTTTATTTAAAAAAATTTCCTCAAAATTTCCATGGAGACGATGGGCAGAAGTTCTTGAGAACGGTGTCAAAATGATAAATTTTGGTCAACAGTCGGCAGCGGTAGCTTTCTTCAAAAAAAAAACAAGCCGCGAGGTGCGACCCTTGGAGTACACACGGTCAACTTGCCAGTAATATCTACATAAATAAATATTAAACACAAAATAACTATGAGAATACTACTACTTTGAATAGTAATAATGAGAAGTACTCATAACAGTAATTGAAATGAGTTAATATTCATCATATCATCTACGATACCGTCCATTGATTACGTAAGGCTTTTGGTGGATTGGTTTGATTAAGTATTCACGTGGATCAATCGGAGGAAGGCAGATTACAAAAGCTTTCTCTACGTTATTTGTTATTTTCATATCGATGCTTGAAGGACAAAAAAGCGCTGGCAAAAATGAATGCAGTTTTTGTTATTACGCCCACTGAAGGGATTTTGTCGCGTGGTAGCAATTTTGAATAGTTTTATTCCAAATCGCAAATCGGAATGTAGGAAGTCCTTCAATCGAGCTAAAGAATCTAATGACTGGTGTTCTTATAAAACAAAACTGAAGGAGTTCAAATCCTCTATCAGAAAGGCTAAACGCACCTCTTGGAGAAGCTTCTGTGCAGAAATAGAACACTCCAAGGATGTCAGCCGCCTGCGAAAAGTTATGACGAGCTCCCCCTCATTTTTAGGGTCCGTTAAGGACGCAAATGGAGTCTGGACGAAATCCAGCTCAGAGACTCTGTCCGTTCTCGTAGATACGCACTTCCCGGGCAGTGAGGGTGTGGCTGACAAAGCGGATCCACACACGCCCCCGGAGTGCATGCCAACTACTGTGCCTGTAAATGACAGGCTACTACGCTGGGCAATCAGCTCATTTCAACCCTTCAAATTCCCTGGCATGGATAACATCTCACCTATCGAGATCCAGCAGGGTATCAATATAGCACTGCCATGGTTGATCGCCATTTTCAAAGCATGTGTACGGATGGCTTACATTCCACAGCAGTGGAGAGAAGCAAAAATAGTTTTCATACCTAAAGCGGGTAAAACATCCCACTCCTCACCTAAGGATTACAGACCTATCAGTCTCACCTCTTTTCTGCTAAAAACGCTGGAGCGACTGATAGAGATCCATCTGAGAGCTATTCTGAAACCACTCTCTAATGCGCAGCACGCATACACAAAAGGGAGATCGGTTGAAACAGCTCTTCACTCGCTCACCAGCTACATCGAAAAATCGCTAAGCGTCAAAGAATACACGCAAGCAGTTTTTATAGACATCGAAGGGGCTTTCAACAATATCAGCCATAAGGCTATTGGTAAAGCACTCGGGGGAAGCAATGCCGACGACAACCTGATAGGGTTCATCGGTCAATTGCTTAGCAGCAGGAACATCAACTCCACGCTAGGAAACAGTACCTTACAAAGGAGGGTTTGCAGAGGCACACCACAAGGTGGGGTGCTATCACCCCTTCTATGGAACCTAGTGGTGGATGAACTCCTGTCAAAAATAGAAGCGACTGGCTGCAAAGTCGTAGCTTATGCCGACGATGTTGCAATAGCAATATCGGGAAAATTTGTTAACACCCTATCGGAAAGACTAAACTTTGCCCTAGGTATTCTTACCAAATGAAACAAAGAGTGTGGTCTAAAGATAAATCCGCAAAAGACGGAATTTATGCTCTTCACAAGAAGATACAAAATTCCACGATTTGCTCCACCTAAACTTGGTGAGACAAGTCTCAATCCGTCTCATCAGGTCAAATATTTAGGTCTGATCTTAGACTCCAAACTCGCATGGAAAGCAAACATAGCGGAAAGAGCGCGTAAAGCGGCATGCGCAATCTACTGCTGCAAAAGAGCTATTGGGAAAAGATGGGGACTGAAACCCAAAACTGTATCATGGCTCTATACAGCGATAGTGGAACCAATCCTTCTGTATGGTGTGGTTATTTGGTGGCCAGCAATGGCAAAAACATCAAACGCGAACCTGGTTAACAGGGTCAGGAGGACTGCAGCTATTGCAATCACCGGGGCTATACGCACTACCCCGACAAAAGCATTGTTTATGCTATTAAATTGGCTCCCGACGGAGCTCCTAACGAGACAGCAGGCCAAATGCTCTGCTATTCGATTGAAAGCTCTAAATCTCTGGCGTGATGGGAATATCGGCCACTCCACCATATTAAGGAGGGATGGACCAACGCCAGGGAAAGTAGACCTCACTCCTCCGATTCCCTGCTTCCACCACAGTTTCAAGTCCGTCATCCCTAGCAGAGATGACTGGATCATGGAAGGAAAGAGGACACAGGAATCGGTCGACATCTACACTGATGGATCAAAAATGGATGGAAAAGTTGGCTGTGGTGTTTGTTCTGAACAGCTAGGTCTGAGACTATCCTTCCGGCTACCAGATCACTGCAGTGTCTTTCAGGCAGAGGTCATCGCAATACATAAGGCAGTGGACTGGCTGAGAAATCAGAAAATTTCTATAAGAAATCTCAACATTTTCTCCGACAGTCAAGCTGCTATTCAATCATTATCCAACGTGTATACCTCATCCAAAATTGTAATGGAATGTCGCACACTACTGAACGCGATGTCGCTTCACTGTGAAGTGACTATCTGCTGGGTGCCGGGTCACAGTGATATACCTGGGAACTGCGAAGCTGATGCCCTAGCTAGAGCTGGCACTGAGCTCCAGGATTATACACTAACACCCCAAGTCGGCCATCCGTTGGCCTCCGTCAAGCTAAGTTTCAAGCAGTATTATATAGAGGCTGCGAACAGGGCCTGGCTGCTGGAAGAAACCTGCAGGACAACCAGGCAAACTTGGCACGCATTGAGCTCAAAGCGCACCGAGCAGCTCCTCAACACGAGCCGTGAAACATTAAGTTTCATCGTATCCGTACTGACGGGACATTGTCTCATTGGCAGACACGCAGAAAGACTGGGTGTCCCTTTCCACGATTTCTGCCGCAGCTGCAGATCGGAGGAGGAGGAGGAAACGATCCAACATTTTCTGTGTGAATGCCCAGGACTGTCCAGGAAACGCATGAAAACCTTAGGCTCACCCTTCCTGGACAGCCTCACGGAAGTAGCTGATTTGAACATTAGCTGCGTCGCCGGATTCATACGAGAATCGAAATGGTTCTCGTCACCCAACAGGTTTTAGTGCCGCTCCCTATTAAAATGTGGTATCACAATGGGCCTATCTTGGCCTAAGTGAGCCGCCTTTTGACAAAGGGGGCTGCCACTACAACCAACCAACCAACCAACCATTCCAAATCGCCATGTCTTCGGCATAATCATTGAGTTTGTATTTTTTCACGATTTTACAAAATTCTGGATCTTATATCAAATAAAAATCAGGATTGACGATTTTTATCAATTAAGTTTTAAAAAAAAGTATGGAAACTATGAAAAAAAAATACCATGGCTGAAGGCCATTTTGTAAGCATGTGTACGGATGGCTTACTGTCCACAACGGTGGAAAATAACTTAAATAGTCTACATATCTAAAGCGGGTAAAAGATCCCATTCTTCACCTAAGGATTACATACCTATCATTCTCACCTCTTTTCTGGTAAAAACTCTGGGACGACTGATATAGATCCATCTGAGAGCTGTTCTGAAACCACTCTTCAATGCGCAGTACGCATACTCAAAAGGGAATAAGTTTTAAACAGATATTCCTCGAAAAATCACTAAGCGTCAAAGAATACACGCCAGTGGTTTTTGACTGATATTGTTGAAGGGCCTTTGAACAATATCAGTCATGAGGCTATTTTGGCAAAGCACTCGGGGAAATCAATACCGATGACAACCTGAAAGGGTTCACCGGACAACTGCTTAGCAACATGAACATCAACTCTACGCTAGGAAACAGTACCTTAAGAAGGAGGATTTGCAGAGTCATACTCCTGTCAAAAGTAGAAGCGACTGGCTGCAAAGTCGAAGCCTATGTCGACGATGTTGCAATAGCAATGTTGTTATTATTGTTTAAATGGCAATATCGGCCAAATTTGAGAACACCCTATCTGAAAGACTAAACTTCACCCTGGGTATTCTTACCAAATGGAGCAAAGATGACGGTCTGAAGATTAATCCGCAGGAAACGGAATTTTTGTTCTTCACAAGCAGGCACAAGATTCAACGATTTGCCCCACCTAAATTCGATGAGGTAAGTCTCAACCCATCTCTAAATTCTAATTCTGGACTCTAAACTTACATGAAAAGCGAACGAAACAGAAAGAGCACGCAAAGCTGCACTCGGAATCTACTACTGCAAAGCAGATATTGGGAAAAGGTGGAGATTGAAACCCAAAATTGTATCATGACTCTATATGGCGATTGTAGAACTAATCCTTCCGTATGGCGTAGTTATTCGGTTGTCTGCTATGGCGAAAACATCAAATGTAAAACTGCCAAAAAAGGTCAAAAGGATTGCAGCTATTGGAATCACCGGGGCTCTACGCACCACCTCAACAAATGCGTTGTTTATGTTTTTAAATCGGCTCCCGATTGAGCTACACATCTACGCATCCACATCTACACTAATGGATTGAAAATGGATGGAGCAGTTGGCTGTGGCGTGTTCTCAGAACAACTAGGCCTGAAACTATCTTCCCGATTACCAGACGACTGCAGCGTCTTTCAGGCAGAGGTCATTGCGGTTTACAAGGTAGTAGACTGGCTGCGAAATCAGAAAATTTCCATAGGAAATTTAAACATCTTTTCTGACAATCAAGTTGCTATCCAATCACTATCCAGCGTGCATATCTAAAATTGCTATCGAATGCGGCTCACAACTGAACGTGATATCACTTCACTGAGTAGTAAATCTTTGCTGGATACCGGAACATAGTGATATACCGGGAAATTGCATAGCAGATGTTCTAGCAAGTGCTGGCACTGATCTCCAAGAGTATACACTTACAACCCAAGTCTGTTAGTCTTCGGCAAGCAAGTATTAGCTAGTGCTCGAACTCGTGCTGCTGATGGATTTTGCCTGTCGATCGGCGTCCGGGAGCCTCGGCCAAAATACAGTTTTTTGTGGGTGGTACACCATTTCGAGGCATGTTTTCGGACGCTGGTAGAACTTCGTCGACTGTTCGTATTCTACCTGTTTCGACGTCAACTGCCAGAGTTCAGTACGACGATGCGCTGCCGCTTAAGAGCTTGTTTCTTCAAGCGGCTGGTTTAATGTAGTAGCGTGGATCGTTTGTTTCGAGAAGTAATTCCTCGTCATAAAGTAGTTTTAATTACTTCAAGAGTAAGTAATAGGTCTTAATGACAGATGATACTCATACGCGAGGATGATTTTTGAGTAGAAAAGCATAGAAGGTAAAGTCTAAATGATGAGTTGGTTCTATTTGGATAATGGCGATAGATTAATGAGAATTTTTTGGTATTGGGCATTAAAATGACTGGATTTTAGGTAATAGAATTCGAAGTACTAGCTGAAAACATACCTGAGGCAAGATGCACCGCACTATTTTGTCCAGGAAGAAGCCATTTTGCCACTAGCTTTGAAGAGACCGAATTTAAATTTAGTAGCATAACTAGAAAGGATTCGTAAAATCTCCCGAGATTCAATGGATCAATGGAGTGAAGGTCTTGTGGTGAGCTTTTGGTGAGGTGAAATAAGTTTCGATGTGTTCCTTTCTCACATAATCTTTTACGTTTATCATATTGCACTATCAGCGATTACTGTGTAAGGTTTACCTAGAACTGCGTTTCCTTCTCTGAAAAGGCGAATGAATGTAATAGCGCTTCGATCTAGGGTTTCCTTAGTGTAAAGGTGCTTAGTAAACTTATCGATAGCTGTGAAGAATTGTTTTTCGCCAATTAGGAATATATCAATATGTATGATTTTTTTAATATCATTAGGTGTTTCGAAAAGTTTTTTTTCTGTTTTGCTGGATATCGATCATATTTAGCACGATTGATTACATATTTCACAATTATTTAAAAATTTATTAATTAATTTCATTAATCTATTAGGGTAATAATTATTTTTAATTTCGTCATAGTTTTTAAGTATACCACGATGATTGTTTTTGTGTGTATTTCTTTTATTTTTTCAAAACATTGATCTTCACTTAATAGATCAAAAGCATGATTGCCACATTTTATAAAACGTAGATTATTATTGTTAAGCTGGTAATTATCAATTGAACTTTGTTCAATTTAGAATCGTTTCGTTCACAAAATATACCTACAATTCCTTTTTCTGGAATGTATCTCCTTAATATGTCAATGATTATATTTTCGCTATTTAAGTCAGTTTAGTCGATGTATAGTTTTTTTGTTCATCATTTTTGTTTCTTTCTGTTTTTTTTTGACAATTATTATTTGGATTTTATAATTATTCACGATACTTTTTCTAATAGACATAATATGCTTCTGATTTTCTTCTCCCGAATGAATTATTGCATTTTCACTTATGTTTTCGTATTCCATCTTTGTAGTTGATGAATTTGATAATTGTCTGCATCTATGCGACTTAGGACATCTGCGACTTTATTGTCTTTACCTTTAACGTATTCTATGTTAAAGTTTTATTCATTTAGTTGTATCTCCCATCGTTGAAATTTACTATTAGGCTCAGTTTTAATATCAAATTTTACTCCGAATAAGTATGGTCTGAAATATTTTGTTGCCCAGACTATAGATAAGAGTTCCTTTTCTATAGTTGAGTAAATTCTCTCATGTTCATTAAGTGTTCGACTTGCAAAGGAAAGAGGATGTCCATTTTGGAATACAACTGCGCCTAGTGCTTTATCAGATGCGTCGGTTGTTAAAATGATTTTTTGATTAAAATCAGGATAATGAAGAATTGGGTCATTAATAATTATGTTTTTTATTTTGTCAAAAGCTGCATTGTATTTATTATCTGCAGTATTAATTGTTTTTCCTTTTTTTAGGTTATCAGTTAGTGGAAGAGCTGTTTTTGCACAGTTCTTGATGAATTATTGGTAGTACCTGGTTATACCTAAAAATGACTATTTTTTCGTTATATCTGGTATTTTAAGATTTTTATGATTTTGATTTTATTTGGGTTTGGTTTAATACCCTCAATTGTAAGAAAATGTTCTTGATATTTTGTTTGTTTGGAAAAAAATTGCATTTGTCAATTTGTTTCTTTAATTGATATTTTCTCATCGTATTAAATATTTTTTTAAAAATATTTTCCTCCATTTCCTGTAGTGGAATTGCGAAAATTAGTATATCGTCTAAATATACGATACATTTTTTTTTACTGTTATACCGATTGTCAAAAATTGTAGTTTGGATTAAAATTATGATTATATTTGTTAGTGTACAGTTTACGTTCAATATCTTTTGTTACGTATTTATATTTATTACGTTGCTATGAGTTATTATGTTACATGTCAAAATGTTCTCTATCAACGCATGTTTGCTTTATTTTGTAATGAAATGAATATAAGGTGTGAACGATATCGTTCTGAAATTTCAAGCCAACAGGACTTTCGTCTTGTTGGCCTTAATGGGCGTTAAGTCCCCGGGACGAGGCAACGAACCCATGTGTCGTTCAGACGAATTTGGGTTCGGCCTCTACCTAGCTAGAGGAGTGATGGCTGCTGGCAGGCCAGCTCAGCTCAGCGCGTATCGTCGTGGGTGCGTTCTCTAGCATCAGTCTCGAATCTCATTTCCAGAGATTCAGCCATCAAGTAGCCCGATTACATACTGACAAAAAAAATTGATCAACCAAAACAACCCATTCATCTTGTGAGGCTATACCTCCTACGTTACTTTACCCAAAGAATTCTCGCGCGCATACCGAGATAATACTGCGTTCAAGACCTACCCGAGAGAAAAAATATTTCTTTATGTTACATTGATCTATTGGTGAAATTCCGAAACTACTCAAAGAAAAAGGCAAAAAACGAAAGACTACCGCGTACCGGAACAATCTCTCGGGTGGCCGTGCTACTCTCGATTAGAAAAACGAGCTTCAGCGGAGCTCGCCAGGCGCAGATGTCGCTGCCTGGGCCCGCTCTACCATGACCTAGCGCTTGCGTGTCCGCATGTGTTGTGCGCACTAGGCCCACCAATACTTATTTCAGCCGGGGTGAACCCTGTTCCCCAAAGCCAGAAGGAGAGAAGAATCTTAGGAGACTCTCGCTAAATAGGTTATATATTCCATTTTTATTCTTTTCAACTTGCCTTTGACAGTTTATCATTCATTTTTTCTGTATTTTTATTGTTACTAATCATGGGTTTTGCATTGAGATAGCGAATTAACCAATTGTCATCAATCATATGCATATAAACTAATGAGCAAACCAGTGTTTCGTATATCCAGTTCAATTACTTTATTTTTCGTGGATTTTCTTAAACATGTATCAAATATATACTGGTTTGATTTAAGTTGGAAGATAAGGGAATAAAAAATATGATAACTTTACTTTATACTCAAAAAATGGTTGATATTGATGAGAAAAAACAAACAATCGTAGCCAATGAAAATCACACGCCTTAGCAGCAGTGCAGATAAAATTAATAGCATCGATTTGGCTTAACAAGAAAAAAAATCAAAATACGCAATCTTTACATGTTTGTTTTGTTTTTCAATTAATGCACAGCAAATAATTATTGCGATATATTCAATTATTTATTTATTTTTTCATTAATGTATTTCTGCCATCATTCACCGTTTGGTGAAATCTTCATTTGGGTTACATAACATGTGTAAATCATTGTATCGAGGCGAAGTATTTGCATTTAGATTATATAAATTCACGGTTTCCTTATTTTTCTATATTTTCTTTCACTTTTCGCTTATTCTATATTTTTGAGACTTATAAATTATTTATAAATTTTTACTGAATCTTATTTTTTTGGGATTGTTCAGCAATCTGTTAAAGAAGAACCTTCATCTAGTATTTAACTTTTCGTTTAGTCTTTAAATTTTTTTTTTTTATTTTTAGATTGAAGTATTTTAGCATTTTTTCTGTTTTATGCAATGTGGTGAAAACTAGCGAAGGACAATTTTTGTGTTTTTTCAGATGGAATGCCTAATCAACTATTTCGCGTAATGTTTTCGTTTAACTTAGTTAATTATGATACTTCCCGAATTGTTTGCTGGTCTGTTCCTTAGTTTCCCAAGCAATCACATCGCTCTTTTCCCCACAATTTTCGGTGAAAATCTTCCTTAGCTCGAAAAAATACACGGGTTCAAAATTCGATTTAGAACTCACTCGATAAACTAGCTTAACTACAAATGACACTGTAGTCTCCTCTGGTTCTCAAACAAAAATCTCAAAAACACGCGAAATCAAAAGGAAAGGGCAGAACTCGTGATCCTTGCCTTCATACATTTGTTCACATGGTCGCGTCGAAATTTTCAGTTTGCACGTGTTCAGACATAACCTGACTTGGAACTTATTAGCCGGAAAAAAATTAGCATATAAAACTATGCTTTTAAGTCCACTCACAAAAGCAAAAAGAACGCGAGATCAACCAGGGGCCAGACTCCACAACTTTCCACATTTCAGGTTTGTTTTCAAACGAATCGCACATCAATTTTTAGATTTGAAACACATTTTTAACTTTTTCTTGGGCCTCACACGACCTTTTTCTCTTGCAAAAAAAAATCACCAAAAGTGCACCTTAAACCCTGCGTCCGGGTGCTCCACATCCACTCGACCAACTCTCCAAGCCAAGTCTCCATCCTTTCCTTGCAGCAATCCAACTCCCAGATCTGATAACGGTTCTCCGCAAAGAACCGGTCGGGTAGCTGCCATACCAGATTCTCTGGTTCGACCGCTGTACGCTGGTTTTTGAGAATGACTTGGTGTGCGGGGTTGCCGCTTCTGAATACACCCAAAGATTACAAAATTAATTTTTTTCCATGCCGTGCGCTATTACAATTTCTGTTAGGAATTTGTAAGCTTCACTTAACGTGTTGCAGTTTTTCATTTCTAATAGATGTGGTTTATATTCTAGTAAATAAGATTTAAATTTATTTTCAACAAGATTCTCGTTTCGAAAAGGAGAAAATTCTGAATGTAAATGTTTTTGAGGATCCTGAATATATTTTGTATTTAATTTATTCAGTTAGTTATTTAATGAATTTTATTTGTCATCAATATTTTTATTATGAATTTTGAAGACAATACTATTATAACTATCGTTTATTTCCAAAGTGAAGATGAGAAGAATTATAACATTAGCCCAATTGGTATTGGTGAGTTTTTGAACATCTGCTCTTGCAGGACCTTGGAGTTTGTGTAGAATTAGCCTGCATATATAGGTTTGTTGGTTTCCTTGGGTTAGGATAAGAAGAGTGTCTGCCCCCTCTATCCATCTGTTGAGATCATGCTTGCAATTAGTTTCGTTGTAAATTGGAAGACGTCGAGCTTAACGATAAGCTTCTCAAAGGACAGTTCCAGTGGATTTGGAAAAAAGGACAGTTCCAGCGGATATTGGTTTTCTTCGTTTGCCATTTTTTGGATATAAATTACTGTGTGGTTTACAGGATACAATTTTGTGGTTTTCAGTTTTTGTGATAGCACTTCACTTTTATTTTAATGCAATTATTTAAATGATTGGTATTATTTTTGAGATTGTTCGTTTTTTGGTTATTATGGTTTTGTGTTTTTATTTGAATTCAGTTTTTAATTAAATTTTCTTTAATCTACCCTCTTGAATTCTTCACACTTGAACCAGTTCTTTTTTTAGTCAAATGAACTTTCTTCATATAATTAAATTATTAGTTTTTCACTAAGCACTTTGTTTTAAGCACTCGAACTTTCTTCGATTGTGAATGAGTTGTTTTCCGATTCAATTCAGTTTATGGTTGTTACATTGAAAGGGGTTTTTCCTACCTAAGAATAGCGACTGTGCCAGTTATATTATTTGTAAATGTAAATTACAAAATAATATATTTTCCCAAACATAGTTTTATAAATTAAACACTTTATTTAATGGTTTGGGTAAACAATTCATTGACTTTAATAAATTGAACTTGAGAACAGAACAATGACTGAACTACAACTTATGACAATTGACTATGACTAATGACAACTGACTCCTTTGTGATCTAAATACTAAATGAGAACTGACTTGATGTTGATAATCAGTACGTATTTATATGGTTGAAGAAAAAGAACCCAAAATTTATAAGTTGCAATTTTGTCTGTGGGATGCAGCTGTGAATCATAATGAAGTTATGGCACTCAATGAAGTTATGATATTCAATGCAATTAAGAATCATAATGAAGTGATGCTATTCAATGGAATTTAGGAATCATAATAAAGTGATGATATTCCATGGAATTATGAATCATAATGAAGTTATGATATTCAATGAAGCTATGAAATGCAATAAAGTTATGATATTCAATGAAGTTATGATATTCAATTAAGCTATGATATTCATTCATGATATTTATGATATTCGAAGAAGCTACGATATTCAATGAAGTTATGATAACGACTGATGTTGTTTTCGCAAACGGATGTTTCGAAGAAACGTTAGCTGTTTGCTTGTTTATCTTTTGTAACTCGTATCATACCAATGCCATTATATACTCATTTCATGGCATTGATACCCAACTTTAAGCCGGAATGATGAAGTCATTTGTCTCGACTATTTGTTTATCGCGATTAATTTGTTCATTCTGTTATATTGATGTCCAACGTATGGTCCTTCTCTACCCAGCTACCGACAACTTTGACTTGTTTTACTTCGTGAGCAATAGTTCACGCTATTTTTTCTAAGAACGCAAGTCGGCGTATGTTTTTTAACTAATTTTTTTTTCGTTACTGGCAACCAATTTATTCACATGAATGAAAAAGCTCGTCTCTTTTGATGAAAATTACCAACAGGATGGGTAAAACTCATATTGATTGATCTTGCCAAAGAGTTGACTTGTCGCTTGTTTATAAATATTTACAGTCTCCTTTCCTCGTGAACTGTCAACCTAAGATACTCGATGGTTGATGTCAACACGTAGCAATAAGCACTAAACCGTGTCGCACATATATCCGCTTATCTGGCAACTCGCTGTGGCCCTCTCATTCGCATGCCTCGGTAAATTTGGAAACCATTTTCATTGGGAACTAAAATATTTGCCTTGAAAGTAAATGTACACTCTCGCTCAAGGATAGAAGTAAGTGGAAGATAGTGACTTCGGAATGGATCTTCTAGTAAAGCAATAGTTTTTGTCGCATTTTACTACTACCTAGACTAATATATGATTTCGAATGTTATGATGAGTCAAAGTACCCTTCCGGAAATTCACAACTCTCCTTTTTTTGTCGATACGAATATATTTTTATTATTGCATTTTTAATGTAGGACGAATTGTTGAAGTGGAGAAATACGTTTTAAAGTGTGGAACAGCCCTGTTAATTATTTATTTATTTGCTTACCAGTATATGGGAAGTTCTTGTAATCGCCTCGAAAATCGAAATTGAAATTTTCAACATAACGTTTTGAGGTCTAAATAGTATGTTTAAAGTGTTTTTAGAAAGATATATATATATATATATATATATATATATATATATATATATATATATATATAAATATATATATAAATACAGGGTGCGTCACCAAAATCCGCACAAATCAATGAACATTCTTCAAATCGTGTTATTCATTGAAAAATGAGGTTTAAGTTCAAAAATGATTTACATGGCACTTTACGTATCAATTGACATTGTAACTATTCAAGGTAGCCTCCATCATTTTCAATCACGGCCTCCATTCGTGGCCTGAAGCGCTCGCACGCTCTCTGCAATTCTGCGCCGTCAATATTGGCGAACGCTGCCTCAATGGCGGTCATTAATGATGCCACATTTGGATGTCAAGACTTGTTGGTAACCCTTTCAATCACGCTCTATACGTAATGGTCCACGGGATTTGAATCTGGACTATTAGGAGGCCGAAATTCCTTAAAACCAGAACATTTGAAAACTGTTCGAAGGCCAGTTTTGGACCAAATGGCTCATATGAGCTGGAGCCCTGTGTAAGAATAATATGGAAGGTCCTCCTTAACGGTTCTGCGCGTGAAAGGCTAATTAACATTCACGATAGACGCCAGTTTTCGTAAAGATAACCTCGGGTCTTCGAGAATCAGCTCTTCAGTCCTTTTGGTGACTTCAAGGGCTCGCACGATGTGTTTTTTTGAGTGCCGCATTCTTGCCGGTGTACTTGAACCTTCACGTAACTGTTCTTGAGCTTTGTACTTAGTAACAACCAATTAAACAGTTGATTTCGGAAAACGAAAAAATTGAATAATCTCCCGTGCTGACCGTCCAGCGCGAAGACTTTCGATTATCGCGGCTCTTCGGTTATACTCCTGACTCATTTTTAACAGACTAACAGTTTTGAGGTAAACTTCTTTTACTTATGTTGGCAGACTACTGGTACGCAAACGGCAACCATTGACACAAACACAATGAAGCGGGAAATTCAATTTGTAAATTGTCCGGATTTTGGTGACGCGTCCTATATATATATATATATATATATATATATATATATATAAAAATATATAAATATATATATATATATATATATATATATATATATATATATAGTGCGCGTCACCAAAATGTGGACAATCCTATAAAAAACCATCGAAAAATTTTCTCATGAATACAAAGTAGCAGTTTTTGAATTTAATAAAAAAAAGGCGAAAAATAAGGGTAAATTTTTAAGCTGATTTGCACAAAATATTACTATTATTTATAAAATTTATAAATCCTTATCAGTTTTTGCAAAGAAACCTACGAAACCTTTTCCATGATTTGAAAAACAAAAACAAATTACAAATACAAAGTCATTCAAAGTCACTATGTAAAAAGGGTGAATACGAATGATATTACTTTATAACTCTTATTCTAAAGACATTGTTGGAAAGTCAATCGAAGTTTATTAATATTTGCAGAATTTGAGCAGATTTTGAAAAGTTTTCAAAGTGTTTTAATTTTGATTAAAAACTGCTTAACTGTTGAAAACCAGAAAATCAACCAAATTTTCATTTTTGGTAATCAACGCTTTGAATTATAAAATGTTTTGTAGACAATAGTTTTCAAGGTCGTATGCTTTGAGGGGGGAAGTACCTTTAGACACTTCAAAAAATCGATTTTTTGAATTGTTTTAATCGATAGAAATATCGCCTTAGAATATCATGTCAAAGTTTCAAAAGCTAATTCTCAAAATTGTGGAAGATATGCATCCCGGAATTGCCTGGCGCCGAGCTTTTCTCTCTTGACCACAAACTTTAAACGGCCTTTTCTCGAAACCATGTTTTTTTAAAATTGCGTAAGTGATAATAAAAAAACTAGTGAATCGATTTTCATCATCTAGCATTCATTTTGAAGAGCATAAAAAACTGTTCTATATAGAATAAATATTTAAAAAACAAATTATTTTGGGACTATTTTTGACTGGAAGTACAACGAAATTTTTTCGTCAAAATCGTATATTTTTGAGTCTGTTTTGAAGGGTTAATTTTTGAATTTCGCAAATATTTTAGAATATCTACTAAAAAACCCCTCTCGAGTAAGAAAATGTTTGGCTTGTTGATTTCAGATGAAAATTGCAGCAAGCATCGCTTACGCAATTTACGACGTCAGCGACGACATGGCTTTCAAGATCCTTGAAAAATTTGTTAATTTTCAATTTTCACTTTTGTAGAATATGTTTTTTTCAACCTCAAACATCGCCTAAAATAAATATTATACTGATTTAATAAGAACTGTCTTCATTTCCCCACAAATCAGTTGCAACAAAGACCTTTTTTCGGCCTCTAAACGTACTTCCCCACTTAAAGAGCTTTCATCAATATAAAAAAAATAGTTTTGATTAATTTTTTTCTTTAGTTTTCGTAAAATTTTAATTACTTCCTGCATCATCATTTGTAATGCTTTTAACTTTTTTATGCAATTAAACCAACTTTTGACTGTTTATTCAATGACGGAGTCTGCGGGATCTTAAATTAGGAAATTGTAGCAAAGAAAGTCGCTTTTCATATTGCATCTATATAATTTGAAATTTAAAGATAAGCAAACGAGTGAATTTGTGCTGCTCTGATTTAATCATAGAATCTAAATATTGATAGTGTGGTGACCATACAATACATGCAGTATTTAAGGATGAGTCTAAAGAGGCTATTGTATAAGTTAAAGAAGGAAAAGATCTCAGTAAACATATGATAGAGTCTTAATACAAACCCGGAAATACGAGAGGCACGTGCGACTATTGACACAATTTGAGGCTCAAATTAAAGTTTTGTTTCGAAAACCACTCAAAGATTTTTTTATTTGAAAAAGAGGTGCACATGTAACATCATGTAACATACAAATGTAGTCCATTCAACTTGGCTGTAAGGAGAAGGACATTTTGTGTCATTTCTGGACAATAAATGAGAGAAAATTAATTTCACTACAAGGAACGATCGCGTCGAGATCCCTTTAGAGAGCAATACAATCCTCTTCTGAGCGAATAACGCGTAAATTTTTTAAGTCAACAGCATACAGAAGACACTAAGACGCTACGTCAGAAGGAAGATAATTTATGTAGAGTTAGAAAAATAGAGCGCCTAGAATGAACCCCTGAGAAACGAAAAGTTGAATGAAAGAGAGAAGAATGTGCTCCACATAGGCTAACACGGCATGAACGAGAACTGATGTAGAACTTAAGCAAGGAAAGTAATGACTCAAACAGGCCAAAGTAAGCTAGCTTCTGAACATTAAAGTTGACACTTTAAAATGCCTTACTGAAGTCAGCATACACACATCAAATTGAGTACGACTGTCGAGAGCCTTTGCGACCGTTTGGGTAAGTTCAAGGATATTCGTGTTGGCTGACAGACTTGGAACGATTTCGTGTTGGACAGCTTACAATTAACAGCTTTGTTTATTTTATTGTAGACAAAGCGTTCAGGCAGTTTGGGAGAACAAGACAATATCAAAATGAGACCTAGCTTCCACAAATTGGGGAAGATACCAGATGAATGATTGAAAATATGATAAAGTGGAACGCATAATGAGGAGGATACGATTTAGTGAACATATATGGAAGTCTGTCTGGCCCGTCACCTACGATTGAATCTAAAAAAATGATCAAAGTTTGAATTTCAGTTGTTAGGATGAGATAAGATCAAGAACTGGTGGAAAGCAAAAAGGAGCATCAAAATAATTCTAGGAAGTGGATGGTGGATCCCACAGATTTTTTGAGGATAGTTTTTTTGATTAGAGTGCAGCAAAGTTTCGATATTAGCAAAGCAGTTACACAAAGCTCTTTCAATTTCCAGTTTGGCTGAATCTCGTTGTTTTGAAAAGACAGTATAGTTTCCGGAGTTCTATTGAGTTTGTAGATTTAATAAGCCTGTTTTTTTTTTAATTTTAAGATAGTTAAAACATTAACGGTCAGCCAGGGAGGATAATTAACGTGGTACGATTATGGTGGGAAGTGAAGCGAGAGATAAGGTTATAGACAAGAGAGTAGAATTCAACGAGAAAATTTTCCAAGACTGTCAACAAACGATTCATTGCTGTTGTTATAATTGTGACTCATCGCGGGAAATGGATGAATAAATTGGTGTTGGATATTATAAGATGTTGCTTTTAAGACTTATATCTAGGGTTCGTTAAGAAACCCAGAAAAACTAGGGGTACCTGTCATTTTCTGTAGTTCTATTATTTGTATTTAAAACACCATTTTTATCTATATACATGTTTCACATCTTGCGGACTACATTATTCTTAAATCCTTACATTTTTACCTTTTTTGATGAACCTATATGGTTCCTAAAGCGTTAATAACAAACTAGTCCAACATGCATCTTTGCTATTGGAAAATAATATGAAGGCTGAGTAATGCTTTATCTGCTGCCACGACTTAACGTCTCTTGGCAGTCCGGAAATCTTTGTGTCTTTCAAATAGCACTCACTTTGTAGGCACAACATACAAGCAGGTAGGTGAGTGACATCTTTAATAAAGGTTCTGGTGTGGATTTCAACGTGCAAACAGATCCATTGCGGTCTGAAGTGTTATTACCTCCATCTTTGCCACCATCCACCATCCAAATCCACCATTGGCCCAAAAATGAACGCCAGCTTAGTCTAAAAGGCTCACGAAAGAGTGTTCTGTCTCCGTTTCAAAGGTTTACCACATCAGATGTGACTTCGGCTAACTCGACAGTAGCTAAGGATACTTTAAAAGTCCAAGTCTAACAGCTTGGGCATTTACTGCCAAAATAAGTGAGAAACAGCTTTATAGCCTTTTACAGACATCAAGCTCTGACGAAATAGATCTAAAGTCGGTAGAACCGTAACCTACACGTGCTTACAAGACAGACAAGAACTATTATACTCGATAATTAATCCTACAATTCAAATAAAGATTGATGATGTACTGATCGAGTTCTTGTACTTGTCGACGATGCCAACGTTGGTTGACATGCAGTTTTCCATATTGCTGATGTTTGTTTTGCTTTTCTTTTTCAATTCGTTTAGCTGGATGCGATTGCGAGTAGATGGTTTGTTAATTGATAACTTTATTAGTTGCAACGTTACTTTCTCCTACTTTAGATTCATTCTGGTGCCTTCTCTGGGTTTTTGGTCTTCTTGGTCTTCGCTCTTGGTTGTTGAATGACCCTTTTTCGGGACCAATAAGTGGTAGCAGAACTTCTATGGTACTGGAGTTTGCAGGATAGCCATGTCATAATAAAGGATACTTTGTTTTTTTTTAAAAAAAAATTTTATTATTTCCATTTTAAAGTTACCTTTTTTTAATCCTTGATTGCAAGTCCAATTTGAAGAGAGATCTGTTTTGAATTAACTATCAGAGTCTTTCGCAATAAATTGCAATACTGTTCTTCACTCTCGCTTTACGAGCAACTATCATGTGAGTGTTTCTAAAGGCATAAATGTCCATCACAAGTACATCCTGCTTTTATATCTAAAACTGTTATATACAATATGGGTTTTTTCTTTACTAAAATCAAAAGCTGTTACTTGCATTGAAAAATTAGATTTTTTTCTCATTTTCAATGTGATACCTGTTTTCATAAATGAAAAAGGACCTCAAAAATGTTCTCACCGTAATTCTGCATTTTAAGCGTTCGCCAAGTGGTCAGTGATCAAACTTTACATTCGTACGGAGCAAAAAAGGGGAACATGCTACTACTCAAGGCGAGGCACGTTTTCAATCTTTATTGTTCTTGTTTGTGAAACAACAAACTAAGCCAAAATGAATGGAACGAACTATGTTTCATTTCATATATGCCGTTATTGTGTGGCATTTATAAACTAGATATTTAGTTGATTTATGGCAAGCAGGCATTTATGATCACACTACACATGAATCGTTGAATTTCCCAAGCCACGCTATAACTTGATGGTATACCCGAAAAGTTTGCAATGAAGCTGAATCGTGGAAAAGTGAAAGGGAAGAGAGATTAATTTTTCTTTACCATTGTTGTTGTGAATCGTTTGTAGCAAAGGACATCAAAAGAGTCTTCAAACTTATCACCTCCATAGAAAGCAATTAAAAACGCCTCCCAAAAACTGTAACTACTGCATAGTCAACATTTTCGAGCTGAAGCAAGGTCCGGTTACTTTTATAATATAGTTCATTGCTTTATTTTGTATTAAACTGTAAGGAGCAGAAGAAGTATTACAGTTTCACACGTTGGCTGCAGGATCCATAAGTGTCTTTCACGTTCGTTTGCGTTATTGGTCACCAGGCACCGATCGACATTAGTTCAAAAGACAATATCTACATGTTTGAAATCAATATCGTTTTCCCACTTGCCACATAAGCCGTATGAATATCCAATGATGTCAATCGTCACGGAAGAAATTTTTGAAAGTTCTTTTTTCGTTACAAATATTTTTTAATAATACAAAGTATGACGAGCATTTCACTTGAAAATCATATAAAAACTTTAGGAAATCAATTCAAAATAATAGATATACAGTTTAAGAACGAAAGCAATTGCAATGAAATGTTTATACTTTGTGTATTTTGTTGAAACATGGAATGCACATACCAAGTTTTCCTGGGCATTGATCACAAAAGCTAATTACTTTTGTCACTTTATTGTTGGCTTCACGACTACTTAAGGAAGCACGTAGCTCAACGAAACATCCCTTACAAATTTTTCGCTGTTTTCTTTCCGGTCCTTGGGGTTTCACAAAAGTATGAACACATCGTTTATGTCCAAAAGTATCATCGTGTTGTTCAGGCTCTTCCAATAATTCTACGGCAAGTTTAGCTCTAAAGGCTGTAATGGAATATTTGTCTCCAATATTTTATTGAAATTAATCCATGAATTGACTACGCATGTGCCAAGCAAAAGCTCAAAAATAACATTTCGGTACCACTTTAGTCCCCTTCTTATTACTGAATGGTACGACGAAATTTGTAAAGGCTGTAATGGAATATTTGTCTCCAATATTTTATTGAAATTAATCCATGAATTGACTACGCATGTGCCAAGCAAAAGCTCAAAAATAACATTTCGGTACCACTGTAGTCCCCTTCTTATTACTGAATGGTACGACGAAATTTGATCGCTGAAATCAACTCCTTACTATGCTTGATTGTAGTTTTGAATACATTTGGGTTTGTTAATATCTTCATCTTTTCGTGACTGTTTACCAGTTTTTTCTAACATTATACCATGTGTAGTGTCAGTTGTTAACATCAAAATAGATCTCTTGTCCATGCATTAGATAACTTTCACGCAATCATTTTGCTGTCCAAATATTTCGCCTTTCTTAATTTTTTGGAAAATGTTTGAGAGATTCCTTTTCGATTAGCCCTAAAGGTACCACAATATACAATTTTTTCTTATAGAGGTCTTTAGCTAAAGTTAAATTTGAATAATAATTATCAGCATACAAATAATGACCATCTTTTCCGTCAATTGGCTCTAACAGCTCATGTACAATAGATTCAGAGTGACCTTGACCCAGAATTTTCTTATTTTTCCCTGTGTAAATTACCGTATCCATATTCATGTGTTTTATTTCGAATGTATTGACGAAATGTAGCCGTCCCCTAAATGGGATCATAAACTCGTCGATCACAAGTCCTTTTCCTGGAGTTAAGACATTTTTAAACGTCATATTGAGAATTCCTAAGCATTTTTGAATTTTATGAAAACGTTCGTCAGGTTTCAAAAAAGGATCCTCATTATTGCAGAAATGCAGACAATGAAGAATCAGTAAAAACCTATCTCTAGGCATTACATTCGTAATGAATTGTTTTCTGAACATAGGGTCTTTCGATCAATAAGAATTTATTATTAGTTGATTATTCAAGCCTTTCACTAAATTGATTGCAAAAAACTAAAGATTTCTTTTCGATCGGTATCGGTCCACAAATTCAATCTGAATTTAGATGCGGACCTTTCCCGTGACAAAGATTGTTGGGCAAATTTATTTGTCTCCATTATAATGATATTTAATAATTCATCTACTAAAAACAATTTGTAGGCATCTAATGGCGTTTTTATTTAATTGACGTCAAAGTTGTCCGTAGATAATTCACTGTGAATGTCAAATGTATGTTCAGATTCGACAATATCATGCCATTCGTTATCGCGTAATATCGATGTATGGTCACAAATATCATCGTTCGACTGAATTTCACCTCTAGCATCTGTAAAAGTTTATTGCTATAAACATACATTAAACAGGCTTACAGATCGATAAATATTGACTAAAATCTTTTAATTTGTAGTACAGCGAGATCAAAAACGCAACACACCATTGTTTATTTATTTATTTTGCCAAAGCAAGGCAATCACATGCCGACATATAAAAATATAAAATATAAATTACAACAAATACTTAACCCTAAAATACGTGCTACATTCAACGTTAATTTATACTGTTGTATGCACGTCATAATTTAGGGATGGATAATGGAAGAGGTTTAGAAATGCTGGATTTAAAATTGAGCTTGGAGATGGTAGGGGAGTAGTGTCTGCTAAAAGTGTTAAAGATTTTACAGCACCTATTAATTGTTCACTATCTCCATACCTAGTAAGATGCTGATATTCAGTTAGTAAACGTGTGTTACGCGTACTTCTTACAGGCACATAGTTATGGCAGCATCAAGTCCATAGCCAGCATCAAGTCTCAGCTCTTATTATTTGAAGCAAACATAGCTATTAAAGCAAATTGAATTATTTGACAATTGGAACTATGATACGAGGAAGTTATTACTTGGTTTTCGAATTCGTTCGAAGCGATACAAAATGTTTATAAACATTTCGTACGCCTCAAATTAATAATTATAGCACCATCAAGTCCAAAGCCAATATCAAGTCTCAGCTCTTATTATTTAAAATAAACATTGCTCTTCAAGCAAATTGCATTTTCCGATAATTTGAATTTCGTCTCAAGCGACACGAAATGTTTACAAACCATTCCGTACGATTCAAATAGTCCAGAAAATAATTGTAAGAGGTCCATAGTTTTAGATTAGTTTAGTTAGTCAGGATTTGGAGCTCAACAAATAAAGTTGGAGAAAATTAAAAGTTCGCGTTTTTATTTATCACTTGGTCAAAAAATTCAAAGTTCGTTCATTTCGATCATTAGCTGATCATAATTGGCGCAGTCGGTTCGCGAACATAATACGCGAAGTATCGCAAAACTGGAAGTTTTGTGATTCGAATTTCGGAACGAATTTTCAAGTGAATTTCCGAGTGAATCTCGTACCAACAAAAAGCAGACTGTGAGATTGATTCCCAAACAGCTAGGACAACTCCGCACCACAACGAAATATTTGCAGAGAGTGATTGGAGCCTGGAACATTGGAATCACTGGATCAATCATCATTCATCCTTAACCCCCGAAATTGATGACAAAGGTTGGTAGAGGCAGACACAGCAGCAGCTCTTCAGACTCGGAACAGGAAGTAAGTAACAAAACTTTTACTATCAACATGGCCGAGGAAGCTCACCTGGTCCGCGCACAAAACGAAAAACGGGCTTTTAGTCCCCTGAACGCACTACCATCCTTCGATGGAAATCGACAGGAGCTACACAATTTTATTTCAATAGTGGATAGCATTGCTCCTATTAGTGAATCCTTGGAGCAACCTATCCAAATAGCTATTCAAAACCTGATCAGGGCGAAAATAACGGAGAAAGCGAAAGAAAGGATTGACGCTCATCAATCAACAAATTGGAGCTCAATCAAAAGTTTATTGAAACAATTTTTTGATGACCCTGGAAGTAGGAGTCAATTATATCAAAATCTAGTAAATGCTAAGTTTACAAACTTAACACAGTATTACGATTATATAATGAAATGTTGTTATCATTTAAATAACAAAATAAAAAGTGAAGTTTCGGATGTGACTCAACAAAGTGAAATAATAAATACGAATAATAATATGGCATTGAATGTATTTCGTGATAATCTTCCCGAACCGTTAAGAGGTATAATCGCAGCCCAAAATCCTAACTCAATAGACAAAGCTTTTTCTACACTAGTGGAAGCTGGCTATCTTCATTTTGGAGATTCCAAATCTAAAATCAAATATTCCAATAACCAAACCAATTGTAGGAATTCTAATGTTAACAATAGAAAAGTTACCATTTATCCAAATTATAACAATTATTATCCTCATACGCAAAATCGGTCGTACAACTTCAAAAATCACTCCTACCAAAATAATCGCTTTAACAATGATATAGATTATCAAAACGCTAATTATTTTAATAATCCTAGATCATTGAATAGAAATTATAAACAACATTATTATGGTAATCGTAATTACCAATCAAATATAACTCAACATTTTAATCGTCAACATCCTGTCGAACCTATGGAAATTGACCAGTCTCAAGTTTATCGCCATAATAATATCGTTGAGGTCAACGATTCTCCTAGCGATGGAAGGAGAAATCAAAATGTTACTAATGCTCGTTCCACGCAACGTATTTCCCAAAATTCCAACACTGCATATGATATCACAAATTTTTGAATACTAGCCTCGGAACAGATTTACCTTGCATTAATTTAATGACACTAGGTAACCAGAACCTAAAATTTTTCATTGATTCGGGTGTATCTTGTAGCATCATAAATAAAAAGCTCATTCCTAAAAACTGCAGAGGAATTGTTAAAGAATCCGGTGTTACAATAAAAACTATACATGGAATTTCAGTAATAAATTCTAAAATTTTAGTATCTGCTTTTAAGACCTGAATATGCGCAAGCCTGTTGAGTTCCTTATTACAAACTTTGAATCACATTACGATGGCATTATCGGAAACGATATATTAACAGAAAATTCGGCAGTAATCGATTATTCCACTTTAACAGTCACAGTTAACAAACAAGTTTTACCTTTCAATTTTAATTATAATATTCCGGAAGAAATATTCGCAATGAGAAAAGAAATGCCAGAATATGAACTAAAGAAACAATTTAGAATCGATCATCTAAATGATTAAGAAAAAATGAAATTCCTTAAAATTGCTCATTTTTTAAAACGTATTTCCTATAACGACAACCAAATTTTCACTTTTACTAATAAAATAAAACATAAGTTAAACTTAACAGAGTACAACCCAATTTATACGCGAAGTTATCGGTATCCCATTGCATATCGTGAGGAAGTGAATAATCAAATACAAGAAATGCAAGTGCAAAGAATAATTCGGAAATCGGATTCGCCTTATAATTCACCACTATGGGTGGTGCCAAAAAAAGTATATGCAAGTGGTAAGCAAAAATTTCGCATAGTTATTGACTACCGAAAGTTAAATAATGTAACAAAATATGATAAATTCCCGATACCCATCATAAATGAAATTTTAGACAAACTGGGCAAATGCCAATATTTTTCAACTATCGACCTTGCGAATGGTTTTCACCAGATAGATATTGCTAGTGAAGACCAACACAAAACAGCATTTTCGACGGAAAATGGTCATTACGAGTTGCTCAGAATGCCATTCGGGCTGAAAAATGCTCCAAGTACATTTCAGAGACTCATGAACGATGTTCTATCAGAACACATCAACAAAATTTGTTGTGTGTACATGGATGACATCATAATCTTAAGTACTTCGCTTGATGAACATATTAATTCTTTGAAAATCATTTTATCTGTTCTTGATAAAGCCAATTTGAAAATACAACTGGCCAAATGTGAATTTTTGAAGAAAGAAACAGAGTTCCTTGGACACGTTGTTACTACAGAAGGAGTCAAGCCAAATCCAAATAAATTAATGGCTATAAAGAAATTTCCAATACCAAAAACACAAAAGGAAATTAGGTCATTTTTAGGATTAACAGGATTTTACGGGAAATTCGTAGAAGACTACGCGAAAATCGCGAAACCAATGACCGAGTACTTAAAGAAAAATATGAAAATCGACATATCAAATAAACAATACATAGACGCATTTAATAGATTAAAGTCGTATTTACAGGCGGAACCAATACTAAAATACCCAGATTTCACAAAACAATTCACACTTACTACTGACGCATCGCGATTTGTGATTGGTGCAGTTTTGTCTCAACAAGGACATCCCATAGGATACGCTTCTAGAACACTTTGTGAAAGCGAAGTGAAATGTTCGACTATAGAAAAAGAGCTTTTGGCTATAATATGGGCTACCAAATATTTCAGGCCTTACCTGTATGGTGTGAAATTCAAACTACAAACTGATCACAAACCACTCAAATATTGATCAAATTTAAAAGAGCCAAATCAAAAATTGCAACGTTGGAAACTGAAATTAGAAGAATATAATTTTGATATCGAATACATACCCGCAAAGGAAAACAAAGTAGCAGATGCATTATCCAGAGTTGAAATTCATCATTTAGATAGCGAAATAATAAATAATGAAAATGAAATGAGTTCAGATCATGCTACACAACATACGGCGCAGGAAGACAACACCGAATATATTTTTATATCTGAAAAACCTTTAAATGTTTTCCAAACTCAAATAATTTTGAAAAAACCAGTCAAATTCAGCAAAAATAATTAAACTCCGCAATAATAAGAAAAGAATAATATTAACGTACCATTCACCTAATGAAAAAAACATACGGAAACGATATATTAACAGAAAATTCCGCAGTAATCGATTATTCCACTTTAACAGTCACAGTTAACAAACAAGTTTAACCTTTCAGTTTTAATTATAATATTCCGGAAGAAATATTCGCAATGAGAAAAGAAATGCCAGAATATGAACTAACGAAACAATTTAGAATCGATCATCTTAATGATGAAGAAAAAATGAAATTCCTTAAAATTGCTCATTTTTTAAAACGTGTTTCCTATAACGACAACCAAATTTTGCACTTTTACTAATAAAACAAGCCGTGAGGTGCGACCCATGAGGTTCACACGGTCAACTTTCCAGTAATATCTTCATAGATATTAAAAATATTAAACACAATAAAAGTTATGGAAATAAAACTACTTCAAATAATAAAAATGTACCTCTCATAAAAATTATTGGAATGATTTAATATTAATAGTAACATCTACGGGAGCGTCAATTGATTGCGTAAGGATTTTGGTGCATTGGTTTGATTGATTATTCACGCGGATCAATCGGAAGGGGGACAGGTTACAAAGCAGTTTTTTCATTAAAGTTAAAACATGGTGCTGTGAAGACTATTGGAAATCTGCTCAAAGTTTTAATAAACTTTGATTGACTTTACAACAATGTTTTTAGAATAAGAAATTTAAGGTACTATGATTCGAATGAACCCTTTTTACATGGTGACTTTGAATGATTTTTTATTTTTAATTTAATTTTTTTTGTAGTCATGAGAAAAGTTTTCGTTGGTTTCTCTACAAAAATTGATAAAATTTTATATATTTTACAAACATTTATTATTACGATGTGCGAATCAGGTTAAAAATGGAATTTTTTATGAAAAAAACACTACTTTTCTAAAAAAAAATTTAATAAATCGTAAAAAAACGCTTTAGCAATTTTTTAAAATATATAAAAACATAATAAAAATGTTGATACGCGTCGATTGACACCTTAATGATGGAAAGATTATATTTGGTTCTCGAGATATAATGAATGACGTAAATGACCTTGAACGTTTGATGATTTTTTATTTTTTATTTAATTTTTTTTGGAAACATGAAAATAAAATTTTGCTGATTTTTTCACAAGAACTATTTGGAGTATATAAATAATATAAACATTGAAAACTTAGGTTTGAAAATCAGGTTAAAAATTTTGTGTTTTTGAAAAAAAACCTAATTTTTGCACTTTTTTAAAAAAAATTAAAAAACGGATCCAACGATTTTTTTAAATTTTTTATAGAATCACTTAAATGTTTAAACGCGTCGATCGACCCCTTAGTGAAGAAAATCGCATGTTTGGTTCGTGAGATATAGCGCATAACATGGTTGACCTTCAAGGGGTGAAAACAGCAAACCCCCCCAACCGAAGTGTCCCAAAAACTAATCAGCTCTTAAAATTGCAAAGACGCTTCGATTGACACCTCAACGAAGTCGATACGACTTTGTTTACGTGAGTTATGCTCGTAGAAAAACTGCCCGCGAACGCAAGTACGTACGTACGTACGTACGTACATACACACACACACACATACATACATATTTCTTTCTAAAAACACTTTATATATACTCTATAGACCTCAAAACGTAAAGAAAAGTTGAAAATTTCAATTTCGATTTTCGAGGCGATTACAAGAACTTCCCATATACTGGGAAGTTAATAAAACATAAATTAAACTTAACAGAGTACAACCCAATTTATACGCGAAGTTATCGGTATCCCATTGCATATCGTGAGGAAGTGAATAATCAAATACAAGAAATGCAAGTGCAAAGAATAATTCGGAAATCGGATTCGCCTTATAATTCACCACTATGGGTGGTGCCAAAAAAAGTAGATGCAAGTGGTAAGCAAAAATTTCGCATAGTTATTGACTACCGAAAGTTAAATAATGTAACAAAAGATGATAAATTCCCGATACCCATCATAAATGAAATTTTAGACAAACTGGGCAAATGCCAATATTTTTCAACTATCGACCTTGCGAAGGGTTTTCACCAGATAGATATTGCTAGTGAAGACCAACACAAAACAGCATTTTCGACGGAAAATGGTCATTACGAGTTCCTCAGAATGCCATTCGGGCTGAAAAATACTCCAAGTACATTTCAGAGACTCATGAACGATGTTCTATCAGAACACATCAACAAAATTTGTTGTGTGTACATGGATGACATCATAATCTTAAGTACTTCGCTTGATGAACATATTAATTCTTTGAAAATCATTTTATCTGTTCTTGATAAAGCCAATTTGAAAATACAACTGGACAAATGTGAATTTTTGAAGAAAGAAACAGAGTTCCTTGGACACGTTGTTACTACAGAAGGAGTCAAGCCAAATCCAAACAAGCCGCGAAGTGCGACCCTTGAGGTCCGCACGGTCAACTTCCCAGTAATAACTAGATAAACGTTGAAAATATTAAACACAATAATAATTTTGAAAATAATACTACTTTAAATAATAATAATGAGAGGTATTCATAGCAGTAACAGGAATGAGTTAATATTAATCATATCATCTACAGGAGGGTCCATTGATTACGCAAGGCTTTTGGTGGATGGGTGATGATGATTGATTACCACAAATGCAAATTTGATTGAAATGTTGATGGTTTTTAAAATTTAAGCCGCTTATTTTAATCAAAAGACTGATAAAACTATTAAACATCTGCTCAAATTATCCAAACATTTTGAAACTTTGATTGACTTTACAACAAAGTCTTTAGAATAAAAGATATAAGATAATATCATTCAGAAGAACCCTTTTCATATGGTACCTTTGAATGATTTTTAATTTTTAATGGAATTTTTTCAGAATCATGAAAAATGTTTTTCTGGTTTCTCTTCAAGAACTGATAGGAATATATGAATTTTAGAAACATTAATTACTGTGTTGTGCAAATCAGGTTAAAAAAATATTTTTTATGAAAAAAACCCTAAGTTTTCGCATTTTCTTCTATTAAATTAAAAAAACCGTTGAAACGGATTTTTATAATAATGAAATAATCACAAAAATGTTAATACACGCCGGTTGACACCTTGATGCAAATATTATATCAGGTTCGTGAGATATAGTGAATGGAAGAAATGACATTGAAGATCATGATGACTGTTAATGATTTTTTATTTTTTATTTAATGTTTCCTGATGTCATGAGGAAAAATTTTGAAAACGTTTTTACAAGCATTGCTTGAAGTATATAAATTTTATAAAAGTTGAATACTGTCTTTCGTAAATCAGGTTAAAAATTTATTGTTTATTAAAAAACCTAATTTTTTCCACTTTTTTTTCTTAAATTAAAAAACGGCTCCAAAATTTTGTTTGCAAAATTTGACAGACTCACAAAAATGCTAATACGCGTCGATTGACACCTTTACCATGCAAATCGTATGTTTGGTTCGCGAGATATGTATAACGCATGACAGAAATGACCTTGAAGATCATAATGCCTGTTAATGATTTTTTATTTTTTAATTATTTTTTTACGTATTCACGAGAAAAACTTTTGAGGTTATTTTCACAAGCATTGCTTGAAGTAGATAAATTTTATAAAAATTGAATACTGTTTCCCATAAATCAGGTTAAAAATTTATTGTTTATTAAAAAAACCCTAATTTTTGAACTCTTTTTCATAAATTAAAAAAACGGCTATAACGATTATTTTAAAAATTTTATGGATTTCCAAAAATGCAAATATGCGTCGATTGACACCACAACCATGTAAATCGTATGTTTAGTGCGGGAGATATAACGCATAACAGAAATGACCTTGAAAATCATGATGCCTGTTAATTAATTTTTATTTTTTATTTAATGTTTTATCTAATCATGAGCAACATTTTTGATGTTGTTTTTACAAACGCTGCTTGAATTATATAAATTTTATAAAAATTGAATACTGTCTTCCGTGAATCAAGTTAAAAATTTATTGTTTATTTGAAAAAACCTAATTTTTTGTCTTTTTTTTTCTTAAATTAAAAACCGGCTTGAACGATTTTTTTTAAAATTTGATAAATTCACAAAAATGCTAATACACGTCGATTGACACCTTAACCATGCAAATCGTATGTTTGTTTCGCGATAGATAACGCAAGACAGAAATGACCTTCAAAGAGGCAAAACAACAAACCCCCCTGACCCAAGTATCCCAAAACCTAATCAGCTCTTAACATTACAAAGACGCTTCGATTGACACCTCAACGAAGTCAATACGACTTTGTTTACGTGAGTTATGCTCGTAGAAAAAAGTGTCCACGAACGTACGTACGTACGTACGTACGTACGTACGTACACACACACACACACACATACATCTCCCTTCCTAAAAACACTTCATATATACTCTATAGACCTCAAAACGTAAAGAAAAGTTGAAAATTTCAATTTCGATTTTCGAGGCGATTACAAGAATTCCCATATACTGGGAAGTTAATAAATTAATGGCTATGAAGAAATTTCCAATACCAAAAATACAAAAGGAAATTAGGTCATTTTTAGGATTAACAGGATTTTACGGGAAATTCGTAGAAGACTACGCGAAAATCGCGAAACCAATGACCGAGTACTTAAAGAAAAATATGAAAATCGACATATCAAATAAACAATACATAGACGCATTTAATAGATTAAAGTCGTATTTACAGGCGGAACCAATACTAAAATACCCAGATTTCACAAAACAATTCACACTTACTACTGACGCATCGCAATTTGCGATTGGTGCAGTTTTGTCTCAACAAGGACATTCCATAGGATACGCTTCTAGAACACTTTGTGAAAGCGAAGTGAAATATTCGACTATAGAAAAAGAGCTTTTGGCTATAATATGGGCTACCAAATATTTCAGGCCTTACCTGTATGGTGTGAAATTCAAACTACAAACTGATCACAAACCACTCAAATATTGATCAAATTTAAAAGAGCCAAATCAAAAATTGCAACGTTGGAAACTGAAATTAGAAGAATATAATTTTGATATCGAATACATACCCGCAAAGGAAAACAAAGTAGCAGATGCATTATCCAGAGTTGAAATTCATCATTTAGATAGCGAAATAATAAATAATGAAAATGAAATGAGTTCAGATCATGCTACACAACATACGGCGCAGGAAGACAACACCGAATATATTTTTATATCTGAAAAACCTTTAAATGTTTTCCAAACTCAAATAATTTTGAAAAAACCAGTCAAATTCAGCAAAAATAATTAAACTCCGCAATAATAAGAAAAGAATAATATTAACGTACCATTCACCTAATGAAAAAAACATACGGAAACGATATATTAACAGAAAATTCCGCAGTAATCGATTATTCCACTTTAACAGTCACAGTTAACAAACAAGTTTAACCTTTCAATTTTAATTATAATATTCCGGAAGAAATATTCGCAATGAGAAAAGAAATGCCAGAATATGAACTAACGAAACAATTTAGAATCGATCATCTTAATGATGAAGAAAAAATGAAATTCCTTAAAATTGCTCATTTTTTAAAACGTGTTTCCTATACCGACAACCAAATTTTCACTTTTACTAATAAAATAAAACATATATTAAACTTAACAGAGTACAACCCGAATTATACGCGAAGTTATCGGTATCCCATTGCATATCGTGAGGAAGTGAATAATCAAATACAAGAAATGCAAGTGCAAAGAATAATTCGGAAATCGGATTCGCCTTATAATTCACCACTATGGGTGGTGCCAAAAAAAGTAGATGCAAGTGGTAAGCAAAAATTTCGCATAGTTATTGACTACCGAAAGTTAAATAATGTAACAAAATATGATAAATTCCCGATACCCATCATAAATGAAATTTTAGACAAACTGGGCAAATGCCAATATTTTTCAACTATCGACCTTGCGAATGGTTTTCACCAGATAGATATTGCTAGTGAAGACCAGCACAAAACAGCATTTTCGACGGAAAATCGTCATTACGAGTTCCTCAGAATGCCATTCGGGCTGAAAAATGCTCCAAGTACATTTCAGAGACTCATGAACGATGTTCTATCAGAACAGATCAACAAAATTTGTTGTGTGTACATGGATGACATCATAATCTTAAGTACTTCGCTTGATGAACATATTAATTCTTTGAAAATCATTTTATCTGTTCTTGATAAAGCCAATTTGAAAATACAACTGGACAAATGTGAATTTTTGAAGAAAGAAACAGAGTTCCTTGGACACGTTGTTACTACAGAAGGAGTCAAGCCAAATCCAAATAAATTAATGGCTATAAAGAAATTTCCAATACCAAAAACACAAAAGGAAATTAGGTCATTTTTAGGATTAACAGGATTTTACGGGAAATTCGTAGAAGACTACGCGAAAATCGCGAAACCAATGACCGAGTACTTAAAGAAAAATATGAAAATCGACATATCAAATAAACAATACATAGACGCATTTAGTAGATTAAAGTCGTATTTACAGGCGGAACCAATACTAAAATACCCAGATTTCACAAAACAATTCACACTTACTACTGACGCATCGCGATTTGCGATTGGTGCAGTTTTGTCTCAACAAGGACATCCCATAGGATACGCTTCTAGAACACTTTGTGAAAGCGAAGTGAAATGTTCGACTATAGAAAAAGAGCTTTTGGCTATAATATGGGCTACCAAATATTTCAGGCCTTACCTGTATGGTGTGAAATTCAAACTACAAACTGATCACAAACCACTCAAATATTGATCAAATTTAAAAGAGCCAAATCAAAAATTGCAACGTTGGAAACTGAAATTAGAAGAATATAATTTTGATATCGAATACATAACCGCAAAGGAAAACAAAGTAGCAGATGCATTATCCATGTGCTCACTATGTGGATGACGTACATATGAAGCCAAACAGTAGCTAAAGACGCTAGAAAAGGCTCGTTGACTTGCTCAGCAAGAAGAGTAAAGATTAAAACTAATTAAGATGTCCACCCAAAATTAATTCACTCATAAAAATATTTTAACCTGAGTGCATAAAGTGCAAATCAATAAAAAGTGCTTCAAACGCGGCAATATGGATAATTTTCAGCGTGGCTGCAGGATGAAACGATTTAACAGAAATGGGTGATTCGGAAATGAATACTTTGCATGGTGTGAGTTCAAGTGGCAATAAAAAAATAGGCCAAAACAAAAATAGGAATGTTAATTTGAATGCCAATAATCCAAACAAATTAAAATAGTGAATCTAGAATAACCTCGCTTGAATTTTTTTTTAATATTAGAAAATGAGCAATTGAAATTGTTATCGATACCATATAGAAGTTTGCTTTATTTGATTGTAGAATAGTATTTTTTTGAGACAAATGTTGAAACAAAAAATCGAAATAAAGAAGCGGCGTGGTGCGACCCTTGAGGTCCACTCGGTCAACTTTCCAGTTATATCTACATTAATATTAAAAATATTAAACACAATAATAATTATAAAAATAATACTACTTAAAATAATAATAACTAGAGGTACTCATACAAGTATTTGGAATGAGCTTATATTAATCGTATCATCTACAGGAGCGTGCAATGATTACTTAGGTAAGGGGAATGATCGCGAATTAATCGGGAGCGGGCGGATAGGGGTAGGTTACAAAGCTTTTTCTACGATATTTGTTATTTTCATATCGATGCTTAAATGACAAAGAGCTCTAGCAAAAATGAATGGAGCTTTTGTTATTACGCCCACTAAAGAAATTTTGTTGCGTGGTGGCCATTTTGAATAATTGTGTTCAAAATCTCCATGACTTCGGCATAAACATTAAGTCTGTATATTTTCACGATTTTACAACAATCAGGCTAATACTTATTATTTGGGTGTGTTAAGATTATTGAAAAAGTCGTGTTGCTTTTTACCAAAATATAATGTATTTCCTCAAATACGTATTTCGGTTGCTACTTGCAACCTTCTTCAGTGTTTTGTACACGACTGAAATTTTCCATGCATATTCTACCTTTTTTATATACACAAATACTTAGGATCTAATTAATTGCTAATTTGATTTTATCCTAATCTGAACTATATCCCTCTTTTATTTATTTATTTATTTATTACGATGCTCATCCGTGTTTCCTTTTGTGCTCCAGGTATTTGAAAAGCAATGAATGTCCGTTGCCTTGGTCTGCGTTTAGAAGCTGTGTCCTTGGGCTCTTGTCGATGGCGATGCTTTCCTCTACATCCAGATGTCTGCTGTTTATGATGCTTTTTATTTTTGTATTCTCCATGCTGAAGGTATGGTTATCTTTTACCATGTGCTCTGCTACTTTTGATTGGACTTCTGCTGTTTTTTCTGCTGCGGTGTTCATTTGTGCCCTGATTGCTTCGCTTGTGTGCTCCTTGAATCTGATAGCTAGAGATATTCTCGTTTGTCCTATGTACTTCTTGTTACAGTCGTTGCAGCTCATCTCGTAGACTCCACATCTTTCTCGTTTTTGGATAGGGTCTTTTGCGCTTCCTAGCTTATTTCCAAGTTGGTGTCTTCTACTAGTGTACACCAAATCCGCGGTTTCTATTTTGTTGGCTAGCTTCTTAGTGATAGTGTTGTACTATGAAGCTATCCTTAGCTTTTTGGTTTCGGTTCTTCCGAGGTTGGTTTTTGCTTTTGTGATGCTCCTTTCTATCTTTTTTTTAGCTTTAAAATGTCCTTTTAGTCATAGTTATTGATTGCTGCTATTTTTAAGATGTGTTTCTGTTCTTTTCGTTTCCTTTTTTTTCATTGGAATCGTCAGCATTCGGTGTATTAGATCATGGAAAGCTGCCATTTTGTGCTGTCTGCTGTGAAACAGTTAAAAATATAAACAATTTGCCAGAATCTTGCAAAAACGATGAACAAAATTTAAAAATAGTAGATTTTTACCGTATGTGTATACACTTAAACTAAAGTAATAATCTTAATTTTCAGATTCTAGTTTCGATGCTTATTTAACATTACGGAAAAAAAACTTAATATATCTTAGCAAAGCGACCAGCTTTTTACAAAAAGAAAGTAAGATTATTATATATATTGGTATATTGATACCTTTCGCAGTAACTTAATCTCATTCACCCAACTCTCATGCGCGACCCAAAGTCACTCGAACCTGATGCCATAGTGTAAGGAAAGATATGCTTGTTGAGCTGGCTCTGAAAGAGGTAAGTAAACGAGCTTATGAACCGGGCGATCAAAAGTTGATTTTGCAGTTTTAACCGTTACGGATCGGACTAAACCGTATCTATTGCTTAAGGTCGAAGTTACCCTTGCCAAAGGCCAGAAGGACGGGGGAGTTGACTCGCCCTTTATGAGCACTAAATCATCTACCTGGAGGTTTGTTTGTGGAAAGTACCACTTATTGAATTGCAACATATGATGCAAGACTTACTTTTTCCATTTACTCCAGAAGCTGTTCTTCATTGCTAAGAGAAGCATGTATCTGTCTTGGTATTTTTGGTTGGGTCAGACTCGCTGGAAGCCGGTGGAAAGGTTCTCAGGGGGTGACCAACTAAGAAATGGCTTGGAGTTAGAGGTATTGGATCTCGACCATCGGTGCTTATTGTGCACAAGCGGGCGAGAGTTCAAGCATGCTCCGATTTGAGCAGCTAACGTAACATGTTCTTCAAAAGTCAACGATGTTTCGCCTAAGACTCTCCTATAATGGTGCTTAAATGACTTCACCGCAGCTTTCCAAATGCCACCAAAGTGCGAGCCATACGGAGGTGAATGAGACCACAAGATGCCCAAATTACCAATGTATTCCTTTACGTTTTGGAACTCCGGTGATTTTTCGGAAAATAAAACGTCACGGATCACCTTTTCTGCTCCTGTGAACGTGGTGCCTTGATCGCTGCAAATTTGTTTCGGTAAACCACGCCTACTTATAAATCTGTCAAGGGCAGTGAGAAAAGCTTTCGAAGTTAAGTCCGAGACAATCTCAACGTGAATAGCGCGGGAAACAAAGCAAACAGAAATACATATATAGCCTTTGCTTTAGGTGATATCTCTTCCTCTTGATGGAGTCACTTTGATTGGTCCCGCATAATTCAACCCGGTAGCAGCAAATAGATACTCATAAACTAGCCTGTCCCGAGGCAATGAACCCATTTGTTGGGAGAGGCAACGACCCGGATAGCGCAAGCATCTGGAACACCTACTTACTGCAGCTCTCACAACTCGCTTTCCACAAACAATGAAGTATTTTCTCGAAATTGCCGACAAATACATTTGATGGTAGTCTTAAGCTAAGATTCGCGACAAGCTACTATGTTTGTCTAAGATAATCGGTAGTTTTTCGTTGTACGTCAAATACGGATACTCTTCTATACGGCTTCCAACTCTTAGGAGCCCATTTTAGTCCATGAAGGGCTTGAGAGGAGCCATTTTATTTCCCTTCAAGATTTGCGTCCCATTTTGAAGATTATTCACCTCATTCGAGAAGTGAATCGACTGATCAAATTGCAAAACCTTATTACGAGTGGAGTCCAATTTTCCAGCTGACAAAGGCGTAGACCTATTATTACGTCGAGAAGGAGTCCAACGCAAAAGAGTAGCGATTACTCTTATTAATATTTTGAAACTATGAAACCTATCTAACCAACAACCGACATCCTCCGCTTCATTAATGAGCGTTGAAACAAACGAGAAAATTGTGGAGTGATAAAGATCCAATTTATCTGGCCATTGTGAAATTTTTTGTAACCACGGGAGCCCTGACCACCACAGGGAAAACTTTTTTAGGTCCTGAGCAGACATGCCTCTAGTAGCGCAATCAGCCGGGTTTTGTGACGTTAGTACGTATTTCCAGCGTACACGTGGAAGGGTTGTGATGATGTCGCTGACTCGATTTGCTTCAAAGACTTTTTCTTGGCAGGGGCTGTTTTAAGTTTTTACGCGAATCACTCCAGCAGTGAATATCTGCGGGCTTATGAACAAAGCTGGGTGATATGTACTCGATGAGCTGTGCCAACAGCTGAGCGCCTAATAGTTCCAATCTAGTAATTGATATAGTGTTTACTGGAGCTACCTTTCTTTTTGAGTAAATTAGTACGGGACGACCTGAAACGGGAACAAAAAATATATATGGCGAATGAGCTCGCTTTTGAATTTCAACTGTTTTGTCCTGCTGATCGACGTTTCGTAGACTTTCAAGTATCATTGGATCATTGGCGGACCATTTACCTTATTCAATTTTTGCATAGGATAAAATTTTAATTAATGCGTCGCGATTTGCGATGACTTGATCCAGTGTCTCGGCACCTCCAAAGAAGTCATCTACATACGACAAATTATGAAAAAGTTCAAAAATTTCCTTGCGCAACGAGAAAAAGAGATCGATGAAGTCCTCTATGAGCTGGCGCATAACTCTCAGCGATTGATAAGGAGCCGAAGCAGTTCCATATGTGACAGTGCACAACTTAAAATGCTGAATTCCGCTGGTAAAATCATAAACAATACGAAGCCAGTCTCGGTCGAGAGGATGGATCAGAATTTGCCGAAACATTTTAACTATGTCACTGACAAATACATATTTATACCAACGCCATCTGATTAAAACAAGAACTATATCTTGTTGCAACTTTTGACCTGTATAAAGCGAAGCATTAAGCGAAAGCCCGTTGGAGGAAGGCATGGATGCGTTAAATACAACCCTAATTTTATCATTGTGAAACACTCCATGATGAGGAACGTAATAAGTTTTCTGTATATTGACCTCGTTCTGCGGCACCAGTTCCATGTGTCCTAGGTGTAAATACTCTTGCATAAACTCATCGTAAGCTTCTTTTTAATTAGTATTTGGAACAAAGCGCTTGGCTAACCTGGATCAAGAGATTAGAGCTATTTCTTTGGAACCTGGGAAAAACGGAGTAATTTTAAAAGGTAAACGAACCACATAGCGTCCGTTCACTTTGAAGTGTGTTTCACTGAAGTGTTTTTCACAAGCTGCTTCCTCCTCCGACAAATAAGTTTTCGGTGGAGTTTTTTCAGTCTCTCATTGCTTCGCCAAGGCATTTGAAAGGTTGTTTTCACTTTGAGCAAAATAACTATTCACAAAACAACTCTCAGTATAATCGGATGACTCAGGTACTGCCAAGCCGACCCAATTGTGTATTTTGTGCTAAGGGTGCACTGGGTGGACCACGTTTGATGCCTTCGAGAGCTATGTATGCGTAAGCCTCTGCTCCAAGAAGACAATCTATATTTTTGGGTCTCGTAAAATCTGGATCAGCTTATTTTAAATTATGCAGATGAGGCCAGTGTGCGGGTTGAATTTCTCTAGGGGGGAAGCTGTGAAGTCAAGCGATCGAGTATAAGAGCGTCAAAATTGAATTCGAACCCTGAATTAACATGCGTGACAAAACGCTTTGGGACTCGTAGCGAATGTATCCCCTATCCCTTTGATATTGGCGTTGATGGGCCTGACTTTCAACTGCAATGCTGAAACGACTCGTTTCGAAATGAAAGACCTCATTCAGTTTGGATCAACAAAAGCATTATCGATGATACTAGTCCCCACTTTGTTGTGCAGCATAACTCGGGCAGTAGCTAACAGAATAGATTTCTTTGAAACGATGCAATAAGAACCCGACGATTCTTCTGAGATGGTTTTCTTGTCGGGATCTGCTGTTGTTTAAACGTGAAACTCTTGCTGCGCTGTGTGAACGCGTAGCAGACTCCAATCTGCGTGAAGGAGGGAATTGTGTTTGGCTTTACAGCCACCTATATTGCAGACGTTTTGGCTAGGATAATTATTGCTATGCTTGTCCGAAAAGTAATTGGTACAGTGACCCTTCGACTTGACGTATTTTAACCTCTCAGCGGCGCTAAGTTTAATGAAGGCCACGCACCTGTAAATAGTATGTTCGCCTGAACAAAACAGACACTTTGGTAGGATTTTTAACCTTTAAATTTGCCCACATGCTGGACATGATGAGAGCTTATTGATTTTGCAGTACCTTTCCTACCTTGTTTATTACCCTGTGGGTTTTTTTTAAATAAAGGTGTACCGGGGACACACTTTCAACATCAGAGGGATGCTTGGTGCGATCAGCTGCTTTTACTTTATCAATAGAATTTGCTGTAAAATTCTCTAAATATTTCAAATACATGGCTTGTTTAGTCAAATACTCAAGAGCTGGATCGTTAGACATTTTTTAAGCCGTATTAATTTATAATAAAGGAAGCAAGAGGAAAATTAACAGGTGAGAAATTTATCAAGCGCGAGCACACTCCACAACCGTATTTATTACGTATAAACTTGGTATTCGCAATTATTTCTTTAGTTAACAAGACTATTTATGAATGAAATTTGCTTTGACAGTGTATTGATTAGAATTCAATTATTTTGAGCAAAATTTTAATAAATCATACATTCGCCAGCACAACATGCGAAAGTTCGTTAAAATTTACACAATTGCCTAAGTGATTAATATGACACGCTGACCTTAATTGTTCGTGTTGAAGTCCACAGTTAATCCAATGTTAATTAATAATGCGTATATACGCAACCTGTAGAATTGAGTGAACCGTTAACCGGTAGATGGATCAGGATCTCACAAGACGCTCGCGGCTAAATTCCAACGTTTCAAAACCCGTGCGAAATGTGTATGCGGGAATAATTGAAGAATGCGCCACCTTCTGCTCGATCATGCAATCACGTGGTGCCTACATATACTTATCACGCTCTGCTACCATGTGCCAATACAACGAACTGCACTATGCAACCGTTTTAAATGAACCGTATTTTGTAATGATGTAATTGCACGTATCCTAGATACGAAACTGCATAACGTGCTTTATAGTTTCACTAGATAAACACCCTTTAGTGCAATCACGCCACGCCTTAATATCACGCTCTGCTACCATGTTCGTTTTTTGGGTTTATTTACCTAAGAAGAAAAGACAAACGATAATCTTATATACTTTTATTACGGTTGCTATTTTTATAAGTGGTTCGATGTTGCCACGCTGGCGTCCGAAACTCGTCTTTTTTAATGGCAACTGGTTTTAATGGCAACTGGTTTGAAGGCAACTGGTTTGAAGGCAACTGCTTTGACGGCATTGGCGATTCAACACTGATATTTAGTTGCTATTTATTTCTTTGATTCGATTTTATATTAGCGAATGTGTTAGATTTAGGTCTCATCATATCGAATGCATTTCTCCTATTATCTTGTATTGTTGATGTGTTCTTTACCAATTTTTTCTGTGTCTGCTTTTCTGGTGAAGTTGACTGATCTTCTTTCTCTTTTCTTTATTTTGATTTTCCTCTTTAACTATCAATTGATCTTATTTTATGTACGTAAAATTTCCTTTTTCCTTCTATAAGTTTTGGCTTTAATTCTTTCCGCTTTTCTAGTACTTCTTTGGGAATATCTTCAGTGACGTTTACCTCTTTTAAGTACCTGTTTATTTTGAGTATCTCACTCTTTTTCCAGATGTTTACAAAAAAAATAGAATAGGTGGTGCTTTATTTTCTTTGTTAATGCCGATACGGTGAATTTTTGATACAACACTTTGTGCCAATGTAATTTTTAAATTTTCTGATAGAATTTCCCGCACTGTGTGAAATAATTCCAAACATGATTTTTCCTTTTCTTTCAAACCAAAGAGCAAAATGCTATTTTTCTTCTTTTTAACTTCCCAGTAAATGGGAAGTTCTTGTAATCGCACATCGTACATCGAAATTGAAATTTTCAACATAAGCATTTTTACGTTTTGAGGTCCTAAGAATATATTTTAAGTGTTTTTAGAAAGAAGTATGTATGTTTATATGTATGTACGTACGTACGTGCGTTCGCGGAAAATTTTCTTCGAGCATACCTCACGTAAACAAAGTCGTATCGACTGCGTTAAGGTGTCAATAGAAGCTTCTTTGCAATTTTAAGAGCTAATTCGTTTAAGGGAAATTTTGAGCGGGGTTTTTTGCTGTTTTGACCCCTTGAAGGTCATTGCTGTCATGCGCTATATGTCACGAATCAAACAAGTGATTCTCATCAATAATGGGCCAATTGACGCGTATTCAAATTTGTGTAATTCCATAAAACTTTTAAAAAAATCGTTGGAGCCGTCTTTTTTATTTATTAAAAAAAGTGCAAAAAATTCAGGTTTTTTTCATAAACTATAAAATTTTAGCCTGATTTGCAAAGCGTAGTGATCAATGTTTAAAAATTGATAGACTCTATATTGTGCTTGAAAAAACCAGCAAAATTTATTCTAATGATTATGAAAAATATTAAATTAAAAATGAAAATCATAAAGTCATCAAGACCAAGAAATAAGTGTTAGCCTGATTTTCATAAAATCCTGAAAAAATGAAAACTCAATGATTATGCCGAAGTCATGGCGATTTTGAGAACAACTATTCAAAATGGCCACCACGCGACAAAAACTCTTCAGTGGGTGTAATTACAAAACTGCATTCATTTTTGCTTGCGCTCTTTTGTCCTTCAAGCATCGATATGAGAATAACAAATAACGCAGGAATGGCTTTGTAACCTACCCCACCACCCACCGATTGATCCGCGTGAATATTTAATCAAACCAATCCACCCCCATCCACGAAAAGGACTACGTATTTAAGGGACGCTCCCGTAGATGGTACGATTAATATTAACGCATTGCAATTACTGTTATGAGTTGCTCTATTTATTATTATTTAAAGTAGTAGTATTTTCATAATGATGATTTTGTTTAGTATTTTTAATATTTATGTAGATATTACTAGGAAGTTGCCCGTGTGGACCGCAAGGGTCGCACCCTGCGGCTTGTTCTTCTCTAGATACTCTTTTTTTTGTTTGAACTTGTCTATTTTAATTTTCATCATTTTATTTTCTTCTATCAGCGATTCTAGTTTTTCATTCATTTTTCCAAATATGATGTTCGCTTGTTTTTCCATCTCCATTTTCATTTTGCCGAAAATCATTTGAAATTGTCCCTCCATTCCATCATTTACGTTTCTCGAGTGGTAGTAGCACCGCAGCGTGGTGACAGCACCGCTGCGCGATTACTGCTTATTTGACGTGCGCTTGACTTTTTTCTGACTAACACTCAGGAGTCATTGTCACTTACTAACTTTTCAAAGAACCTTAGTTATGACGATGCAAATTATTATTGTTTTCTTTAAATGTTTTATTGCTTGCTTTCACTATTTATTTTTGTTCACCGTAGTGTTTTGTATCACTGAATATTCTTGTTCACAACGTCAGTTATCACAATAGCGTTGAAAAAGCAGTGTTTCAAAATTATTTTCGGCCGACAGGTTACAAGATGATGTTTACTGTTTGACAACCACAGACTGACCTCATTATAATTACCTACAACCAACTGAATTTTCGCCTCAACCGGTAAACTTTTATCCGCAGCACCTGTATAGTTATTGGGTTTGGTCCAATGTACCTCGATATCTCTTTTACTAAGAATTTCCTTAATTTGCTCTGATTTGAATTCATTTTCCATTATAATTCTTTTAACTATTCGAAACTTAGAGAAATTCTCTACTTTAATTGTTTTTTTAGTTCCTGTTATAATACCGTAAGCTACTGCAAACTTTGTCAGTTTATCTATAAAAGTTTCGAATGTTTTTTTTGTAAATGAAAAATATGTAGATGGATTATTTAATTTTTCCGGAAGTGTTTCAGAGATATGAAATTTTGGTTTGATGGAATTTCTATCGTATCTCATCTCCTTACACCTATTACAATTGTTAATCACTATTTGGATGTGTTCTTGCAGCTTTGGACAGTATATTTTTGATTTAAGTGTTATTAAATAAGTTTTATTAATAACACTGTGCATAGATTCTAGGGTATGATAAAGTGAAATCTGTTTATGGGCTTCTTCTTCAGTTTCTAGTTTCGGTAGATATCTATACCACTTCGAGTTAAAAGGTTGCTCAGTAGTTATTTTAATACGATATACCACAGAATTTTTATTCAGTTGATCACTCTCCCTAAATATTAACCCTGCGTCCTTTCTGTGGTTTATGCGAATACGCGTGTTGATGGGTGGAGTGCTTGGAATGAGTGCTTGTATCGTGTACTGTGGTGCTGGGACTGGGTTTGTGTGTGTGTGTGTGTGCGGCTTGACCGGCCCAATGCTGTGTATGGTGCTTGAGTTGACAGATACGCTCCGGGTGGCTAGCGAACAAAACAATTAGTGAACATCACAATTATGGCGACAAAGATGCTTCCACTTTGAGACTCGCACAAATTATAAAATGGTGATAACGCATTGCTGCCAGTGAATTCGTGCGTGAGTTAAAACAATTATTTGCGTACAAAAAGAACTTGTCCGCATCACGTTGCACCACCAAGTGGCGCATGATCCTTCCCTATCTAAGTTTATTGCTTCATCCCTTACTTATCTCTAAAACATGTGGTGACCAAATGTTCACACTTCCTAAATAACTCTATTGCTTCATATCTTACTTAAATCTTACACATTTGGTGACCAGATGTTCACACTTCTATCTGGTTTTCCAATGAATATTTTGTTGAAAATTATTGAATAGTATAACTCGACCCTCCTGAGTTTAAATTTGGTCTCCAAATTTTGTTATTATATTTTTTTACATGAATTTTGGTGCGATTATTAATGATTGGCTTTTAACTTTACATGAAAGTAGAATATATTATAAGGCTATCTTACACTTTTCAAACTTTATACATATTTTCATGTTCTTTGCGTGATTATTTAATTGTGTTACTATTTACTGTAACATATGCATACAAAATACTGTAATATATAAACATCCATAAAGTTTCTCAATGTTATACTGTTACACATTACTATTTAATTTTATGGATTTATCCTCTTTAGGTTACGTTATTATTATGCCAAGTATTTTCGTTAGTTTATCCCACAGACGCTATGTCTATTCCTAAATTCAAGACATGTTGCTCCACGTTGGATAAATATCGCAAGAGTTTATGGCTCCAAATGGATGTTTGGAGTTTAGTCCGACTCCCAATTACAGATCGTTCATTGCTCATTTTTCGCAACATGACAGTATCGACATTTGTGCTGCTAAATCATCTCTACTATTCATGCTAATAGTAAGGATGTAGTGTATTTGTGAATAGTTCCGAATTATTGAATAATTTTTCTCAGTTATTAGTGTTAATCCGTTTTAGTATTAACTTTCGCGATTTAAAATGCTGTTATTTCTTTTGGTATGCAAATAATATTTTAATGATTATTAAACTCTGCAACTGCATCTTGAATATTCGGTATTTTTCCCATTTCATTATTAACCCAATTAAGGAATTGCGCATATGCTGTTAGATCCCTCGCCTCCTAAGTGTGTTCAACGTCCTCGCTGCTATCTCTTTTATTTCTTCTGGTATGCTGAAATGTAGCCTGCGTCGTATTCGTCCTGGCACTGTTAGTTCCTTCGGTTCCTTGGTATACTTCCTGTAAGGTTTTATGAAATGGTGGTGTATTTTATCTCCCGTCTCCCGCTACTAGATTATTGTCAATATTTATGAGTATATATCGGTCTGGTCTGCGCTTATCTCTATGAACTCTTCCTGGTTTATTAAGCACATATTGTTTGCCAGTCAAATTTGGTTTTTCTTTTCTGTATCTATTTGCATTATTATTACTCATTGCTTTATAGTCATTCAGCCTTTTCTTAATCAGGTGCACATCGACATTATCGTAGTAAACATCCTTTGGGGTCTCTTTATGACTGCGTTGTATTGTATTACTATAAGTGTCCGTAGCTTTCGCTATAAGCTCTGTCGTATCGATGGAGTATTTCTCAAATCTTAGAATGCGAATAGTTTCACTAATCGTTCTATCAGCTGCGTTAAGATCTGAAATTCCATTGTGGTTGTTTGGAATGGTGAAATGCATCTTAATTTTATTTTCTTGACAATATGTTTGCATTGGTTTACTGTCAAAATCAGTTTCCATAACCATTGTTTTTGGTTTTTTCATTGATGCAAACAACAATTTCATTGATGCAAACAACAATATCATACTTGTTTACATTACATGTGTGACAATTATTAATCATAGCTTCAATTATTCGTTTTGCATTGCTGAAATAATACTTTCGTTTTAAGCGTTCGTAATTTTCGCAGACTCCTTTATGTATCGAATCTTTATGTAGATTGCTCACTTTTTGCTTGCATTCGTTATCATTTTTCATGTCTTGTAATCCTTGTCCACATTTAATGAATTTACTTATATCATTTGCATTAAACACCTTTCTAATTACCTCTTTTAATTTATTATACATATGCATATCGTTTGATTCGCTGTATATATCAATTCTTTGAACTGGTAATATATGATCCATTAAAAACTGAACTACATAAGACGCATCGCTAAGTAAAGATTCCTTAATTGATAATGTTTTTTTCCCATTTAGTTCATATGATGTTTCCTTTGGCTTGGTTTTTGTAATTATAATTTCCACTTCATAGATATTAACTGGACCATTTGTAGTATATGTATATGTACGGAAATGTTGTTTCTTGCAATGTATGCCTTGTTCCTTTTGCTGACTCAACTGACTCCTCGACAAAGTTCGCAGATTCTTCCTTCAATCGGCTCAAATAGTCTGCAACTTTCTTTTCTGCTCCCTTCTTATAGGTGATGGTATAATTGTATTCGCTGAGTTGTGATTTCCACCGAAATAATCTAGAATGACTGTCTTTATGGTGGTCAAGCCAAATAAGTGGCTTATGATCGCTAAGTATAGAAATTTGTCTTCTATAGATGTGATGCCTGAATTGTTTGCAAGCCCAAACAATGGCTAACAGCTCCTTTTCTATCGTAGAATAATTGATTTCTGCTTTGTTTACGGTTCTGCTTACATATCCAATAGGTTTGCCTTTTTGGCTCAACACTGCTCCAATGGCATAGTGTGATGCATTCGTAGTTATTTCAAATGTTTTATTATAGTCGGGACACTTCAATACAATGTCTTCGGTTAGAATAGTTTTCAACTTATTGAATGCTTGTATATATTCTGGTTTTTCCAAATCGATTACAGCATTTACTTTAAGGGCGTTAGTACATGTGTAATATCGTAGTGTTTCAATAATCTTGAGCACCCTCAGAGGCGGCAACCCCGCACCTCAAGCAGTCTCGAACACCAGCTACCCGACCGGTTCGCTGGAAAGAACCGTTGTCGGCTCCGGGTCTCGGGTGTTGGATTGCTGGGGAGACGAAGGTTGCTTGCTTTCGGATTGGAGCGGTTAATCGGATTGAAAGGAAAAAGAGTGTTGAGTTCGTGGTAGAGTGGATTCCAATTTGGAGTTTTTCTTAAGACTTTGCTGCGGTTGGAAACAAGAAACACAAATATAGTAATTAAATGAGAATATTTAAGGAAGAAAATTTTTCCTGCTACACCGTTCTTTCTTGAAAGAAATCGGTTACAATCGGGACAACGGTAGCACTCGTCGAAACGTAGTCGAGAGCTCGTTGACGAAATGTATTTTAAACAAATAAAGTGAAAAAAGTTCAAATTATAAGGAGCAGGAAAAACCAAAAATCATAACACTCGAATAAAAGGCATCAAAGCCTCGTCGTATGTGATATGTGCTGAATTTTGTGTAAATCTAAGTGCCGAAGTACGGTTCTTGTTGCGGCCAACGGAGCCGTGGACTGATTCGGGAAATTTCCTCGAGGACTCCTTGTGTGCGGAAAATGGCAGTGGCTAGGCGGATGGCGATATTCGGGAACGGCTACTTCTAGACGAAATTTTGCTGTGGCAGAAGCGGCCGTGGCAGTTGGCGTCGAGTTTAGCACGTGGATGTCGAGGCGACAGCACGACCATCTCCAGGAATCAAGCGGGATTTGACCCGTTGGTAACGGTATACGAGGTATTGGAGCAAAGAATATTCTCGACACATCAAAAAGAATATTCTCGACATTAAAAGAAAAAGAAATGGTAAACTGTATGTGGGCTCGTCATGAAAAATGCAATGTGCTGCAATTAGAAAAATTTTCCTTCTGTCTACGAAGAAGGAATTGTTTTCATGAGCGATCAAACCAATCCTAAAAACGTACCTATATGTACCATAAAGAAACTCATCGATGCATCCGATTCGTTTGGTTCAGCCTAAACACCACCACTTGCTACGAAGGACATAGGATTGGTGTAATATAAAGCATGTGCACTCGCCACGAGGTAACAAATTGTTAGGTTATTTGAGACATCGTTACATAAACAAAAACAATTTATGCGGTACAAGAGTCTATTGGAAAGTTACAAACATGTCGTGCATACTGTCGAACGAGCGCATTGCAACTTTATTAGATCCGACTATTTATATTGCAAAAAAATATCCATAATCATGAAAAGGATTGACGATTATTGTCGGTTGAGAAGCAGTAAATAATTAATTAGTATAGATATTGGTGCATGATGATAATTGGATTAAAGCTAATTGTATCAGCAATCCATTAAGTTAGGTAATCATAATATGGCACGTTTTGTTTGCAGGCGTAATTTGATTATTATTGATTCGTTTATTACACGTCAGTTTCATGTAGGTTGTAAAGCTAGAAAGAACTAAGAGCTGAGACCATACTAATGATCATTCTTATATATTGATACAATAGATAAAAATGCATTTTTCTCTTAATTTGAAGACGCCCATCAATTTTATTCTAAAAATTTAGTATCAATCAAATATACCTAAAAATTTGGCAAGCTCTCGCGCAATTGGCTCCTTTCAAAACTAATTCGACCACTACTTCGGAGATGATAAATTTCTTTAAATGTTATAAATGAGAAGCCCGATATAATTTCATGAGTCGAATTGTTAATGTTTCGCATATCGTGCAACATGACTTGTAAATAAAAAAAATTTATTCAAAATTATGAAGAGCAAAATCTTGAGAAAAATATTATATGAAAGTGAAATCAAAAAAAAATGAATTAATAACATTAGAATAAAGTCTTTATCTAATATGATAGTAATTTAGTTTAAAAATTCAATAATTTAAAGAAATGACAGTGTATAGGTTTTAGTTTCAAGCTAAAACAAAAGATTATTATAGCTCTAATTACTAACAAGGACTGATATATGCAAGATTTTGTAAAAAGAACACGAAAAGGTAGATTGAATATTGAAATATTGAAATTGTATAAGAGGAAAATGTACTATACAGAAACTGAACGCGCCATTTTGTTCCATTAGAGAAAAAATAATAATAAACATGAATTACTAAACCTAAGCAGAGAGTTTCCCTAAGGTTTCTCCCTCCTTTCCGTTTCAGGGAACCGGGTCCACACCGGCAGAGGTAAGTAAAAAAGGGGCTTAGCGTGCAACACATGCCTATTTGGCAAGCGCTAAGCTAAGGCAGGGAGGGCCCGGACAGTAACACCGATGTCCGGCGCGCCTCCGGTGACGTCTCCTTCCCTCGAGTAGTGACTCAGCCGCCCGAGAGTTAGTCTGCTCGCGCGGTTTCTCTTTCGCTCGCTTTCTGTTGATTTCGGGTCCGTCGCTGTTAACGTAGATTGTAATTTATCTCTCGGGTTGGCGTTGTATTTGCGATTGTTTTTTTTTTATGCGCGTGCGAGAATAATCTTAGAGTAAAGTAGGAGTTCGAGCCTCAGAAAGATTTGGTGTTTTGCTTGAAGTCCATAGGACTATTTCCTTGTCGAATTTGTAAATCGGGCAATTTAGATGGCTGAATCTCTCAAAAATGAGATTCTTGTTTTTATGTTAAAAATCGTTTAAAAATAATAAGAAAATATTTTCGAAAATGGGAAATTTTGGTACGGAGATAACTATTGATGAGTAGAAGAACATATATGAACTTCATCACAATCGGCTGAATAGTTTTTGTTTTAGGACCATGACCGCTTTAGAAAATGGTGTTTCGAGAAAAATGCGTTTAAAGTTTCAAAAGCAGAATTTTCGTGGAAAATTTATACTTACACTAATCTGATATTCCTGGACCATACAATAACCCTTTGGTGGCTTCATATGCATCATTTTCCGCCAGTTTTTGTGATCTGAGAGAAGCCCTTACCTTTTCGGTTGCCTCGGACGTGGATCGCTCTGCAAGGGTTATTCGTCGTTCATCGTACTCCTCAGCATACGAGTAGGCGTTTCGGCCAACTTGTGAACCAAAAATCTCCATTATTTTAAGGATGGTGAAAATCCTTCATTAAACATACACGCAGCTGTCCACAACGCAATTTCCAGTGTCTTTTTTCCATTCAAATGATGCTTTGGAACCAAGTTCCAGATGCAACTATTAACGACTCGTTGTTGTTCTGATTGTTTTTTCTCGAGCATCTTTGCATAAGATCATCAGATGATAATTCTTCGTAAATTGGCTTCAAAAAACTTGCTGTTTTTTCATCAAATGCTGGAGCAGTGAGGTAAAACCACGCTTGGCCCATGATCCATCACCAAAAACCGTGATTTTATCTTCAGCACAACTGTTTTCAACATTTAATGTTTTTTCTTCTGCAACGGCTTTTTTGAAAACAGTATCAACTGCTGACTTAACCGCAATATAAATTTGTCGAGCATACCATAATATCCATTATTACTAATTCAATTACACAAGTCCCTTAGCGAACAAAATAAATTTATTCCAGCCAGACCGACTCCAAGTAGTCGCATAATGTAGAGAAAACGTCAATTGATTTCGTAAGCATTTTTGACCATAAGAGAAGAATTGATGTCAAATTCTTGGCACGAACACTTTACACATAACTTGAATCCTAGTCCCCGCGGTGATTTTTTACTTTACTAACACTTCAAAATTGATTGTAAAGCAGTAAACACTAGTGAAAAACACAGAATGCTGTAGCTGAATTCTTCGTCACTCGGTACATCAAAGTCACTCTTGTCTTTTAATTTTTCAGCTGATGTGCTCGCCAACTCGGTATCGGTTTCAGCAGTATACTGATTTCCTCGAAACCTTCTTTTTCTTTCTTTTTGCGCAGGATATTGTAGGGTATTCCTAGTCCCGAACCCAAAAATATCCCATACACAACAATTTCCCTCACAAGCTTTTATAAGCTTTATTACATAACCTAACAAACCAACCAAATCGATCCCAATACATACACCAAATGAGTCTTTGATAATTTCCCTTTTATTCAAACTACCCATGGTAAACGGTTCATACAGAGCATTGATCCAAATAATCAAATTGGGTCAAAGCAACGTAAACAATACTGGATGCGACGAATTCCGTGGGAACGGAATTGAACCATGATCGATTGGTTTAGATAACTTAACATAGAACTAGAGTAGGGATTTTTATTCAATAAGCAATTTTTATTGTATTAGCATAAGCAAAATTCGTAAATAAAAGAACGAGTTGGGTTTATGCTCAGCCTCAGTTTTATTCTACAACGTAGAACTATAAGTTGTTTTTAATTAAGCGACATTGCCTACCAGCGGCAAAGTTCACAGTTTAGAGTAAAGGAGCAGAAACTGCCTTTTACTAATTGGCAGATAACGAATTGCCTCTCATCTTGGCAAATTCAATACTTTAGAAATACCGGCTGCCTGTCTACTCGGACTGCGCCAAATATGCGGCATTCTAAGAGATGCCTGTAGGTGTTACAGAAATCAGTCCCGACCTTCTATTGTACTAGTCCCCGTCTTTAAATAAAGGAAGACAATCACTCTGGAAGAGTACATCCGAAGACGAGATCACGAAGGCAATTCATCCAATGACCAAACAATTCATCATCAACATACATTACATGGCGATCCTGCGACCCACGAACCTGCGACCCACGAACCTGCAAGCCACGATGCTGCACTCTGAAAACCTGTATCAGGGCGATTCGGCCCATACGAAGCTGAAAGTTTTTTAATAAAATTAGAACAAAAATTTAAATTCGAATGTCGACGACTAATACTGCGACCGAAAATGGAATTTAGACGTGAAATAATGGATTTGGAACTTCAACCAAAAATTTGGGAGACAATTGAGACTAGGAAAAAGGCGAAGATAAAGAAGAATTTTCTGCATTATTTGCGATTGAATTAACAAAAAATTTAATGATGACTTAAGGATTAATCGGCAACGACCAGAAACTTACAATTCAACACTAAATATTTTAAGTCAAATTTTAATTTTATATAATATGGACTTAAAATATCCTCAAACAGTTTTCAAAGAATGCTTACCATTGCACTAACTGGTTTAAGCCATTCAGCTTTTCTATATGTCGATGACATTATGGTCTTTGGTTGTAGCATCAAACACCATAATGATAATCTATCAAAAGTTCTACAAAGACTACGCAAGTACAACCTCAAACTGAATCCGAATAAATGCGAATTTTTAAAATCGGAAGTAGTCTATTTAGGACACCTAATTACGGCAGACGGTATACGAACAGACCCTGCTAAGCACGAAGTGATTAAGAATTATCCCATTCCTAAAAATGCAGATGATGTAAGGAGATTCGTAGCATTTTGTAATTACTACCGTCGCTTCATCCCAAACTTTGCAGAAACGGCAAAGAGTTTGAACTCTTTATTGAGGAAACAAACACCGTTCGTTTGGGAAGAAGAACAACAAAAAGCATACGATCTTCTAAAACAAAAATTAATCTCACCGCCAATACTCAAATATCCCGATTTTGAAAAACCATTTATATTGACCACTGGCGCATCAAATTTAGCACTAAGTGCGATTCTGTCACAAGGAGAGATTGGTTCTGATTTACCAATCTCGTACGCGAGTAGATCATTGAACAAACACGAACTGAACAAACCAGTCATAGAAAAAGAACTTTTGGCGATACACTGGGGAATAAACTTTTTCAGACCTTATTTATGTGGACGAAGGTTTACAGTGGTATCAGACCATAGGCCTTTAGTGTCATTATTCACACACAAAAACCCATCCTCGAAATTGACAAGAATCAGATTAGATTTATCGGACTATGATTTTGAAATTGTGTATAAAAAAGGTAACATCAATACAAATGCCGACGCATTATCAAGAATACAAATAGACTCAGAAATATTAAAATCAATGATTCCCCCAACCAGTAACGAAAGTATCAGCAAGAAACTTATGGCGATAACAAGAAGCAAGGCGATAAAACAACAATGTAATAAAACAAGCACAAAAATCGATAACGAAAGCGACAAAAGAAAACGGGAGATTGATCACCTCTATGCGTTCGATTGTACTTCGCTATCCGATATAACAGGGGCATTAAAACTAAAATTTAATATGTTGCGCAACGATGAAGAAGGTATAATAATCTCAAGGGAGGAAGATTATTTAATGGTCCACTTTAGCGATAAAGCTCACGAGAAATACGTTTCCGCCAGCGACAAGCAAAGTGTGAAATCTCGCAATAACTGTAACGATAATTCAAACACGAAACTAGTTTCTGTAGTGAAGAAGTTACTGAATTATGCGCAGAATTATAATATAAACGAGCTAGCTCTATCTATGGAAGATATAATATTTAGGTACGTACCCAAAGAAGAATTCAAGAAATTATTTAATACGTTGCAACGAAAAATGGATATCCAGTTAAAAATCATGATATATAAACCCCCGAAGAGAATTAATGACATCGCTAAACAAAATGAACTTATAAAAGAATTCCACGAATCGCCACACGGAGGACATACAGGAATACGCAAAACGCTTCTTAAATTAAAACAAAGATACTGTTGGAAGAACATGAATAGCATGATCAAACATTATATCAACAATTGCAATAAATGCAAATTCAATAAAATAACTAAGCACACAAAAGAAAGAATGATTAAAACCGATACACCCTCTACTAGTTTTGAAATAGTAAGTGCGGACATCGTAGGCCCATTGAGACTTTCAAACATTTATCGATATATATTAACGTTACAATGCGAATTAACAAAATATATTACGGCTATACCCATAGAAAGTAAGGAAGCTAAGACAGTAGCAAAGGCCTTACTAAATAATTTTATACTACAATACGGTCATTTCAAAATTTTAAAAACCGATTTAGGGACAGAATTTACAAATAATCTACTAAAAAACATTTGCGAACTGTTACAAATTAAACAAATCTTTTCAACTCCTTATCACCATGAGACGTTAGGTGTAGTAGAAAGAAACCATCGTGTCCTCAATGAATACCTGTTAGCATTCGTTGATGTCAATAACTGGGATGAATGGATACCATACTATACATTCTCATATAATACAACCCCACACGTAGACACTAACTACACACCATACGAACTAGTTTTCGGAAAACTTTCATATTTACCAAATGACAATGGCTTCTCAAGCCTTTTCCGATCCATTTTTATTTTTTTCCTGTTTGATGTTGACACTCAGTGCATCAAAAGTGTACTGCTAAATTTGTTCTAGGATTTTATATATATTCACGATAAAAAATTATATACACTATTGGACATATACACAGGTAGGTAATATATTAAAAATTATCGTCAGAAACTCCGTACGCAGGTATGAAAGACCCGTGAAAACAATAGAAATGTAGCAGCTGCAGATCTGCCGCGTGGCAGACAAGTCGCTTACGGCGCGTCGGCGACTACGAGTTGTAACTTATTTAATACTAGGAATTTCGGTCTGAATTTTTTACAGCATATTTTCGATAGGTTTTACTGTCGAAATGTGATTAAAAAAATAAATCAATTTTTCGAACTGGTCACATAAGAATACCCCCTTAAGGAGCGTTAAGAATTCCAATTTCTGGCGCTTTACATAACGGCTGATGCAAAAAAGCCGCCATACTACTAACATCGATCGACGAAGATGCTTATGAATTAATAAAGCATCTGTCCTCTCCAGGAAAACTGTCGGAAAAGATGTACGAAGAACTAATAAAATTGATGATTGATTGACCTTCTGAATCCTAAACCTTCCGAGGTGATGGTTGGTTGGTTGGTTGTAGTGGCAGCCCCCTTTTATCCAAAGGTAGCTCACTTAGGCCACGAGAGGCCCATTGTGATACCACAGAATATATGGGCGGCACTAGAACCTGCGGGTTGACGAGAACCATCCAGATTCTCGAATAAAGCCGGCTATGCAGCCAATGTCCAAATCGGCTGCTTCCGTGAGGTTGTCTAGGAAGGGTGTGCCCAAGGTTTGCATGCGCTTCCTGGACAGCGCCGGACATTCACACAGAAAGTGTTTAATGGTTTCTTCCTCTTCCTCTGATCTGCAACTTCGGCAGAAATCATTGAAAGGGACACCCAGTCTTTCTGCGTGTCTGCCGATCAAACAGTGTCCCGTTAGTACGGAAACGACGGAACTCAGGGTGTCGCGGCTTATGTTGAGGAGCCGCTTGGTGCGTTTGGAGCACAGTGCGTGCCAAGTTTGCCTGGTTGTGCTACAGGTTTCTTCGAGCAGCCAGGCCCTATTCGCAGCCTCCACGTAGTGCTGCTTAAATCCTAGCTTTATGGAAGCTAGAGGTTGGCCGACTTCGGGGTTAAGTGTATATTCCTGAAGCTCGGTGCCAGCTCTCGCTAAGGCATCTGCTTTGCAGTTTCCAGGTATATCACTATGCCCCGGTACCCAACAAAGAATCACTTCACAGTGAAGCGACAACACGTTCAGTTGTGAGCGGCATTCCATCGCAATTTTAGATGAAGTATACACGCTGGATAATGATTGGATGGCAGCTTGACTGTCAGAAAAGATGTTTAAATTTCTTGTGGAAATTTTCTGACTTCTCAGCCAGTCAACTGCCTTATAAATCGCAATGACCTCTGCCTGAAACACGCTGCAGTGGTCTGGTAATCGGAAGGATAGTTTCAGGCCTAGCTGTTCTGAGAACACGCCACAGCCAACTCTTCCCTCCATTTTTGATCCATCGGTGTAGATGTCGACCGATTCCTGTATCCCATCTCTTTCTGTGGTCCAGTCCTCCCTATTCGGGATGACTGTCCTGAAACCATGGTGAAAACAGGGAATCGGAGATGCAAGGTCCACTTTCCCTGACTTTGGCCCATCCCTCCGTAGTATTGTGGAGTGACCAAAGTTATCCTCATGCCATAGTCGCAGAGCTTTTAATCGAACAGCAGTGCACTTGGCCTGCTGTCTCGTAAGTAGCTCTGTCGGAAGCCAATTTAATAGCATAAATAATGCCTTTGTCGGGGTAGTCCGTAGAGCCCCGGTGATTGCAATAGCCGCACTCCTTCTGACCTTGTTCAGCAGGTTTACATTTGATGCTTTCGCCATAGCAGGCCACCAAATAACTGCGCCATACAGAAGGATTGGTTCCACTATCGCCGTATAGAGCCATGATACAATTTTGGGTTTTAATCCCCACCTTTTCCCAATAGCTCGTTTGCAGCAGTAGATTGCACATGCAGCCTTGCGTGCTCTTTCTGCTGTGTTCGCTTTCCATGCGAGTTTAGAGTCCAGAATTAGACCTAAATATTTGACCTGATGAGATAGGTTGAGACTTATCTCCTCAAGCTTAGGTGGGACAAATCGTGGAATTTTATACCTTCTTGTGAAGAGCATAAATTCCGTCTTTTGCGGGTTGATCTTTAGACCACACTCTTTGCTCCATTTGGTAAGAATACCTAGGGCAAAGTTTAGTCTTTCCGATAGGGTGTTAACAAATTTTCCCGATATTGCTATTGCAACATCGTCGGCATAAGCTACGACTTTGCAGCCAGTCGCTTCTATTTTTGACAGGAGTTCATCCACCACTAGGTTCCATAGAAGGGGTGATAGCACCCCACCTTGTGGTGTGCCTCTGCAAACCCTCCTTCGTAAGGTACTGTTTCCTAGCGTGGAGTTGATGTTCCTGCTGCTAAGCAGTTGACCGATGAACCCTATAAGGTTGTCATCGGCATTGCTTTCCCCGAGTGCTTTGCCAATAGCCTTATGGCTGATATTGTTGAAAGCCCCTTCGATGTCTATAAAAACTGCTTGCGTGTATTCCTTAACGCTTAGCGATTTTTCGATATAGCTGGTGAGCGAGTGAAGAGCTGTTTCAACCGATCTCCCTTTTGTGTATGCGTGCTGCGCATTAGAGAGTGGTTTCAGAATAGCTCTCAGATGGATCTCTATCAGTCGCTCCAGAGTTTTTAGCAGAAAGGAGGTGAGACTGATAGGTCTGTAATCCTTAGGTGAGGAGTGGGATGTTTTACCCGCTTTAGGTATGAAAACTATTTTTGCTTCTCTCCACTGCTGTGGAATGTAAGCCATCCGTACACATGCTTTGAAAATGGCGTTCAGCCATGGCAGTGCTATATTGATACCCTGCTGGATCTCAATAGGTGAGATGTTATCCATGCCAGGGGATTTAAAGGGTTGAAATGAACTGATTGCCCAGCGTAGGAGCCTGTCATTTACAGGCACAGTAGTTGGCATGCAATCCGAGAGCGTGTGTGGATCCGCTTTATCAGCCACATCATCACTGCCCGGGAAGTGCGTATCCACGAGAACAGACAGAGTCTCGGAGCTGGATTTCGTCCAGACTCCATTTGCGTCCTTAACGGACCCTAGAAATGAGGGGGAGCTCGTCATGACTTTACGCAGGCGACTGACATCTTTGGAGTGTTCTATTTCTGCACAGAAGCTTCTCCAAGAGGTGCGTTTAGCCTTTCTGATAAGGGATTTGAACTCCTTCAGTTTTGTTTTATAAGAAGACCAGTCGTTAGTTTCTTTAGCTCGGTTGAAGGACTTCCTACATTCCTTCCGCAGCTCCGCAATGTCACTATTCCACCATGGGGGCTTGTACTTCCCTCTAGGTTTCGTTGGACTACATGCAGACCTTGCTGCGTCATTGAAGGCCAATGTAAGGGTCCCAACGGCTTTCTCAAGACCGGGTGTGTCTGCAATCTCTGGAGGTCCGCCTTCTAGCGCGGACTCAAATACCGATTGGTATTTGACCCAATCCATCCTCCTTTTGTTAATGAAGGTTGGATTTGTCGGAGGGTCAGATGCCAGATCGAACTTTATGTATAGGTGATCGGAGAACGAGCACCGAGGTGATAGAAAGGAGCAATTTTTACAAGGCATGCCACGAGCAAGACAAAAGTGTTGCGGAATTTGCAGCAAGATTAAAAAAATTATCTTTGCACTGCATTACTTTAAGTCTCGAAGATTCCTTGCGTGATTCGTAACGTAACGTATGCTTCTGCCCTCAAAGGAAAAATAGTGCGCGAGACTGCGCATAAAAACGCATCAACTGCTAGTGAAAGAAAAAGTGCTCAAAAAGATGTATTAGCGATAGCAACGCAGAGTGTTAAAGTGCAGCAAAAGTTTCAGCCGAATCAGAAGTATATTAAAAGCGAATTTTCTCGGTCAAAGCATGGTGAACAAAAAAGTCAAAATAATACATGCTGGAATTGCTGCGGACGGGAAGCGTACACGTTATCAATGCACAAGTCCAAGTACACCAAAACCAAGCCAAGGCAACGATTGTGCAAGTTGCGGAGAAGCAGGAAGTCGACGAGGCGCATGTAAAGCCATGGATAATACATGCGCGCATTGGCATAAGCGCGGACATATTCAAAGTGCCTGTTTCTCTAACCGCGCGCAAACCAAGCGCGCTCTCAAGAAGATAGACAGAGACAGCAGCAACTGTGATGACGTCACCGACGACGAGCACGCATCAACTTCAACCCACTACTACACAGCATCAATTCATAATAGGGCCTACAGACGACCAACCTGGTTGTCAACTAAGTCGTCAACTTGCCATGTTGGTATCAATGTTGAACGTCTGTAGGCATGTTGACGGTTGAAGTTCATGTTGAAGTAAAATCAAATGTTCGTGATTTTTGTGGGGGGGGGGGGCTTAATGTTGACTAACATGTTTTGCCGTCTATTGCCATGTTGACAGACATCAACGTCAACATCATTTCGAGTCAAGAATTCGTCGAGTGCACATCGTTAAGTTTCAATAGCGAAATTGTGCAAATCGATCAATTTTTGTTAAAAAAATTCCTTATTCACATAGTTCATCAATATTAAAATATGAGAAAAATATTCCATCTCTCATTTTGAACAAAGCATATGAAAATTATCTACCGTACATAGTCTGAGCAGACCATCAGACCACCATGAAATTTTTGACAAAGTGATGTTGACGTTCAAGTTGACGATTCGGTTGTTCAGTCTGTAGTCTCAACCTCACCAGGTTGACGACTTAGTTGACAACCAGGTTGGTCGTCTGTAGGCCGTTTAATAACAAAGAATTGTACAAGTTGTATTTCGGCGATAATACGCATCCAAACAAATATTTTGTAAGGGGAGGTCACGGCGAACCGATGCATGTCGATGGCTGTGTGAACGGTGTGCATTCCCAGTAGGACCAGTAATGCTTACTGCATCAATTCCGCAAGCATTCTTCGGAAGCTAATACGGATCGTTTTCGCAATATCGCATCGATTACTTTAACATGGCGATGTCATTAACAAGATCCGTGCTAACTCCATTTCGCATTACCAGGAAGCGATGCTGGAATCAATGCCTCAGAATGTATTCCGTAACTTACTTGGTAATCGGTTCTGGAAGGCATTACTTGTAATCAATGATGGAATGCATTCCGACGAATTGATTTCAGCATCGCTTCCTGGTAATGCGAAATGGAGTTAGCACGGATCTTGCCAATGACATCGCCATGTTAAAGTAATTGATGCGGTATTGCGAAAACGATCCGTATTAGCTTCCGAAGAATGCTTACGGAATTGATGCAGTAAGCATTCACAGTCCTCGAGAATAGCGCGGTATAGCAAACTGTTTGAAACTGAGTTGAAAAATTGAAACACATGTATTATGATTAACGTATATACATATAATATAAATAATTTTGTTAATGATTGTGTATGGTAAAACTAAAACAATAACTTAAAAACTAACAAGAGACACAAAACTATTAAATATTTATGAACGTGTAACTAACAAGTTTTTTTAAACTTGAAAACTAAAAATTAAGACTACGAAACTGTTGCCGTCTTCCTGGCTACGCATGCTTCCTTGAAAATTCGATTTTTGTATATTTTCAAGGCATGCTTAAATTCTTTCGTGAAATTAGCCTCACAATATCCATGCTTGGAAAGCGCTTCTGTGGAAAAAAAAACAAAAAAAAATATTCCGTAATAGTAATGTACACTAACTAAATTTAGCTCCACATAAATTTTTGCATGTCTTCAGCGCCTCTTTCCCTCTTATCCCATCATAATTAAAATTTGCGGCAATTTATTTTCCAAAAATTTTGTTTAAATTTTTTTGAATGCCATCTGGGCGAAGGAGGTTTTTTAAAATTGCCACCTGAAAATTGATTGACATTTTATTCTCCAAAACGTGCACATTAAAGTTTAACATAAGTACATAATAGTCCTCATTGCCTTCTATTTCCTTTTCTAATTGCAGTAAGTCCATTTTATTTTTTACTGGAAATTTCGTCAGCATTTCATCAGGTGCAGATTCCTGTTTCTCAATCTGCTTCTGCAGCACACCTACTTCTCCAATAGCACGCATTAATTCTTTGTTTTGCGTAACAAAAAGTTCTAACAAGGCATAAAGAGATGAAAATCTTTAGCTTATAATATTTTATAAATGTAATAAAGTAGATAAAAACCCGTGATGGTTTCAAGTTTTCGCTCCATATTTGTTATGCGGGTAAGCACTCCTTGCAGGGTAGGTGCGTCTATATGACGTTTAGATAGTGTTGAACTTTTTGATTTTGTAGATGTTGATTCTGAGGAAATTTTGCAAAAATTAAGTATTCAATACTGTATGAAGGTCTTACCTTTCAAAATTTTTGTATCGGCAGTAAGGCCTGACGCAGGTGTAGCCTGATAAACAGGTACAGGAACTGCGAATGATGCTGATGGCGAATTTTCTGTTTTGTCAGTCATGGTCAGTCTTCAAATATAATTTGGTGTCGATTATAGTAAAATATTATTTATTTTTAATTGCAATTATATATATTTATGAAATACAGTCATGTAGCATTGGAATAATCAATAATTTGTCTTCATAGGGAAGACATACAAGCTTGAATGCGACTTCGTTCATGTTGCACGTTACTAATTCTTCAGATCTATCTAAGTCTGCAACCATTACTCCTATTGACCCTGATTCAACCGGCTCATGGTAAAAACTTCTTAAATTTGTAAGGCGTGTGCCAACTAGAAACTTTCCATTATTATAATTGAAGCTAAATATTTTTATTGGAGTATAAGGATGTATGCAACAGTAATTATCTGGTTCATTTGTACTGAGGAAATGTAAATAAGAACGATAACTTACTATATTCCCGTGAATATTTTTATGAAACCCGAAAGAAATATCCTCAATAATTAAATTATTCTTATGTACAATTTTGCTATTTAATTGCTGCAATATTTTACTTGGCTTCTTTATCTTTTTTTGAGAACGCTCATATAATTTTCAAATTTGTATGCTGAAAAAGTATTAATGAACCCAATTTCTTTAATACTGTCTGTTAAATGTAGAAGACTATGAACATTATATGTTACACTTTCTTCTCCGTATACAGTTGGGAAATTTTCTACAAACAATTCGATCATATTTTTCGCCACTTCAATATTTAGTAAATAGTTTTTCGGACAAGACAATAACCGATATGCACCATGCAAAAGTAGGAAATGGTAGTAAGTATCAGAATCTACAATATCTTTCAGGACAAGAATTCCAGTATAAAGAATAAATTGCCGAAACTCAGTGGCTGTCCAACTGTTAATCTAAACAAATTAGATACGTAATAATTAATTCATTTTATATTTATACATATATTTATATATATATATATATATATATACATATATATACATATATATATATAATATCTATATGCACGACCAAACAATCGAACTTCAAAAATCAATGATCGACAGATCCGTGCAATCACAAATTGATTACATGAGTTAATAATTCAGCCGTAAGTTGAAACTGTACATCGTACTCACATCTTTGTATTTCCTTTTGATTCGCTCGAATCACTTCTGCACAGCACTCTTTACAATATCTAAATCACTCACTTCAGCACAGCACTTTTTTAAATTCGGAAATACTACCCGTTCGATAACCGTCGGCAGACTAATTCCTTATCCTTTGGAATTTTAACACTTGAGACAATTATTACCTGCCTTGGTTAATTACTCACCTTGAGAATCCTTGCAGCCTTGTGTTTTTGCTACCTAGAACACAAAACGAAACGAATATTTCCCGGAAAGATTGCTCGCACGATGATGAAAACCGAGCCCAAATTGCGATTTATTCCATGCCCTGGCAGTCGCCACTATGTCGCGACAATATGTTACCATCGCTTCATTTTTGCATTACAAGGTAATGTATAGAAATGATCAATCACTCAACGACTACTTTTCAGATTCCCTATGCATTCTTTTGGAATGCATTCCATTTTCCGACATAAGCATCGATGAAATCATGCGTTACAAAGGAATTGATTTAAACACGTCCGTCGGCTATACCTTACCATCGCTTCATTTTTGCATTACTAGGTAATGTATAGAAATTTCCAATCATTCAATGATTACTTTTCAGATTCCCTATGCATTCCTTTGGAATGCATAGGGAATCTGAAATTTCCTTTGGAATGCATTCCATTTTCTGACATAAGCATCGATGAAATCATGCATTACCAAAGAATTGATTCCAAAAAGTCCGACTGGGTTGTAGCATGAAAATAGATACGGGTGAATACGAAACCAATATCCCTAAAAAAGCACGAAAAGTTCAAAAATGTAAATGTACGTGAATCGCTTTCAAATTTACGTGGATGATGGTACAGTTATGATTCCAGCTGGGAAATTGTCGATTCTTAAAGTGAATTTTTGTAATAAGTCATGTATGCTTGATTGTTATGTATTGTCTGGCAGGGGCCCACCGCTTTCAGGACGCGAATGGCTTGCAGCATTCGGATGCTGACTAATGCAAAAAATGATAAATCAACGGTAAAGAAAATTGACATTAAAAATTTACCAGATTAGATTAGTAACTCTACGGTTTGCTATAATAAAAGCAAAGCTAAAATTCACTTGAAAGGTGGCACTAAGCCTATTACATTTAAATGTGGTCATGTCGCACTTGCCTTAAAGCCGCTAATTGAAAAAGAAATCGATCGTTTGGTCTGACTGGATCACTTAGAGCCAGTTGAGGTTAGTGAATGGGCTATCCCGATAGTGCCCATGTTTAAGAGTAATGGTAATATACGTATATGCGGCGATTTTAAAATTACAGTAAATCCACAACACACAATTTTAAGGTGTGATATTTATCCGCTGCACACAATTGACGATATCTTTTCTGCTGTGCAAGGCGGTTCAACTTACACAGAGTTAGATCTACGGCACGCATATATGCAGTTCGAAGTAGACGAAAACTGCCGAGATCCGCTAACAATTATTACACATAAAGGTTCTTTTCGGTAAAAGATAATACCAGAAAGTATAGCGCCGCCCCCGGCCGATGTACGGAAGAAAATGGATGAATAATATAACAATATCGTACATTGACAATATTTGTGTAACAGGTCGTACAAACAAATAGCATATTAAAAATTTAGAAGCTGTATGGTTCCGACTTGAAGCCTGCGGTCTTCGCATCATCATTGATAAAAGTAAATTCATGCAAAAGATAGCTTGCAGATGGGTCAAGAATGAATTAAAATCACCGCGAGCCTTACGATCTGAATGAACAAATTGTATTGGCCTGTAATGCTTCACAATATGGGCGATCCGCGATCTTATGGCATAAATAGAAAGATGGCACAGAGTGACCAATTGCATATGCTTTACATACAATACCAACAAAATTACAAATTAGGACGATACTTGATAAAGAAGCAATGCTATAGTTTTTGGATTTAAACGTTAGAGGCATTCCTGATAAGGAATGAAGGCTGATAATAAATTTCAAGGATAAGCTTCAGCTGCTAACGCGTTTACCGGTAAAAGCAGACGTTGACTTATCCAATCTTGCTCTTGGTTTTCAAACGAATATTTTTTTAGCGAAGGTATTGCAACTTTTGATCATAAAATGCTGGCTTGCGAAAGTTTGAAAGACGAAATAATAAGTAAAATAATAAAATTTACTCAAAGTGAATGGCCAAAATTAAACGAACTACCAGATGAATTGAAAACATTTCACAGAAAAAAATAGAATTAACAGTAGATCCAAACTGCTTATATTGGAAATTACGCGCTATTATTCCGAATAACATGAAACCGTTAATTTTACCCTTCACATCTTAGAATTATAAAAATCAAAATGTTTGCACGCTCCTATGATTGGTGGCCAGAAATTGATCATAACATTGAATTTACAGTAAATAATTGCAAAAACTGCATAATTCAAAGGTAAGGCCTAGCAAAAACTCCATTAACTACTTGGCCTTGGTCTGATCGCGCAGGGAGTTGCATTCATAGTGATTTCTTTGGGCCGTTTTGTGGCAACATGTATCTTCTAGTTATTTTTGCTCATTCAAAATGGCAAGAAGTTGTAAATGTCAAAAATAGTACAAAAGCTTACAGATTGATCGAAGATTTTAAAACTATGTTTGCGCAATTCAGTTTACCCTTACACGTAGTAACCGATGGTGGATCGCAATTTCGCAGTTCGGAATTTCTCAATTTTTTTTTAAAAAGGAATGGCATTAACCACAGTTTTTCATCACCGTATCACGTAAAGAAAAGTCGAAAATTTCAATTTCGATTTTCGAGGCGATTACAAGAACTTCCCATATACTGCGAAGTTAACAACTATGAAACTGTGAAAGATTACCCAAATAAAAAGTTGATAATTGACGGAAAAGATATTTCGCTGTATTTTTCGTTCGAAGAAGAGAAATACAGCGAAAATACTACTTTTTTCCTTAACAAATAATCTGAAAGAGAGCCATGTAAGGATCCTCTTAACATGATTCGAATCGATCATTTAAATTCCGAAGAAGTTGAAAAATTGATATAACTCTTCGTAATTACAAGTTTTTTTTTATCAAGAAAATTCTGACCTCAGTTTCACAAATAGTATAAAGCATGAGATCAAAACTAAAAATAACTCACCGGTCTATAGCAAATTGTACAGATATCCTGAAGTTCACAAACATAAAGTGAACACACAAATACAAGAGATGATTGACCAGAAAATTATACGGCCAAATTGCTCACCTTATTCTTCGCCTATTTGGGTTGTACCCAAAAAAGAAGATGCATCTGGAAGGGGAAAAATGAAGAAAAGTTGTAGATTATAGGAAGTTAAACGACATTACAGTCAAGGGCGGATCCAGCATTTGACTCAGGGGGGGGGGGTCACTGCCTCGAAAATCACAATAAAAGAAGACACATATTTTACACTATTACCTCTTATTTTTTTAGTTCATTGTATTGGGCATATAATTGTACATACATTTATTTAATAAAGTAGGGAACCTTTGCACCCAAACATACAAACAAAAGCTGAGCACAGTTTTATTATCATACAAAATTATAGTAAATATATATGGCACTGGAAAATGAAATGCGAATTATAGTTTAGCGCATCAAACTGGACAACTTTTCACAATGAAACAACTTTATATTTGGAGCGTTATGTATAGGTACCAGTTCCTGATCTCTGTAATTTGATGACTATAACAAGTCCAATATCTTTTTTCTCTGCCATTGTACTCAATTTATCACCACAAACTTTGTTTATATAATGAGGTGGAAATTCGAATTAGAAAACTGGAGTAACCTTTTCCGACAAAAATTGTACGTTATTGACGAGTCCGACATCCCAAATATGCTAAAATACTGGGATTTTGAGAATCAACTAGCTCAAAGCAAAGTTTTACAGGATTGTTTAACAAAAAAAAAGTGAAGTTCAATGGTCCTATTGAGCGACAAATTTGTGGCCGCGTTTTTCCATTCCTACGGCCAGAAGTGGAAATTCGGACCGGTATTTTATTATTGATTGAATTCCGACTTCCGGCTGTCGAATACGACCATTGAATTTTACTATTTTTCTTTAAACAATTCTATAAAAATTAGCTTTGTGCTAGTTGATTTTCAATGTCCCGGTATTTTGGCATGTTTGAGCTTTGAGACTCACCAATAATGGTCAATTTTTGTCGGAAAAGGTTAACTTCGTTTTCTAATTCAAATTTCAAATAAAAAAAAATTGTGATGATAAATATTCAAGGCCCCGGGAAATCACCATGTTTTGGAGTTTCCCGAGTGAAAAAGCGGAGGAACTGACTTCGTCAAGGTCAAGGACAAGCGCTTCACGAAGTGTCAAAAATGTTATAGTCATCAAACGAAAGAGATCAGGGTCTGGTATGTTGTCGAGCTATTTCTAAAATGAGAAATCCACTCATCTTTTTTCTTTTGAGAAACGTTCAATGACTTCCTCTGCGTCAATTGGTACCCTTTTATGAACATGGAGAAGTGCCAATCCTGTGAGACGGTCTTCTGCCATTGAAGCTCGAAGCCAAGTTTTTAATCGGCGGAGAGTAGAGAAGGACCTCTCTGCCGTAGCTACACTAACAGGTAGAGCAGCAATAATATTTAAAAAGTTTCTAATATTAGGATACATTTCGCCGTCACATTCTTCTATCAGCTCAGGAATAGTCTGAGGAATGTTCAGCTTCCTGTGCCATTTGACCATCCATAATTTATACTCGTTAACAACTGCTTGAACTGGAGTGTAGCCTATTAAAATTTTATATTCACAAGCCAGTTGCTTAACAAACTCAAGATCTTCATTCGTATAGTTCGCTTTAGGAAGAAAAACTCCAAGCTGAAATAAATTGAGAACTTCAGGGGAAAGACGGTATTGTAGGTCGTTAATCACTGAGTCTAATAGAGGGATGTATATTGCCCTGCGAAAATACTCTTCAGCCGATTGAGCAGGTTGGTTATTTGCTCTATGTGCTTGCTTTGACACTATTCTAGGGCATTTTAGCTCTACATCCAGCTTCTCGGCCATTTATTTTCCTTCCTCGAAAAGCTGTCGAAAAACTGTGTCTACGTTTTCTCTTTTTTGTTGCAGTATTGTCATTGTGTCACATAAGGCATCCGTAGCTCTTTTTATATCAATTGAGCTGGTTTGCAATACTCTGCTTAACGATACCGTAGTACCTGAAAAAAAAAACAATTTATTTCTAGTGTGCATGCTGGTTAACAAGTTGAGCGCCAATTTATGCCAATAAGGTTGATTCTTATGTTTCCCTGGAGCCAACGTCAGCTAACACAATAAATATGGAGGAATCCAATTAGAAATTTTAACAAAAATAAAAAAGGGCTTCTCGAGACGAATATTTTGAGCTATGCAAAATAGGTTTATGATGCGTAAAATTAAGACAACTTGAACACTCTAAATAAATGATTGTTGTTTGGTGTTCCTGCTAGGCTTGTATGGCTTCACATTTATTTCTAAGTAGAATCAAACTTTCTCTGGAAAGTATTAGTGAGTCGTTTTAAGGACCCAAACAAAGTAAAGAAAAAATCTGTTTGATGAAAGTTACATGATTTGAATGTGGCGCTCAATATGTTAAATTATTACAAACAATAAACGCATTATTTATTTACTAACCTAAAATATCACATAAGCAGATTGATGATATTATAAAATCCGAACTGCGCAATGTTTGCAGTAAACAATGAGCGTCGTTAGCAGTTTTATTGTCTTGCCACGTAGAAATATTTTCCAGGGCGTTACAAATTTTTATTAAGTTTTCCCCTTGAAACTGTAGATGACCATCATGCCTTTCGACCCATGTTCCATGACAACACTAGAGAGGAGTTCAATTTTCATAACACTTATATTTTGAATTCACGCTCCAAAATTATTCACATAGGCTTTTTGCGGAAAAACGAATGATATATGTACATATGTATGTACGTATTTGTTTATCGTGGCGTATATGGTCATATTAATGAAACAGAAAACCGTAAAAATCACTAGTTTACCTAGGCTCAGGGGGGGGGGGGTCATGACCCCCATGACCCCCCCCTTGTATCCGCCATTGATTACAGTGGATGATTAACATACAATTCCCGTAATTGATGACATTTTCGATAAGCTAGGAAGATCAATGTACTTTACTACGCTGGACCTTGCAAAAGGGTTCTATCGAATAGAAATTGCAGAGTCTGATATTCCAAAAACTGCATTTTCTACAGCAAGTGATCATTACGAACTCCTGCGAATGCCTTTTGGATTAAAAATGCTCCAGCTACTTTCCAGAGACTCATGAACAACATTTTGCGGCCATGTATTGGAAAAATTTTCTATGTTTATTTAGATGACATAATTATCTACAGTACAAGCATTGAAGAACACGTTCAATCCCTTGATACATTATTTGAAGTTTTGAAACAGGCAAACTTCAAAGTCCAGTTAATTTAAAATGAATTGCTAAAAAAGAAGACGAAGTTCTTGGGGCACATAATTTTTACAGAAGGAGTCAAACTTAACAAAAATAATACAAACTATTGTGGGTTTAAAATTTCTTAAACAGCCAAGCAAATTAAACAGTTTCTTGGACTGGTTGGCTTCTACAGGAAGTTTATGAAAGATTTTTCGAAAACAAAATCGCTAAACCTCTCACATTGCGTATGAAAAATAATATAAAGATCAACCATCAGGATTAAATCTTCGTTGAATCATTTGAGAAACTTAAACTTCTAATCAACAGTGAACCTATACAAGCATACGCAGATTTAAAAAAAATCACTCTAATCACACATGCGTCTAATTATGCCATTGGGTCGGTGCTTTCACAGGATGGTCATCCTATTTCTTTTGCCAGTAGGACTTTGAACCAACATGAGACTTATTATTCAACTGTCGAAAAAGAACTGCTAGAGATTGTTTGGTCAACAAAGTACTTTCGACCATATCTTTACGGCAACAAGTTCGCCATTAGATCAGATCACAGGCCCTGTACCTGGATTTCAACACTAAAAAAACTAATTTCTAAACTCCAGAGGTGGAAATGGCAGCTGGAAGAATAAAATTATGACATAGAGTACATAAAAGGTAAAGATTATGCCATCGCTGATGCTCTATCACGGCCGAAAGTTTACTTAAACGAATGATTCTGTCGGCGCCACAATTCATAGCGCCCAAGAAGGTAGCTTCCAATACATCCAAATTTACAAAAACCACTTAACGTTTACAGACATCAGATTATCATTAAAAAGAGTAATACTAACTCGATCATAAACCTAAAATTCTCGGTAGGAACAAAATTTCATTTTGAAGTCGTAAAACAGATGAAAAATTTATAAGCTACATTCTAAAAAACCATATGCTAGAAAAAAGAATGGTCGGAGTCTACATTCCAGACATCGAAATTTTCAATAGATTTCAAAACGAATATTTGAAATGGAGAAGCCCTCACTCTAAAGTCCGAATTGTAAAGTGTCCGCATTCACTATATGACTGTGAAAACTTGTGTGACATCCAGGAAAAAAATCATAGAGAACATCTTCGAAACAACCATAGAGGAATTGATGAAGTCTATCGGGAAACTAAAAACAAATATTATTACCACAATCTTAAAACTGAAGTAACGAAGGTCATAATCAATTGTAACACATGCAATATTGCAAAATTTGAAAAAACCCCGTACAATCCTCCGTTTTTCAATACAACCATTCTAGATAAACCAAATGAAAAAGTCCATATGGACATTTGGTTCAAAGATAGGAACTCAATGTTTTTGACACTTATCGACAAATTTTCGAATTCTGCACAAGCTATACCAATTAAAAGCAGAACTTGGCCTGATATTAGAACCGATTTAAACACATACTTTACATCCTTTTCAAGACCGAAGATAGTCGTCACGGACAACGAACGTTTTCATGGGTTAAACGAAGAAATGAAAAATAAACCCGATAACTACGTCTGTATGCAGGAAGCTATTAGATATTAAAATCGTACCCACCACAAAACTACAGGAGAAAGACCGATTGAAATCCACAAAGGAACAATCTCTTTTGTAAAATCCCCAAGTATCAAGAAACGAATAGACATAGTCGTACAGGCAAAGCGATACCATAAAAAAGACAGAAAAAGAATTGATCTTAATCCAGATTTTATCAAAAATGTGCATAGAAATAAAAGGCTAGAACCCCACTTCAAATATAAGCCAAAACTTAAAAGACCCGTTCATAAGAAAATCCTCATGAAAGAAAAAAAAATAGTCTAACAGGATCTCATTTCAGGAATCGTCATCCTGCTCGCCTTGTATCTCTCCATCCCACTTGTAATATCTTGGTAAAATCTTCCAAAGAATTCAAGTTACTTGAACAAATTAAAAAGAGTTTAGAACTAGCTTGAATGCTTTATCAAAAATTGAAGACACTACTATGGCAAGTAAAGAATAATGAGCAGAAGCATTTCAAATAATAACGAAATTAGCATCCATAAAATAAATATAAGCAAACTAAAAAATATTAGAGGATCATTGGCACTGGAAAATAGATTAATATTTATTGTACTTCGAATTCCTAGCTTCACGTCTGAACGTTACTTTAAAGCAACAATAGTGCCAATTCCAAACAAAGATAAAAATTTAGAACTTTATGCATCATATACTGAAGTAATCATAAATAATTTATCCGTATTTGAACATTCTACGGTAAACATTAAGAAAAACCAGAAATCAGTTTTGGACGAATTTATTCAAAATATTTTAACTGAAAACTTGAACAATTGCAAAATTATCAAAAGTAGCTAACCACTCAGTGAAAAATCGCTCCTCATATTGTTGTAACAAAAAATTTAAACAAAATATTTCTTTATCAAAATTGTAATGAACTTATTGTCAAAATACAAGGTCATAATATAATTTAATTGGAAAAATGTGAAATTTCAATTATTATCAAGAGAATTAAATTAATATCATATAAAATTAATTATTATTAAGAGAATAAACTATTCCAAAATATATCCATTCGTATTGGATAAAGTGTATTCTAAAACCCTGGAGAACTTAGCCGAACTTTAAATAGCCAAATATGAAAATGTGAAAAATATTTGGATCAGCATTTCCTCTTACATTATTATAATTTTGTCAATTATAATATTTTTAATATTTTTCTACTTGAAATCTAAAAAAACCACCACTTCAAACCCAAAATTTTATTATTATGCCAATGTAAAAAGTAATTCGTCCGGAGCCGAATCTCAGTGAGAGTGAAGTCATAGTATTACATACTAACCACCATATTCTAAAATGTCGATAGTTCTTCTTTTTAGCCATTCCCTTTCATCTTAGACGAGATTTAGAAGCGAGAACTTGAAATAAAATCGATTATATTAAGAAGCTGCCTTTCGTTTTCTTTCTCCGTAAAAGTACTTAGTAAGAGTATGATATCATTATTAAAAGTGTTTAGTAAAAGCACATCAACATTATTCTTTGCCATTCCAGTTTTTTATTCATCGTTTAAATGTTTTAAATTAATTTTAATATCATATGCTTGTGGAACATTTACTTCCATTATTAATTTTGAAATGAAAATAGTTTTCTCACCATTTATTTGGATAATTTACTGACTGCCTATGTCTATTGTTTGAACATTCCTTCCAACCCAATCCATACCACTGAAAAATCATATTCCTTATCAATAGCAATTTAGGCCCATCTCATTCGAGCATTGACTTACTATTTAAATTGTTATGGACACATTGTTTTAACTTGTTCTGTAGATTTTTCCACGTTTAATAGTTTTATTTGTATGGGCTTCGACTGAATTTTTTGATATAACCGGCATAAGACTCTGTTAAAATTTAACAAACTAATCGTGGGTCTCGTATCTATCATTGCTATAAAGTCGTCAAGATCGAATGAAATTCTAATGAATTTTTTTTACTATCCGAGGATAGTTTATAAACAAGTCCTCGGAACCTAGATCATTCACAACTTCCTTGTTGATATCATCTACAACCATTGGTTCTTCCCAGTTTCGTTCTATTCTTCTTTGCCTTGAATTTCTATTATCCCTTACTTGCCCCTTAACTTGAAAAGTTTGATTGAAAAAAAATTTGCCTTGATTAACTTCATTTCGTCTAACTTGATTTAATTCACTTTTTCTGGTTTTTTTACCTGGTTTAAAAATTCTAATTTATCTCCGATATTTCTCACGTTGTCACTTAATTCGTTTTTATTAAATTGTCTTGAACTATTAAAACTGTAATTTTTCTGAGCCCGTTTTTTATCAGTGTTTAGATTATATGTATCCTGTCCAATGTTTCCTTGTAAAATTGTTCTAATTCTTGTAGGTAAAAATTGGTTGCAAATTTCTGCTCCTAATAGGCCTGCGGCTATTTCCTTTATTTCAAGCTTTAACGCACTACCTAAACTTCTTACAATTTCTTCGCTATTATAACTAAAACTCGCAAATTCCGTAATATTCTCCACAATTCGCTGAATTCTATTTAGTAACTCATGAATGGTAAATACTTTCAGATAACTGATGTCCTTAGTTATAGTTTTTTTTTTTCCTTCGCTGGTCTATAGTGGACTCCCAATTTTTGTTTACACTGATTCCATGATTGAGGTATCTCTGCTGCAAGATAATTTTTAGGATCCCCGATTATCCTCTCATGGTAGATAACTTCAAATGTTTCATTTTCATCTTCACCAAATTCCGACAAAAAACGCCCGATTGTTGCTTTGAATGGCAAAAATGTCGCCGGTTCCCCTTTGAAATACTGCATACGCCTGATTCGTTTTCCCACTTTAGTTCGAATGTTTATTGGCTAATTCTGTCTCAATAGAAGTTCCGTTAGGACTGCTATGCATTGTTCTTCAGATTCGAACATTTTTATAACTTGGTTCGACCACTTTCCTTTAACAATAAGTCTTTTGAGGAACATCGATTGCACCACTAAGGTATTCTGTTCAGAACCGAGTTTAAAAAAAACAACTCGAGTTAATTTTAGTGGACTTTATTTAATTGACTAGCAGCTGACCTCTTATATTCTACCAAATTTACCATCGGTTCGGATATTGTTGCTAAATTAACAATATTGCTTGGCGATATTGCAACGCTATGAATTGCATGTTGTCGCCTAGACAATTGTTGGGTGTTACCAGTAGACTTTGCAACATATCATATTGCACCAACAGCTGAGTTCGATTGAACTTTATTTGGGCTGCCATACATTGCCTTTAAATGAACTTTATTTGGTGCGCTATTGACTGAATGAGATTCAGGTTTGTTTGGAGCATTATCATATTTTACTCGCGTTACATACGTCCTTACCGAGTAATTTATGACATGTTGGGGCAACCTCGGAAAAGGTTATTTTAATTCGTAGGCACAACCGGCAAGACTATGGATTGGTGGGCCCAAGCAGATGCATTTGCGTCTAGCGAGCTTCGCCGAGGTTGATTGGGTTTGTTATAGTGGTAAGGCTAGCACTGAGGCAATATATGTGGTAGCTATTAGTCGTTCGATAAAACAAGAGTTTGTAATGACATGAATATTGGCGAACGATATTGCTTCAAAAGTTTCAAGGCAACAAGAATTTCGTTTTATTGGCCTCCATGGGCGTTAAGTCTCGGGGACGAGACAACGGACCCTTTTGTCGTTCAGACGAATTCGGGTTCGCCCTCTACCTAGCTAGAGGAGTGATGGCTGCTGGCAAGCCAGCTCAGATCGGCGTGTAATGTCGTGGGTGCGTTCTCTAGCATCAGTGCCGAATCTCATTTCCAGAGATTCAGCCATCAAGTAGCCCGATTACATACTGACAAAAAAAATTGATCAACCAAAACAACCTATTCATCTTGTGAGGCTATACCTCCTACGTTACTTTACCCAAAGAATTCTCGCGCGCATACCGAGATAATACTGCGTTCAAGACCTACCCGAGAGAAAAAATAATTCTTTATGTTACATTGATCTATTGGTGAAATTCCGAAAATACTCAAAGAAAAAGGCAAAAAACGAAAGACTACCGCGTACCGGAACAATCTCTCGGGTGGCCGTGCTACTCTCGATTAGAAAAACGAACTTCAGCGGAGCTCGCCAGGCGCAGATGTCGCTTCCTGGGCCCGCCGTACCATGGCCTAGCACTTGCGTGTCAGCATCTGTTGTGCGCACTAGGCTAACCAAATACTTACCTCTGACGGGGTGATCCCTGTTCCTTAAAACCAGAAGGAATGAGGGCCCTTAGGAGAACTCTCGCTGATTAGGTTTATTACTCCATGTTTATTTTTTTTCAGTCGTGAATAATTGTAAAACTTTCTACTTTTAATGTCAACGCTATGGAGTACAGTTTGTGATTATATTTTAATTGCAATTACGTCTTTGTTAGAAAAGTAATTGATTTATTCTAGAAGATCGTATTTCTTAAGATATTTACTTCATATTTTAAAAGACATCTGACGGATTGTATTTAAATATTGCAATGTTTAAATATTCACTTACGAACTACTTTACATGAGTAAGCCTTATATCCTTGATTAGGTCAATGTATTTTAATGTTTTAATTGTTTTCATTACAACTTAATAAATTGCTGGTGCAATTCGCCTTAATTCATTTATTATCATGCATCAATGTCTATAGTAATTAATTACTGCTCATCAGTCGACACTAACCGTCGATCCGTTCCATGATTATGGACATTTTTTAACATACAAATAGTCGGATCAAATAGATTTGTAATGGCACGCGATCGACAGCCTGCACGCCATTTTGTACCTTTCCAATAGACTCTTGCACCGTATATATTGTTTTCAATGTGATGATGTCCCAAATAACACGACAGCTTCTTATCACGTGCCGCGTGCACATACTTTATATTACTCCAATCCTCTGTACTTCGTAGCAATTCGTAATATTTAGGTTTGCCAAACGAAGCAGTTGTATCGATGATTTCGATTTCATCTGACTTTCGCCGGACTCAATTTTGAATATTAAATCCAACGAAATTTAATTTACTCAAAAGCAATTTAATTTGATAATACTGAACGGATTGAAAAACGTTTTGGCAGCAAGAATACTGGGTGATTATGTTTAGCAGTACGAAGTATGATTCGCTCAACACTTTAATTGTCATTTTCCAAAAGACACGCGCTTGCAGCCCGTTCGATCCTTACGTCTACCGTCTGTTAACAATGTGCAGCCTCTTAATTCCATTGTAAAGTAAGCAATATGTGATTTCGATTTTCGTTTTATATTGATCGGATGATTATGTTTAAATGAACTAATAACGATTTTTTGGACACCATCGATTATATTTGTGATGACACGTGCACGACATTTTGTACTACCTTTTTTTGGAGCAAATCCAATAAGTTTTATACCTACTTCGACGATGTTTCACAAATCCATAACCGTCCAAAACTAACAGTGTACAACCTGTTTGCCCCAGACAAAAGGACACTTCTAAATGTTTAATTGATTTTCTTTCAAGGTTATTACGCTGCGCACTTTTTTCTTAATAAAATAATGTCCTGCCCACCATCGCCTTTATTCACGGCTGAATTGCCTGTATTCACGGCAGAATGTTGTTGCATCACGTTGAGGAATCTCCCATGATTTGATGGTACCGTCAACTCTTAGCCGGACCCAGCTCAAAAGTAACATCCGGCTCTCAAACACAATATTAAAACAGGCGATATCATGGTGAAGCCCAGAACTAAAGTTCATATCCACAATCCATTTTCACATGGTCATAGCCATCCCCATTGCGGAAAGGATTATTCTCACAAAAATCGGCACATACGACAAGGCTTTGATGCCTTAGCTACAAAAGTGACAAATTGGAATGGATTATATAACGAATTCAACACTTTTTCACATTTTCAATCTGTTTGAAAGCAAATCGATAATTAATTGATTTGACTCGAAACACGCGACGTTTTTCTCAGGAATAGCACGAAAGTTTTGATGATCTTTTTCGGAGATATTCTTTGTTCAGTATTCACCCAAGTATACAAACCGTTAGTCTACCGAAAATGGATAACTTCGCACATGCAACACGACCCGATCAACTCTCAGTAATGTGTCTCTTCGCGCGTACCACCTTCGTGGGTACTTTTAAAATTGAAAAATAAAAGACTGATTGAAATTTTTTTAAAAAATATCAAGTTTTTATTTAAACCGATCAATGTAAAGGAACACAAGAGACTGAATTCTACATCTAAGATTTTATTCCTGCACTTATCTTTGGAAAATTGGAATTTGGGAAAAATGTGCATGCTAAGCACTTAGGATTTAACCTGAGACCCGAGAAATTGTTTACGTTATGAAATGACTAACGTGCACTTGTGCGCCTAGTTCTTAAAGGTGAAACGCGATACTTTGAAAGATTTATCGTCATGTTCATGGGAATGGTGTTTGGGAACATTGACAAGAGTTTAAGTTTGAAGTGGAGATTGTTTTGAATTTATGTGCAATAGAACATTGCAATTTGAAATTAGAGTAGTTTAAATTTGAAGGATGAGAAAATGAACAAGTATCGATACCGAATCAGAATAAGGATTTTGATGTGGTAAGAGATTCTTGTTTTGCGGAACGAACAAGGTGTGAGGCGATGCCTCTCCAAATCAAGTCCGCCATTGTCTCCTGCCAGCGATCCAACTCCCGATCCAATAAAGGTTCTCTACATAGAACCGGTCGGGTAGCTGCCAAACCAGATTCCCTGGTTCGAGCGCAGTAAGCTGGTTTTTGAGACTGACTTGGTGTGCGAGGTTGCCGCTTCTGAGTGAACCAAAGATTACAAAAATAAAAAAAATCCATTCCGTGCGCTATTACAACACAGGCATGCGGGCGAGTGTTTCAAGAGCAGTCATGCCTGAGAATCTTATGCCCGAATGTCCTTCATGTGGTTAATTCCCAAGGCCTTTTGTCAGGACACACTACTCGAAAACATGCATTGCCATGTTAACTTGCTATGGTGGCCTTAAGGTACTAGTACACTAATAAATAGCTAAGTTTAACACTTATTTCAATAATTTTTTTCCGCTTATTTTGTAATTTTATTTAAAAAATTTTTTTCATATACATATATATGTACCTGAAGAATATAAAAAAAATTATTTTTAAATTATTGTTATGATGATAATTTTACAGAGGGCGCCAAAGTTCTCTTCTTCAAAATTGTATTGTTCACTGGCACAGAGGTATTCTTGAAAACGGGTTCTCTGAAACCAAAACTAGAAAAGGGATCTTAAAAAGGAAGGTTGATTACACCGTAATCCACCACAATTTTATAAAAAAAATTTTTTAAAAAAATGGTGGCAGTATGAAAAAAAAATTTTTTTTATGTTTTTTTCGACTTTATTATCAAGCCAAAAAAAAATTTCAACATATTTTTGCAATTTTCTGGTGGATTACGCTGTCGGATAGATAAACAAACCTACATACAAAAAATGAGAACAATCAGACTTTTAATTGCAGAGAATAAGTCTGTGCCGATTTGAAAAATGTAGTTTCGAGAAAAACGCGAAAATATTTTTTTCGGTTTATTTTTTATATAATTTTTAAAAAAATCAAGTTTCATCACTTACAAGAGATCAATCTGCTATCCCTGGTCCATTTAAAAGAAGTCCCGATTCAATAAAAGCCTCTACTTCATTTTCCTTAGCCGATTTTTTAGCCAAACGGGCTTCCTTTGACGCTGCTGTACTGACCTTTTCAGCCATTGCAGTCCGCTCGTCGTCTTTCATTTGGACATAAGTGAAGGCTGATCGTCCAATAGTGCACCCCATAAGCTCTAAGATCTTCAAGAGTGTCATCCGACCCTCATTGAAAATTGCTGATGCAATATTTGTTGCTAATTCCGTCACATCCTTCCCGACGAACGTATGTTTGAGAATTATAGCCCAAAGCGTTTTATTAAAACACTCGTTATTATTTTGCGTGTTTTTTCCTAAACATCGTTTTAAAAGATTATCTTCAGTCAATTTTGTAAACACGGCTGTCACGAGCTCTTTACTTAGAGCTGGTTTATGGTAGTATGGAAGGCCTTCTTTTTTTGCCTTCAAAAATGCACACCAGTCCGAATCGCAGTGATCATGCTGTGGATTTTCATCGGTGGAAATTTTATGGTATAATCCAGCCCATATTTCCTTTTTCATATCAGCTACAGAATCTGGGTGTCTTTGAATAGCCAACTCATAATAAATAGACATCTGTTTGATAATTTTACCAGTCAACTCTTGCTTTTTTACAGGTTTGGGTGGTGGAGGGTCATCGGTTTTTCTTTTTTGACGTGGATTCTTTCTAAAATATTTTTGTTCAGCGTTTTTTGATTTTCGCAATTGGGTGATGGTTTTTTTAACTTCTGTAAGCTGGTCAAACATACGTTTACCAACATGTAGAACGCACTCAAGTTTTTGAATATTACATTCGCCGTAAGGTTTAGCATCGCATAAAATTTTAAAAAATTTAGAATCCCCGTCTCCGATGTAGTAAGCATATTTAGCATTATGTAAATCAATGGAATTTTTATAAATTTCAGTAATACCTTGTTCTTCCATTCCACCAGAACTACCTTCGTCATTTGCACTGCAATATTCTTTATGCTCGCTCTCGTACCAAATATCAAAATCGACGGAATTCAATTTTTTCATCATTATCTCACAGGTTTTACAGCATTTTGAAGAAACAAAAATATCTAGAATTTTTCCAGAATGTTTACCGATAACAGTCGCACCACCAAGCAGAGAACTGAACCCACGCTTTGACCAAGTACCGTCTCCCGAAACGACTAACTCGTCCTCGGGCATTCCAGCTTCTTTATTTTTCTGCGTTTCTTCGTCGCCAGCTTTTTTCAAGCAAATGTTGTCAATACTTTTTGTTGCAATCTTCACAATTTCTAATAAATTATAGTACGTTGTTTTATTAAAACAAGCTGTCATATCCATGAGCGAGCAAAAGAGTTCCAAACCATTGTGGCCAATACCAAGCAATCGAAAAACAAATATAATTCGACGATTAATTTCAAACGCCTTGCCTATCATAGGGCACATATTTATTTGTCTATCACCACACTCACACTCAATGTTTATTTTGAAAGCTAGACCCCGATTTGAAGTTTGCGTGAACTTTATATCTTTCCCGCACGTTTTACAGTGTATCATACTTGCCAATGCCAAAAAAACGAGGGAAAACGACAAAATACAGTAGAAAAAACCATCTTCAAGTTTCATATTGAAACTACTGGTACTTAATTTTTTGCTGAAGCACTTGTGTACTCCGTATTTTGCTCGGAAGTATACTGATTTCCATGAAATTCGTGAGATTTTGCACCTTTTCCATACGAATTTTTGCCCACTTTGATATGAAGCAATATTGTATACGGCAACTTATATACTAAACATGAAAAAGAAAGCCGGGCCAACAGCCAAATATATTAGTATAGATGTATAATAACGGTATTTTGAAGTGGGGAGATGAACACGCGCCGACAGCTGCGAGAGCGCGCCGTAGCGTAGTAAGAGTCGAAAATATGCGCGCGTACAAAGTGCTACAACTTTCTTATTTTTTCGAATTTCTTTACAAAACTTTAGGAGATAATCAATGAGTGTATGAGAAATCAAAATCTATATAAAAAAAAATTATTTGATTTTTCGAAAAATTATTAGTGTACTAGTACCTTAAGGAATTTATTGTTGAGTTTGGCGTTGTAATGATCCACAGCCTTACTTTGACCGAAACTTCGGACGTGGGTTTTGTCTCCTACTCTGAAACAAGGCTTACGGGAGCGTAGGTTATAGACCAGCAGCTGTGTTTGTATCGCTTTTACTAAGCGGGCTATCATATCTCGGCGTATTTTTGCCATTCTTTCGTGTGGTAGCAATTCAGACTCAGGATCTTTTAACATTTGCAGCTTTCGCAGAAAAGCGTAGGAACTCACGTGTCCAACCATGTTTTGTCCAAACACCACGAAATATGGAGCTGATCCCAGAAAAATATGATAGGCAGTACGTAGTGCACAGTTGATGGCCGAAAACTGCCGATCCTAATCGCGCTAACTAGAGTGGACATATGCGCGTATCGCGGCCAACACGGAGCGATTCACGCGCTCAGACGCATTGGCTTGTGGGAAAAAAATGGCGGTGTAGGTGTGGCGCACTCCGTAATCTTCTAAGAGCTGATTAAAAAGTTGGCTCCTGAACTGAGACCCATTGTCAGAGATAGTTTCGGGAACTCCGATCAAAAGGGGTAGGTCCTCTGCTAAATATGACGTGATTAGGTTTGCCGAGGAAGCCCGGAGTGGTTTTAAAAAAGAAAATTTGGACAAATGGGCCAGGACTACTAGAATGAATGTGTGGCCTGCCGAAGAACGAGGGTATGGTCCAAGGAGATCGATGTATAAACGTTGAAAGATGCGTTCCGCAACAACCGTAGGATGCATGGGAGCTCGGAGAGTTTCGTTGGGCGCTTTGGTCATTTTGCAGACGTCGCACGAATTGACATACTCAGTGACTTGAGTAGTAAGTGACGTACCTTGGAACCAGGTTTTGTATGGATGAGAACCTCGTTTTCAATCACTTCCAATCGGTGCAGTTTGGTGCTTGGTGTACGTGGTTACAAGGGGTTTTGATGGGGAATCAGTGGCATTTTGGGTCTGGTGTGCGATCGCCTGGTGGCGGTGATTTGTTGTTTGTAAGAGGGGTGTTTCGGTTGGTTGGTTGGGGTTTTCAGGTGGTATGCGGTGATTTGTGTTGGTAGAAGGGTGTTGCGATTGGTTTGTTGGGGTGTCAGATGTGTAGCGGTTATTTGTGTTGTGTTGTGAGGGGTTGCTGAGCGTGGTTGGTAGAAGGGTGTAGAGGTTTGTTCAGGTGTGTCGCGGTGATTTGTGTTGTGTTGTGAGGGGCTCCTGAACGTGGTTGGTAGAAGGATGTAGAGGTTTGTTCAGGTGTGTAGTGGAGATTTATGTTGTTAGATTTGCATGGCGAACAGATGTGTAAATGTAGATACATTAAGAGTGTGATTTGCGAGGCGTTGAGCGATGTTGTGGGTCCAGTTGGTTGGTTGTTAGGGATGTTGACGGACAAGCACAACAAAACAAAACGTCGCATAATCAAGATGAGTCCCATAGATGTTAACGTAACAAATGAAGTACATCTACATGCAACTGTTTATAAGAAAGTTAAGGTGGTGTCAAAGCCTAAATTTAACATTGGAAATCATGTGCGAATAAGTAAGTACAAGCATGTGTTTGAAAAGGGCTACACACCGAACTGGTCGACTGAAATATTCACTATGAAGGAAGTGAGAAAAACACAGCCACGGACATACTTTCTTGAAGATTATCAAGGTAACACCATACAAGGTGGTTTCTATGAAACAGAACTTTTAAAAGCAAAATATCCCGATGTTTACCTTGTTGAAAAGATTTTGAAAAGGGTTAAAAATCGAGCTTTTGTAAAATGGCTAGGTTTTCCTTCGACGCAAAATTCATGGGTCTCCAGGATCCTATCGCAACTCGCTGAAATTGAAAAACACGTTAGATTCGCAGACAGCGTTCACATGAAGTATATGATAGCCTCGGGCTATGCGTATCGCATGAGTTGTAAATGAAAGTGGAAAATGCAAATGCATAAATGCATATTGTATAGTTCAAAACCTCTCTTTGAAAACATTGTCAGTTTACAAACAAACAATCACTTTGTTGTAGAATATATGGATGTACTTCTGGATGAACATCGTGAGAGGCTGCTAAGTGATATCAAAACATTAAAGTTACACTCAAAGATCCCGTCTACCACATCAATTCACGGAGTACACTACAATTCCTGTCCTTGGTTTTATGACAATGCCGAATCCGGACCGGATACATATGAGTGTTGTGATGTTGAAAAAGCCTCCTACAGAATACGGAAGTTAATGTGTTTTTATTACAGATTAAGAAATGTTAAGTTTTGAAATTATATAAGTGACATTTTAATACCATGTTAAGTTACATTCGAAGTCAGTCTTTTATTCATTCATACAGTTGTGATATGGCAAAAGTGAATTGGAAATAAAAGAAAAATTTGTATGACAAAAAATGCTTTTTATTCATCGTTGCTATCTTAAACAAATTTTAGTTTGAAATAACCACCCGTTGTGTCGTCTTTGCCCTCGAATATGAGATTGTACTCTGTGATCTCCCTCAGCTCCTCAACCTGACGTTTTTTTTTATTTTCTCCGAGAATCTTGGCGGAACATGCGTACAGTGATGCGTGCTCCATACTGCGTGGTTATCAATCGAAAACATTTAATTCTGTATTTTTTACCTACGTTTAATGTAGCAAGTGCAACATGTTGATCAGGGGTATAGTTGCAGATGGTGTCTAAAGGTGCCACGGTTTTCTGAAAGAAAAATTGATTGAAAACCTCTGCTATCAAACTTAGTTGTATTACCTACCATTTTCAAAGTTATTTATATATTCGCACTGAAACAATTTGAAAACTTAAGATTAGGAACCCTTAGCTAGTTTACACCAGCTGAAAAGTAGACCTTTATCGGGCTGCAATTTACAAAATAGGTTCTATCTGTAACAGTATAGTTAAAATTAATTAGGAATAATATATATATATATATATATATATATATATATATATATATATATATATATATATATATAATCAAGCCACGAGGTGCGACCCTTGAGGTCCACACGGTCAACTTCCCAGTAATATCTTCATAAACATCAACAACATTAAACACAATAATAATTTTGAAAATAATATTACTTTAAGTAATAAAAATAAGGTCATCATAGCAGTAAAAGGAATGAGTTAATATGAATCATATCGTCTACGGGAGCGTCCATTGATTACGTAAGGTTTTAAGTCGATAAGGACAGATTGAATATTCATGCGGATCAATCGGTGGGTGCCTTTTTGGTCTTGAAAAATTTTGTATATGCAGGCAAAAATAGGTTCAACTGCATATAAAAAGTAAAATGTATTACAAATGATGATAGTTATTGAAATCTTACGATTACTAAAGAATGAATCTACTAAAAACTGCAATTTTTTATTCGATGAAAGCTTTTCAAACCAAAGTATTGACTACAAAACATTTTACCATTCAAAGCGTTGAATGTATAAATTTTATAAACTGGTATCACTGTGCTGTGCAAATCAAGTTTAAAAAAAATTATTTTATATGAAAAAAACATAATTTTTCGAATTTTCTTCTAATAAATTAAAAAAATGGCTGAAGCGAATTTTTATAAAGTTGAAAACTTCACAAAGAGGTTAATACACGTCAACTGACACCATAATGATGTAAATATTATATCTGGTTATTGAAATATAGTGAATGATAAAAATGATTTTTTATTTTTTATTTAATTTTATTCGTAATCAGGAGAAAAAGTTTTGATGATGTTTCTGCAAACATTGTTTGGAGTATATGAATTTTATAAACATTTATTACTATATTCCGCAGACCAGGTTAAAAATTTAGTGTTTATTAAAAAAACCTAATTTTTTGAACTTTTTTTTCTTAAATCAAAAAACGGCTCCAACGATTTTTTGAAAAATTCGACAGATTCACAAAAAAGTTAATACGCGTCCATTGACCTCTTAACGATTTTTTGTTTAGTTCGCGAGATATAACGCATGACAGAAATGACCTTGAGATCATGGTCACTGTTAATGATTTTTATTTTTTATTTGGTTTTCCTTGTAAACATTAGTAAAAAATTTTGATGGCATTTTCAAAAAAACTGTTTCGAGTATCAAATTATATAAACATTGATTACTGCAACTTGAAAATAAGGTTAACAATTTATTGTTTTTGAAAAAAAAACAATTTTTGCACTTCTTTTTTAGAAATTAAAAAACGGCTATACTATTTTTTTTTTTGAAACTTAATGTAATTACATAAATGTCAATATGCGTCGATTGACACCTTGTTCAAGGATATCTTACGTTGGGTTTGCGAGATAAAACGCATGACAGAAATGACCTTCAAACGAGGAAAACAGCAACCCACCCCCGACCGAATTTTCCCAAAAACTAATCAGCTCTTAACATTGCAAAGACGCTTCGATTGATACCTTAACAAAGTCGATAGGGCTTTGTTTACGTGAGTTATGCTCGTATAAAAAACTGTCCACGAACGTACAGACGTACGTACGGACGCACACACACACACATCTCCCTTTCTAAAAACACTTTAAATATATTATATAGACCTCAAAACGCAAAGGAATGTTGAAAATTTCCATTTCGACTTTCGAGGCGATAGCAAGAACTTCCCATATACTGGGATGTTAATAATTTGCTCACCAACCCTTACTGTTTTAAATTTCCTCAGATATTCCACAGCGCCGAACTCCTGGCAGCATGTACGCTAGAAATTTGAATTATGACTTTACTGTGTAGTTTTCCTGCAATTTGTACCATATCATCCCGGTGATCATAGCTTGGTCACTTTCATTCCCCCTTAAACCCATTCATGACAACCCTATAAAGAATTTAATCAAAACTTACGCACCACAATTGACAATGTACAAATTACAACCATATGCATGTAGTCTTTGCTACCGGCCGTGTTAACCAAACGTCATTTTCTCATGAAGCTAATTAATTCACATTGCAAATTGGGCCATACCACTTAATTACTACATTTCGCAATATAGTGTAAAATATGTGCAACACAAAAAGTCATCAAGAATGCGGAAGACAAGGCGTTATTTGAATGATATTCACCCTCAAATCTACAGTTCCCAAGCAAACAACAAGAAAAACTCATGCGAAGACAAGTCGTTACGTACAACGCATAACTTGATCATTCATGATACATCTCTACACGAAAGAAGCACCTGTTGACGGTCAACCTTGAGGAAATACCTTTAATTACAATAAAAACACGTATTGGCCTTATGCAGGTTGATCGTCGTCTTTACCATCATTCGTTTGCCTTCAAAAAAGACTTGCGATATTTTAACCTCCTGAATCAATGAACTCCTGGTAGACTGTCTCGCAGTATTAAGAAAAAATTGATACATTGTTATATGTACTACAATACCTCTGTCCAATCATCATCACATCTCAACGTACATGTGTATGAAGTTATTTGGATACTTTTTGTAATGCATTAAGGTTAGTATCAAAATTCAGAATGGATGACAATTACCATTAAAATTGCTGCCTGTTTCTTTTCACCCATCATTTCGGCTTGCCTTTGGCACAAATAACGTACAAAAACACGGCGTATTGAAGATCATTGGGTTCGTAATACATTAAGCTAATTTTGATACAGTGCCCCAGAAAATGTGCGTGCAAGGCTTTACCCTGTCCCCATCATTCGGCTGTGAAGATGCTCTCAAAAGTAAAAAAGAAGCCTATTTACAATACATTGAAAGACCGACAAGAGCCAAGAAGCAAAAATATGACGAGCTAAGACGGTTAGCTAAAAAAATAGTCAGACGCAAGCGTAGAACCTATAACAACCAGACTATCCAAAGGATCAATGACGATATGTGCAGAAACGACACACGGGACGCCTATGCAGCATTGAAGCGACTTAGACAAGGCTACAAGCCGCAATCAAGCCTATGTAGAGACAAGCAGGGAAATATTTTAAGCGACCCAGACGACATCAATCACAGGTGCACTGAATATTTTTCTGAGCTACTGAATCCACCATCAGTAACTACATCCCTGCCAATAACGATTCCTGAAGATGCTGACCTATACAGTCCATCTTCGTCAATACCATCTATTGAAGAGGTGCAAGCAGCCATACAACAGCAAAAACCAAATAAAGCACCTGGAATCGACAATTTACCAGCAGATCTCCTTCAAAAAGGTGGACCAATACTAACACACCGCCTCCACCAGATCATCTCCAAGGCATGGGTCGATGAAAAATTACCTGATGATTGGCGGACGGCCATCATATGTCCCATACATAAGAAAGGAGATAAGCTTAGATGTGACAACTACAGAGGCATTTCACTGCTGTGTACGCCCTACAAGATCCTGACCAAAATTATTAATAAAAGATTGACACAGTACACTTCCACAATAATTGGCGAATACCAAGGCGGTTTCAGATCCGGTATGTCGACGATAGATCAACTATTCTCAGTAAAACAGGTGCTGGAAAAGTGCTGGGAATACAATATTGACGTGCACCAGGTCTTCGTAGACTTCCAACAAGCATACGATAGTATAGATCGAAATATACTATATAAAATAATGCTTGATTTTGGGATACCTATCAAACTATACGAATGACCAGACTAACGATGACGGACACACGATCTAAAGTCAGATGTCAAGGCGATCTGACTCAAAGCTTCGACACCAGCTCAGGTCTTAAACAGGGTGATGGCCTCGCCCCCATACTCTTCAATTTGGCCCTAGAGTATGTCATCAGCAAGATTAAAGTAGACAATGCGGGAACGCTACTCTTTAAGTCTACTCAAATAGTAGCGTACGCCGATGACATCAACGTCATGGCCCGATCTCTATCTCGTGCCAAAGAAGCGTTTACTGAGCTGGAGTCAGCGGCTGGACAAGTCGGCCTAAGGGTCAATGTGAACAAAACCAAATATATGACCCAGTCAAGGAAAAAGACGCCAAATAGACAAAACATGACGCTAACTAACTACAGTGTGGAAAGCGTTAACTCTTTTATTTATCTTGGTGTCAACCTCGCCAAAGACGGGAATGAAAAGGACAAAATTGAACGGCGAATTGATCTAGCCAATAAAATATATTTTTCAGTCCTATCGGTGATTAAAAGTAGCAAAGTGCACCGAAAAAATAAGCTGCGCGTCTATAAAACGATCATCCGTCCTGTATTGATTTACGGATGTGAAACATGGACTTTCACTCAAGCCTCAGAAAAAAGGATTGACGTCTTCGGACGCCACATTTTGAGACGTATTCTGGGGCCCGTGAAGGACGGACCGGACTGGCGAATCCGGTACAACCATGAGTTGTACGCTCTTTATGACGAGCCACCGGTATCGATTCTGACGAAACTGCTACGACTTCAGTGGGCTGGCCATGTGGAGCGTATGGATGACAGGCGAATTCCCAAGCGCTCCATGAAAGGCCGAGCAACAGGAAGCCGCCCACCAGGAAAACCACGCAAACGATGGGAGGATGCAGTTGACAACGACAGCGAATCCTTGCTGGGATTCGCTAATTGGAGGACGCGGTCGCTGGACCGAGACAGTTGGAGGCAGTGTCTTCGGGAGGCCAAGGCTCGATTTGGGCTGGTGCGCCATTGATGATGATCATTCGGCTTGCCTTTGGCACAAATAACGTACAGTAACAAGGCGTATTGAAGATCATTGGGTTCGTAATACATTAAGGTAATTTTGATACAGTGCTCCAGAAAATGTGCGTGCAAGGCTTCACGCTGTCTCCATCATTCGTTGTCTTGAACAGACGCTACATATATTCACCGTGACCAGAAGGTACAATTGCATTAATGTAGGAAGAAAAATTTGCGCACACGGCATTTCATGAATATTTTGCCGTCAGCCTTTCATGACGCCCTGGTAATCCATTTCACAAAAACTCAATAGATTCTCCTTTCTAACACACCATACACCCCTAACAACCAACCAACTGGACCCTCAACATCGCTCAACGCCTCGCAAATCACACTCTTAATGTATCTACATTTACACATCTGTTCGCCATGCAAATCTAACAACATACATCACCACTACACACCTGAACAAACCTCTACATCCTTCTACCAACCACGCTCATGAACCCCTCACAACACAACACAAATCACCGCGACACACCTGAACAAACCTCTACACCCTTCTACCAACCACGCTCAGCAACCCCTCACAACACAACACAAATAACCGCTACACATCTGACACCCCAACAAACCAACCGCAACACCCTTCTACCAACACAAATCACCGCATACCACCTGACAACCCAACCAACCAACCGCAACATCCCTCTTACAAACAACAAATCACCGCCACCAGGCGACCGCACACCAGACCCAAAATGCCACTGATTCCCCATCAAAACCCCTTGTAACCACGTACACCAAGCACCAAACTGCACCGATTGGAAGTGATTGAAAACGAAGTTCTCATCCATACAAAACCTGGTTCCAAGGTACGTCACTTACAACTGACTTGTATGGTCATGGATGGCCAATAATATAATGATTTGAGTCGATTGAGTTTTTTCCGATACACCCCTAAGCGGATGGTCGTGTGCTCTTTGTAGTAGTGAGGCAGTCAGTTCGTCCGGAACCCAAATTAGCCATGCGTCCCTGTCTGCGGAAATGTCACCAGTATCACACTGGCACCGTTTGTACACGAATCCATCCAGGACTCGTAAATCCGGTAACTGAGCTTGATTTTGAGAGATTTGTTTCGCAAGCTCTAAGTATCTTCCGCTCTTGAAATGGAGAGAAGAAAGGTTGATCTATAAGGTGGTGGTAGAAATCTCTTCTAGTTCTAGACCCTTCGGGCGACATACGTGCGATAGCGAGCCAGGCACTACATTTTGGCTTTTCCTTCGATGCGAAATGGTGAAGGTGAAGCCCTGGAGCTTCAAAGCCCATCTGGCCAAGAGCATTGTAAGCCATTGCAGCGAGGCATGATCCGTGATGACCTCAAATTCATGCCCGTAAACATAGGCTCGGGACTTTTTTATAGCTAATACGGCAGCTAGGGACTCCTGTTCCGACACCGTGTAATTGCGCTGGGCAGGGTTAAACTTGTGTGACATATACGCCACCGGGACTTATGCTCCGTCTGCAGTCCTCTGCATCAGCACGGCGCCTACTCCATGTTCACTCGCGTCACAATGTATAGCGAAGGGTCGTGTTTAATCGGGGCTGTGCAGAACTGGTGCTCTACATAGAGCTTCTTCCAAATCTTGGAAGGCCCTGAGGCTGACATCATTTCACAAAAATTTAGATAAAACAGCAAAATTTGGTACAAAGCATTGATACCAACCACACATTCCAAGAAAACGTCGCAACTGCTGTATGGAAGTGGGTCGCGGAAACTCCGTTATAGCTTGTACTTTGCTATGATCTGTGCAAATCTTGCCGTGACCAATTATGTGGCCCAAATATCGTACTTCTTTCATGAGGAACTTGCTCTTCTCAATATTGATAGTAAGTCCGGCTTTCCGTAAGCATACTGCGACTTCCTGGAGCAGCTGAAAGTGCTCATTTAGTGTCTCTGTGATCAACAGGAGGTCATCTAAGTAGACGAAGACCTGGTGGCGTAGGTGTGCTGGAACGATCTTACTCATCAACCGTTGCATCGTTTGGGATGCATTGCGCACTCCAAATGGCATGGCGATGAACTGGTTCCACGGACGATCTGGTACGGTGAAGGCTGTCTTCTCCCTGGACTTTTCATCTAATGGGATTTGCCAAAAGGCGTCCTTTAAGTCGAGGCTGGTTATGAACTCAGCTCTCGGAAGTCGATTTAGTATCCCATCGATGAGTGGTAAGGGATAAGCATCCTTAACCGTAACCTTATTCACTTTCCGTGTATTCAGGCATAGTCTTAACTTCCTGGTTTGACTACCAACGTTACGAGAGATCACCAACTGCCTTGGTACTCTCTAATTACCCCCATCGCAAGCATTCTGTCCAGTTCAACATAAAGTAATTTTTCCACCGCCGGAGAAATGGAGAAATGGCGCTGTTTTATCGGTTTTTTGCTTCCCACATCAATCGCGTGTGAGATTAAGCCACCTTTATCTCACACGCAGTCCGCAGTCGCTCAGTCCTTCTCTAGCATAGGACGGAAAGCTGGAGATGACGGAATTGAGAATGTGTTGTTGAAATGGTGTTATAATATGACGATGGCTCTCTGGTTCCAGTGAGTTCCGCGTCGTGGGGATCGAAGTTGTTGGATCGACAAATAAGTTAAACTCATGGTTGAAAAGCCTCACAAAATCCACCTCCAGATACAGCTCGTGTCTTAGGGAGGGAGAATCACGAATGAAAGCGTTTTCGTTTTACTGCGGAAGGTGATGGTACATGTGGTTTTACCTGTTGCGCGATGTTGGATGCCGTCCGCAGTCTTCAAGCTTAAATGAAGCTTTTCTATGCGGTGTCGGTTGTTTTCAAAAAACCTTTCCGCAAAACCTGCGGCGATACAGCTAACGCTAGCCCCAGTGTCAATCAAGCCACGAACTTTTCCTTCACCCAATAAAGTGACATAAGCATGTGGACGGAGGTCATCTGTGGGCCGGTCCACTATAGTGGTCGCAAAGTAACGTCTTTTGGTGCGCAGGATCTTCTTCCAGAAGCACCTCAGTTGACGGTTGGACCTCTTCGAAGCCGCTGAAGGAAGCTCCTCCACACCAAAAAACGCTGTCTGGCTCAGCGATATTCAAGCAAACGCACATGATAAGGCTTATGTGGAATGGAGTAACTGCGGACCTGCAAAAAAAAATGAATCCTCTGAGAGAGGTGAAAGATTATACTGACGATTATCTCGCGACAAGATGCGGATAAGATTAGCGTGGTTGCTTGAGTTAACGTTTTCCATTTTCGGTTCCGAACTACTGGAGGGTAGAGGGGCTACGACTACGGATTTATTTTAAGGGCCGGTGCTAAAAAAGGGGAGACCTCAGAAATTGATGAGGCCTCTCCGTTTTTCAGTTTTTTCGCTGCATACAAAACTCACATTTGGGTTTTTAAACACCTGCTTTCGCACATCCATCGCAGAATATAGTACGCTCTACTTCGCACTCATCATAAAAGTGTCCTGCCTTCCGACAGTTCCAACAATGACGTTGATCCCGTAGTTCTGATAGAGTTAAGTTGGGAAAACTCCTATCAACAGGTGCTTGCTGCATAATAGCAGGGATCGGCGAGGGTTTGGACAGCACAGACATGTAGTGGTCAGTACCTTACTCCGAGACTAGTTGGCGTGGGCCAAAAGCGTGTCGTGCTTGAGGGCGAAAGATACCTCTTTGGGCATCTACATAGGTTTTCCTGTCTCCACGCATAGATGCGCAGCATCTGCACCGAGGTAATTGAAAGATGCAGCAGGCTGTTTCGGAGGTCCATACGCAAGTTCAAGCGCAGTAACTCCGTCAGCTCAACATCACCTATGGGAGACGTCAAACGGTCGGTAAGCCGGAGAATGCTGTCACAGAACACATCAAACGGTTCGTGTAAACCCTGCTTCCGGCTGCAAATTAACTCTCGAATTTTTAACGCCGATACATCATCTCCGAAACGATCCCGCAACGCCTGGCAAAATGCGTGCCATTTCCTTTAATTCCGCGCCACGTAAGTACCTCCAATATCAGTCCGCTGCTGCTTGCACCAGTAAAACGTGCAGAAAATGGCATAGTAGGCTGATATTTCCTCGAAGGGTGTTTCGAGTCACTGTGCTGACCTGGAAAAAAAATTCATCCACTGGAAGAGCTCCCTGTCTGCCGCTAAACTTCACCCTTGGATAATGGTTAGGGCCCGTTCAGTAAAGAGCGGGTTGAGATGAGCTCGCTGGTCGATAGAATCATCCACCACATAACGATAGCCTCTATGGTGTGGAGGTGTTTTCTCCAACCGCAGAGGACCTGGTGGAGTGTGTTCCTGCACTAGACTTGCTATATCTTGCCTGACCCTGTCTCGTACTAGTTGAGGCAACCATTGCTAAAATTGTTGGAGAGTCAATGCCGGAGTATTTTCGGCCCCCGGTTGGCTGGATGTTAGATCTGCTCGCTCATCCCTCTCCACGTTCACTTGCTGTAGAGGAGACTTTGCAGTAGCTGCGGCTCCTAGCTCTGGTATAGGGGACACCATTCATCGAGCTATCTGTGATCGAGTTTGGAACCGAGATGACCGAGATGACCGAGATGACCTTGGTATAGCTCCTTGAGATTGAGTCGGAGGTCGAGTTTCCCCTTCTGTTGAAGGACCCGTAAATCCTCTCCGGTTCCTTACGGTGATCGGTTTTAGATCTCTAGGATTGCAGAGCTTTCGACACAAGGGACAGCTTAAATTTCCCCTCATCCATTGCTTCATGCACACGGCGTGGAACACGTGAGAGCAAGTGGCTTGCACAGCAGGCTCCTCTCCGACATACTCACAAGTAATGGGTTTTCCAATAGGAATGATATGATTTTTATGTGACATTTCGGCCATTTGTAATATGTCATGATCTGTAATTTTTGTTTCATTGTATTCAGTAATGTTTACAATTTCATCATGGTGAGATATACGCAAAAACAACGTTTACAAATTATTCAGTTTTATTATCAAAACAATTGTTCTCCAATTGCAACTTTTCGAGCGCTTTTGCCATTTTATAGTCGTAAGAATCGTCCAAGTGAGCTCGCAATTCGTCGAATTGTTGAAAATTTTCAGCGTACATTTTCTTTACATAATGTTCAATTGCCAACAAGACAAAGAAACGCTCGAAGTAATGCAAATATTGCTGCCGTTCAGGCAAGTGTTGCTGAAGACCGCAATTTGTTAATTCCAAGACGTTCTCAAGAATTAAGACTGTCTCAAACGACAACCTGGCGAATTTGGAGAAAGGATTTGGGTTGCGTTCATATAAAATTGTTCTCACTCAAGAACTGAAGCCATTGGACCACCATAAACATCGTGAATTTGGTGATTTTGCCCTGGAACAAATTGAAAACGATAACGATTTTTTTAAGAAAATCATTTTCCTCGACGAGGCTCACTTTCATCTGAATGGTGCGGTAAATAAACAAAACTGTCGATTCTGGTGCGAAGAAAATCCACAAATTATTCATGAAAAACCATGACATTCTCCTAAATTAACAGTTGGTGTGGTTTTTGGTCTGTTGGGATCATCGGTCCGTATTTTTTTCGAAATGAAGCTGGTAACACTGTTACTGTCAATGGAGATCGGTACAGATCGATGATAACCAACTTTTTGTGGCCGAAACTGGGCGAAGTTGATCTTGATAACATTTGGTTCCAGCAAGACGGGGCTACGTTCCACACAGCAAGTGCAACAATTGAATTATAGCGAGAAAAGGTCGGATATTCGATTATTTCAAGAAATTGTGATATCGACGGACCTCTAAGAAGTTGTGATTTAACATCATTAGACTACTTCTTATGGGGTTATTTGAAGTCATTGGTCTTTAGCAATAAACCAAACTCTATTCAAGCTTTACAAGTCAATATTGAACGTGCTATTCATGACATACGACTTGATTTATTGGAAAAAGTGCTCGAAAATTGGGTTCATTGAACTCGTTCCTGCAGAAGAAGTCGTGTAGGCCATTTGAATAACGTTTTATTCGGAACTTAATTGTTTCGACTGTACTTCACATTAAATAAAAAAACTATTCAATTTCCTTAACAATTAGTGTGTGCGTTTATTTTTAAAGAAATCATATCACTCTTATTGGAAAACCCTATACAAATACGGCATACGTCGTCCCTGGGATGAACTGATGCAAAGGGACTGTGTCTAAGCGACATTTTAATTTTCAATTTCTACCACAAAAATATATAAGCGACAAGATCTCCTAGATTTGGGATACTGTTATTATGGTCGAGAAAAAATTTTAATATGTATTTTTTTTTCTAATTATATGAGAGTTTTCTTTTGAGTTTCTCCCTGCCTCCGACCATTAGAAAGGGTCCAGGCTGAGTAGTTAGCATCCACTGAAGTTCCTCTTCTATCGAGAGTGCACAATGACGTCATGACAAAGAGAAAAAATGTTCCGAAAAAAATGTCAAAAGTTTAAGGAGGCGAGTGAGCAGATAACTTTGAGCTGCCAGAAGACCGGACGAACGCACGTGCGATTTAGCTTTCAGTGCTTCGTAATTCCTTCGCCCCTGTGATCCCGGTTACGCAGCTCGCTTCAGCTATACCGCATTCAATTATAGAGAACTCCCAATACACAAAGGCAAGGTACAGATCGAACCTTTCACGAGACCAATCAAAGTAGATTTTATCAACCAAGTTTGTAGTTCTCAAGCGAAAGAGACGAGCCTCCTTGCGCGTACAAGTACGCAGGACTACACGTAGGGACTGCCTTTCGCGAATCAAAAAAATGTAAGGAGAGTTGGACGACCGCCACTTCAAAAAAAAATTACTCAAGTGGACTATTGCTCACAAAGTCCAACTTCTCCGTTTTGTCCATGTGAAAACCGTGGATCGAAGAGACCAATTTCCATGTCAACATTTAACATGCGATAAGCTGTTTGGGGCCTCACTTTGGGCGCTATTTGTAATGAAATGAATATTGGCGAACGATATTGCTTCGAATGTTTCAAGGCAATAAGACATTCGTTTTATTGGCCTCCATGGACGTTAAGTCCCGGGGACGAGACAACGGACCCTTGTGTCGTTCAGACGAATTTGGATTTGGCCTCTACCTATCTAGAGGAGTGATGGCTGCTGGCAGGCCAGCTCAGATCGGCGCGTAATGTCGTGGGTGCGTTCTCTAGCATCAGTGCCGAATCTCATTTCCAGAGTTTCAGCCATCAATTTGCCAGATTACATACCGACAAAAAAAATTGACCAAATACAACAAAAAATACTATTCATCTTGTGAGGCTATACCTGCTACGTTACTTTACCAAAGAATTCTCGCGCGCATACCGAGATAATACCGCGTTCAAGACCTACCCGAGAGAAAAAATAATTCTTTATGTTACATTGATCTATTGGTGAAATTCCGAAAATACTTAAAGAAAAAGGCAAAAAAACGAAAGACTACCGCGTACAAGAACAATCTCTCGGGTGGCCGTGCTACTCTCGATTAGAAAAACGAGCTTCAGCGGAGCTCGCCAGACGCAGATGTCGCTTCCTGGGCCCGCCGTACCATGGCCTAGCACTTGTGTGTCAGCATGCGTTGTGCGCACTAGGCCCACCAAATACTTACTGTTAAGGCATATGAGTGGTTTCGAAAGGAAAGAGGTCTTTATTTGTGGAACGAAAATAAACTTTATTTCTATGCTTATTGCATTCACCCGTGCTCACGTCACAGTGGTTGGCTTATGACTAACTTGTTATGGAGCGCATTAAATGCGATGACCAGTCTCAACACTTCCGCCGTCGGAGCGTTTTATGCACATTCCCAGCTTGGTGCGTAATTCGACAAATCTGCGTTTTGGAGACGCTTTGGTGAATATATCCGCCAACTGGGCTTCGGTAGGCACAAAGGTTACATTTATTTCACCATTCTCGACTTTCTCGCGTATATAGTGAAATTTCACGTCAATATGTTTCGTGCGCTTGTGAAATTCTGGATTGTGAATTAAACGAATTGCGCTTTGATTGTCGACGTACAGTTTCATCGGTTTATCTGACAAAAACCCAAGTTCGCATAACAATGCGCGAAGCCACACGGCCTCTTTCGTCGCTGTAGACGCTGCTATGTATTCCGATTCCGTCGTACTCATTGACACGAGTTTTTGTCGCTGAGATGACCAAGTTACAATTCCGTTTGACATACAAAACGCGTAACCTGTCGTCGACCTTCTGGTGGCAATATCGCTCGCGAAATCTGCGTCTGAGTATCCCACAATTTCGACACCCGACTCCGATGCTCGGAATTCAATTCCCATATTTGTTGTCTCTATCAGATATCCAATGATGCGTTTCACTGCTCGCCAATGACTATCGTTATGATTGTTCAGAAATTTGCTGACCGAATTCACCGCGTATGCAATATCTGGGCGTGTTACTACGGCAAGAAACATCAGTGATCCTACTGCCTCGCGATATGGCACTACTTGCCTTTCTGCCTCTTCTGACTCTGCCGGATACAAAATAGTATGAGGATCCGCCGGTACGGAAACCCCTTTTGCTCGACTCATTCCGAATCTCTCGATAATTTTCTTTGCGTAGAGCTCTTGATGTACAAACATCGACCTTGACTCACGATCTCGACTTATTTGCATACCGACGAAGGTACTGCAATCACCGATAGTTATCTCAAATTCTTTGCTTAACTTGCCGACAATATTCTCGATTACATCAGCAGACTTAGCTGCAATTATCCCGTCGTCAACGAATAGCGCGAGATACACTTTAACATCGTCGTAGATGCCGACATACACACATTTGTCCGAATTTGTTTCAATTAGATTGAAACGTTTTAGAACACTCGCGATTTTCACATTCCAGCATCGCGGTGACTGTTTGAGTCCATACAATGCCTTCTTGAGAAGACACACCACATTCTCTCGATCTTCGTTGACTTCAAGTCCTGTTGGTATTTTCATCCTAACATTCTCGTCCAGAAGTCCATGGAGAAAAGCAGTTCGAACATCAAACTGTACTGCTTCGAGATTTTCTTCAGTGATGATCGCTAGGAGTACTCGAAGGGAGTCGTACCTCACAACCGGTGAGAAAGTCTCCGAATAGTCCACACCTTCTCGCTGCATGAATCCTCTGGCGCATAATCGTGTCTTGAATCTGACCACGCTTCCTTTCGTGTCACGTAGAACTTTGAAGACCCACTTGGAATCTATGTTTTTTTCACCTGGGATTTTTGACACTATCTCCCAAGTCCCGTTCTTATGATGTGCATCGAGCTCGTCCTTGATGGCTTCCGCCCATTGAGTAGCCTCTGGACCTGATACAGCTTCTTGATATGTCGTTGGAATAATGTGTTCCACGAGATACAGCCCATATCTCTTTGGTTGGTTGATCGTCGCTCGATTGCGCAGCACCATCGGTGCCGAAGTTTCTTGCTCTTGTTGCTGTCGAACGTTTTCAACCCTGTTCGTTGCTTGTCCAGTTGCCGCGTTGTCGGCGTCTACAAAGTCGACTCCTGCGTTTATGACGATAGCCTCGGTATCGTCTTCTGCATCTTGGAATGCATCTTTATTGATTTCGCTCTGCATCGGTAGTGTGAGTTCGACCTCGGACACTGGTACCTCCGATTCCACCTCGCTCTTTCGTTCATTGAACGCTACATGCCTAGAAATAGTCACAACTTTTGTAACATGATCATAGCACCTGTAATTCGATGACTCGCTGTCGTATCCCACGAAGATCAACTTTTTCGCTCGAGGATCGAATTTTGTGAGCTTCTGTTTCGGCACGTATACATAGGCGTCGGAGCCAAAGATTCTCATGTGGGAAAGATCAGGCTTCTTCCTCGTCCACAATTCATACGGCGTACAACTTCCGCTCTTCCTTGACTGCCCGGTCCTGTTAAGCGTGTAAACCGCTGTAGCAGTTGCTTCCGCCCAAAGATATGCTGGCAGCTTTCTCGCTTGTAGCATCGTTCTCGCTGCTTCCACTATTGTGCGATTGTCTCGCTCCGACTTCCCGTTCTGTTCCGGAGTATATGGTGCTGTGGTCTCCAGAGTTATTCCTCTTTTCTTCATGTATTCGCTCATCTTCTGGTTGCAGTACTCGGTACCGTTGTCCGTTCGTAACGTTTTCATTGTGCGCCCAAATTTATTGTTTACAAGGCGCTCGAACTCCTTGAATTTCTCAAAAACGTCCGACTTGTGATGAATAAAATATACGACTCGATAATTTGTCGCGTCGTCCTTGAAAAGCACATAGTACTTTGCTCCTCCTAACGACTGCACCGACATTGGTCCACACACGTCACTGTGGATGATCTCTCCGGGATTGCTCGCCGTCTTCTTGACCTCTCTCTGGAACGGAAGTTTATGTAATTTGCCATACTGGCAAGCTTCGCAGAAGAAATCTTCCGTGTTCTTCAGGGTTACCCCCTTCACAAGCTTTCGATTGACCAACTCGATGAGTGCCCGCTTGTGTATATGGCCGAGTCGCTCGTGCCACATTTTAAAGTTCAGGGCTGTTACGTTGACTTCTCGATTCTGCTTCGGTCTTCGGAAATACATTCTGTACAACCCGTTGTCCTGTTTGGTTCCGGTTGCCTCAACTTTACCGCCTCGCTTTATTTCTACTATTTCTTTTTCGAATTCTACTTTGAATCCTTTGTTCGTGCAGGCACCGACGGAAAATAGGTTTCGTGTAACACAAGGTACGAGTAGGACATTCTCGATGATACCGCTTTCCCATTCTCCATTGACGAGTTTCTCGATACGGACTCTCCCGACGCCTACCACATCACATACACCGTCATCACCCAACATGACAGTTTCCCCTATTACCGGCCGTAGCTCCTCAATCCAGTCGCGACGAGATGTGACGTGCTCCGACGCTCCGCTGTCGGTAATCCAGACATCCACTTTATCTGCGTCCCGCAACTGCTTATACTGCTCGGCTGTCGGCTGATGTTTTCGTTCGCCCACTACTAATGCTCTCGCGCTTTCTTTCTGCGACTGAACTACGAACACGCAACCACGGCTCGACTGACCTTGATTCTTGTCGTTTTTGTTGCCATCATTTTTCCGCTTCTTGCACTGACTCGCGTAGTGTCCCATTTCCTGGCACCGAAAACACTCGATATTCTTTTTCGACTTTTTCTTTTTCATGTCTTTGTCCTTTGAATGCGCACCGTATTTCGAACTACTATGCTTAGTAACCGCTAACGCACTCGTTGTGTCACCACACTCACTTTTGTTCGAATCTTCCCTTATTAGTCTTTCTAACAAATACGCGACTGTCTGACGCGCCGGGTCCACGCTATCCCACGCTGTTCTGAAAACGTTGAACTTCGACGTTAAACTCGACATAATTTTCGCAATCACTGCTGCGTCGGAAATTCTTTCGCCGAGATCTATCAACTGTCGCGCCATGTTTTGTACCGTACTCACGTGCTGCACGGCCGTGTCTGTAGGACCCATCATATAGGTATAGAACCTTTGTGTTAACGCGCCGACGTTCGATACCGATTTCTGTTCGTGCACTGCGATAAGCTTGTCCCACATTTCTTTAGCGGTAACACACACTAGCACACTCACAACTTGTTCGTCTTCCATAGCAGACGCGATGATCGCCGTCGCTTTGGCATTGTCTTTTATCCACAATTTCGTTTGTGCGGCATTTTCACCATCCTGGTTCACTGGTATCGTTCTTGTACCGTCGACCACGTCAAATATTTCGTTCGCCATCAGCACTGCTGATATTTGAAATTTCCACGCTTGGAAGTTTCTCCCGTCGAACCGCTTGACCGATCGTACCAACGCGTCAGCCGACATTTTTTATGTACCAACGAGACTCTGATCACTTGCACACTGAAGACCAAAAAGAAACGAACACTGCGCGTATTCTTACGCGCGCGATACGACACGAAACTCGTTGACGTAAATTCTCGCTAATTCGCTCTTCTCCAATCCCAGAGAATCAACTGGCTTTGATTCCGCGTCCCGTTATTACTGTTTATTTGTCCACTGATGTCGCGCCTGCGTGCCTTGCTCGCACGCGAAGATGGCCGCCTTGAGTCACAAGCTCGAACACTTTTACTTCCCACGTTTTCACGATCGCGATATTTTCACACTTATTCCTTCCCAGCAAAACTACTTTCACAATGGCTACGTTGCCTGGGCCCATAACCTGTTAAGGCATATGAGTGGTTTCGAAAGGAAAGAGGTCTTTATTTGTGGAACGAAAATAAACTTTATTTCTATGCTTATTGCATTCACCCGTGCTCACGTCACAGTGGTTGGCTTATGACTAACTTGTTATGGAGCGCATTAAATGCGATGACCAGTCTCAACACTTACCTCTGACGGGGTGATCCCTGTTCCTTAAAGACAGAAGGAATGAGGGCCCTTAGGAGAACTCTCGCTGATTAGGTTTATTACTCCATGTTTATTTTTTTTTCAGTCGTGAATAATTGTAAAACTTTCTACTTTTAATGTCAACGCTATGGAATACAGTTTGTGATTATATTTTAATTGCAATTACGTCTTTGTTAGAAAAGTAATTGATTTATTCTAGAAGATCGTATTTCTTAAGATATTTACTTCATATTTTAAAAGACATCTGGTTCTGTCGTACGGATTGTATTTAAATATTGCAATGTTTAAATATTCACTTACGAACTACTTTACATGAGTAAGCCTTATATCCTTGATTAGGTCAATGTATTTTAATTGTTTAATTGTTTTCATTACAACTTAATAAATTGCTGGTGCAATTCGCCTTAATTCATTTATTATCATGCATCAATGTCTATACTAATTAATTACTGCTCATCAATCGACACTAACCGTCGATCCGTTCCATGATTATGGACATTTTTTAACATACAAATAGTCGGATCAAACAGATTTGTAATGGCACGCGATCGACAGCCTGCACGCCATTTTGTACCTTTCCAATAGACTCTTGCACCGTATATATTGTTTTCAATGTGACGATGTCCCAAATAACACGACAGCTTGTTATCACGTGCCGCGTGCGCATACTTTATATTACTCCAATCCTCTGTACTTCGTAGCAATTCGTAATATTAAGGTTTGGCCAAACGAAGCAGTTGTATCGATGATTTCGATTTCATCTGACTTTCGCCGGACTCTATTTTGAATATTAAATCCAACGAACTTTAATTTACTCAAAAGCAATTTAATTTGATAATACTGAACGGATTGAAAAACGTTTTGGCAGCAAGAATACTGGGTGATTATGTTTAGCAGTACGAAGTATGATTCGCTCAACACTTTAATTGTCATTTTCCAAAAGACACGCGCTTGCAGCCCGTTCGATCCTTACGTGTACCGTCTGTTAACAATGTGCAGCCTCTTAATTCCATTGTAAAGTAAGCAATATGTGATTTCGATTTTCGTTTTATATAGATCGGAGGATTTTGACACCATCGATTATATTTGTGATGACACGTGCACGAAATTTTGTACTACCTTTTTTTTGGAGCAAATCCAATAAGTTTTATACCTACTTCGACGATGTTTCACAAATGCATAACCGTCCCAGACAAAAGGACACTTCTGAATGTATAATTCATTTTCTTTCAAGGTTATCACGCTGCGCACTTTTTTCTTAATAAAATAATGTCCTGCCCACCATCGCCTTTATTCACGGCTGAATTGCCTCTATTCACGGCAGAATGTTGTTGCATCACGTTGAGGAATCTCCCATGATTTGATGGTACCGTCAACTCTTAGCCGGACCCAGCTCAAAAGTAACATCCGGCTCTCAAACACAATATTAAAACAGGCGATATCATGGTGAAGCCCAGAACTAAAGTTCATATCCACAATCCATTTTCACATGGTCATAGCCATTCCCATTGCGGAAAGGATTATTCTCACAAAAATCGGCACATACGACAAGGCTTTGATGCTTAAGCTACAAAATTTAAAAATTGGAATGGATTATATAACGAATTCAACACTTTTTCACATTTTCAATCTGTTTGAAAGCAAATCGATAATTAATTGATTTGACTCGAAACACGCGACGTTTTTCTCAGGAATAGCACGAAAGTTTTGATGATCTTTTTCGGAGATATTCTTTGTTCAGTATTCACCCAAGTATACAAACCGTTAGTCTACCGAAAATGGATAACTTCGCACATGCAACACGACCCGACCAACTCTCCAAATCAAGTCCCCCATTGTCTCCTGCCAGCGATCCAAATCCCGATCCAATAAAGGTTCTCTACATAGAACCGGTCGGGTAGCTGCCAAAACAGATTCCCTGGTTTGAGCGCTGTAAGCTGGTTTTCGAGACTGACTGGGTGTGCGAGGCTGCCGCTTCTAGGTGAACCAAAGATTACAAAAATAAAAAAAAAATCCATGCCTTGCGCTATAACAAGTTAGTGCGTTTTCCGTTTTGCATAGATGTTGATTTTAATTTTTAAGGTTATGCCTGCTGGAATTGTAAAGTATAATTGAAGGTTTTGATTAAAATTTATTCTGAAACATTTGCCTTTCTATGTGGCAACCCATTATTCAAATCTTTGACTTTAGTTGTTTCTTTGTTTCTTCGTTTGCTGGCCATAGATAATAATGTTGTGACTGCATCATCATTGCTCTTCTTCTCGCCAAGATTTATGCTGCTTTAAATGTTGTATTCAGACTTTAACATAAACATACAATGCATACTGTGTGCAACAATTTTTGCATCCTGACTATATTCATGACCAACCCGAAGTGTTTTCGCACTATTGACATATTTGAATAGTCCTTAGACTCAAGGATTTATATTTCGAGTTTAGTGAGCAAGGCAGTTGTATCCAGGCGAACTAATTAAGTTCATGTTTAAAGTGATCCGTAGCATGCATCGAAAATAAATGAACCCTAGACCCATGAACCGGCCATGTAGTAAGTGAGCTTCTCCTAAGAGTCTTTCAAGAAAACGATTAACGTTTTCATAAGTCTTCCTACCATGTCGTGTACACTTTAAAAAATGGTTATCATACTTGTGCTTGCCAAAATCTATTAATAGGGTCTACTACCTATCAAAAAATTAAATCAATGGGACTTACGATCAGTGAAGTATTTGGTATCCTGTGGAGTCACTAACAAAAAAATACTCAACTGTCCAGCATTCGGATTTCGATTGCTTTAAAAGATGTTATGGGCATGGAGTAGCAGGAAATCAATCAGGAGTGGCGGCCCAGATCCAGGTTAAGGACATCAATATTGGTGGGTCTAGGGTGCTAATTATATGCGGACATGCAAGCGCTAGGTCAAGATAGGGCAGGTCCAAGCAGCAACTTTGGAAGTGCCATGGCCACGAATGAGGATAATTTCCTTTCCACCTTTCCTTTCCACCGTTTTTTTGCCGTTCGTTAATTTCATTACATAATTAGTTATTTTTTAAAGTTGTTTCTATTTTGTATCTCGAGTAAGCTTGGCTCAAGTTCTTTATTGGCTTCTTGGCGCGCGGAAAATGCAAGAAAAGTAAAATAAAGAGTACAGCCTCAGAAATATGATGAACGACATTTCGAAATGTCTGGTCTTTGTCGTTATTTGTAATCAGGCAATTAGACGCCTGAATCTTGGCAAATTAGATTCGTGATCTACGCTAGAGAACTCACCCATGAAAAGACGTACCCAACTAAGCTTGCCTGACAGCAGCTATCATACTTTGTGTCGAACCCGACACAACACGACAGAAAAGCTTATTGTCTTGCCCACAGTATAACATAGGTAGGACCCAGTATGCAATCGAAGCTTTCAAATACGAAACTTCCTTGCAAGAAATGGCGCCATGTGCTTGCAAAAATTGACGAATGCAAAGCATTTTCACTTCAATACATGAAACATTGTTTCAGTCGTTTGGCTTTTTCTCTAAATCAATTTGTCAGAAATAAATGAAATTTGTGTCAGCGATGACGTTTCACCATTGTAATTTAATGAACTGAAGTTTCTAACGGCGTTTTTCACGCCCACCATGAAACGTGCATATACGAGTTCTGGCAGTGCCCCGACCAGAAGATAGCTGTCATTTTGTCATAAATGGCGGCAAACATATGATAAATGTAAACAAACATACGATAAATGTTAACAAACATTCTTTCTCTCGTAGAACTGTGGGCCGTAATTGACAGTGTACCTTTATATGAAACATTACATAATGGTTGAACCTATACTGTGGTCTTGCCTCCGGAACTCAACGTCAATGTCGTCAGTGAGACAAAAGTGGTATAAAGACGAGTGAAGGTAAACCCATTAGAAAATTGTCATACTGTTTCGCTCGCACATTTGAATCACTCTACGTCACGTATTCAGTGAAATTAGGGTTACCAAAGTAACAAATTGGAGGCGGTGCGTATGGCATGCCAAAATAAAACGAAATATCACATTTGAATTAGGCGTTGCAAAAAAGCCACATATTAAAATTTAGGAAATTGTCAGGTGACAAAAACGAATGTTTACTGTAGTCAATATTAGAGTTCAGGAAACAAACAAATATTCTATAAAGAATATTCACAAGGCACATTATTTTGTTTTTCTTCCAATACGTGTCATTTTACCCAGCAGGAAAATCACATCCTACTGGGCAAAATGTCATTATTGTCTGAACACACTACGTCACCGCAGCTTCGGAAGCGACTACCTGGTCGTCTTTATACCATGAAAAGTGTTGTTGACTTGAACATTCGTCGTGATTTCATTCCAGAGCACATGAATTTCACGAAAACTTTACATGGAGACTAGTTCATCAAGCTAAGCGAAAATTAAACGACATATGTAAATGAAGTTTTTCATTTACACGGCTACTAAAGAAATATTACAAACCCATCCTCGTGATGATGATTCATTATTATTTCCTAACTCTTCTTGTCGCAAATGTAATAAAGTTCTTATTGTTTTCAATTTCCCAGTATCTGGGAAGTCCTTGTTAGCGCGTCCAAAATGAGATTTTCAACATATCTTGACGTTTCAAAGTCTTTAGAAAATAATTACAGTGTTTTTGGAAAAAAATACATGGGTGTGTACGTGGGGACATTAACAGTTTTTTCTACGAGTATGGCTCACCTAAAAAATCGTGTTGCCTTCATTAAGGTGTCGATCAAAGCGTGTTTTTGCAATTTTAGGAGCTGATTTGCTTTTGAAAAACTCCAACACCATTATCGTCATACACTTTATCTCGTGAACCAAGCATATGATTTACATTACTACAATGTCATTTGACGATTATTAGAACTTGCATGATTTTGTCAAGTTTTGAAAAGAAATTGCAGCATTTAATAGAAAAAACTGGAAAAAAATTTTGTGTTTTTTTCATAAAAATTCAATTTGAAACCTGATTAACGCAACACAATATTTAATTTTAATAGAATTTATGCACACTAAACAGTTTTTGTAAAGAAACCATTTTTGTTTTAAAAACGAAAACAATATAAAAACTCACTATGCAAAAAGGGTTCATACGAATAATTTTAAATGCTTTTTCTTAATCAAAAACTATTGTTGTTATGTTAATAAAAATTTATCATCATTTCCATAATTTGAGTTCATTTTTAATACTTTTAACAGTGCCGTTTTTACCTTCGCAGTATATGGAAAGTTCTTGTAATCGCCTTCAAAACCGACATTGAAATTTTCGAATTTTCTTTACACTTTGAGGTTTCTAGAGTATATTTAACTTGTTTTTAGACCAAGAGATGCGTTTGTGTGTAAGTACGTACGTACGTTCGTGGAAAAAATTTTCTACGAGCATAACTTAAGTAAACAAAGTCGTATCAACTTCGGTGAATAGTCAATCGAAGCGCCTTTGCAATTTTAAGAGCTGGTTAGCTTTTGGTACATTTCGGTCGGCGGAGGGGATATTTTTTACCCTTTGAAGGTCATTTCTGTCATGCGGTTTATCTCGCAAACTAAACATTATTTATTATTAACATTTTTGTGATTCTGCCAAATTTTTAAATAAATTGTTGGAGCTGTTTTTTTGTTTTTTCTACAAAAAGTGCAAAAAATTGGGTTTTTACACAAAGAGTTTTAAACCCGTTTAGCAAAAGACTGTAATCAATGTTTCAAAAATTTATATACTCCAAACAGTTTTTCTAAAAATAACCAACAAAGCTTTTGTTTACGCTTACAAAGAAAAATTAAACTAAGAATAAAAAATCATTTAAAGTCATAATGATCTTGAAGGTGTTTATCATTCACTATATCTCGCGAAAATTATCGTTCAAACGATTTTTTTTAATTTAATAAAAAGAAATGTGGAAAATTATGATTTTACTCATAAAAAATAAATGTTTAACCTGATTTGCACATCGCAATATTAAATGTTTGAAAAATTTATAAACTTTAATCGTTTTGTAGAGGAGCCAGGAAAACCTTTTGTCATGATTACAAAAAAAAATTAACTAAAAATAAAAAATCCTTCAAAGTCACCATATAAAAAGTTACATACGAATGATTATACTTTATATCTCATATTCTAAAGACATTGTTGTAAAGTCAATCAAAGTTTTTCAATATTTGCATAATTTGAGCAGATTTGCAATAGTCTTTATAGCATCGTGTTTTAACTTTAACGAAAAAACTGCTTAAATTTTGAAACCCAATAATATAATCCCATCAAATTTTTTTTTGTAGTAATCAACGTTTTGAATGGTAAAATATTTTGAAGTCAATACTTTCCAAGATCTAAAGCCTTAATAAGCTTTCATCAATTAAAAAAATTGTAGTTTTCAGTAGTTTTGTTCTTTATTAATCGTAAGATTTCAATTAGTTCCTCCATCATCATTTGTATTACATTTTACTTTTTACTTGCAATTGAACCGATTATTGACTGCATATTCAAAGTTTTCCAAGACAAACTGAAAATAAGAAATAATTATTAGTCTCTCATGAAAAATACAAATTCAGTGATTATGCCGAAGTGATGGCAGTTTTGAATGCAACTATTCAAAACGGCCACTTTACGATAAAATCTCTTCAGTCTGCGTAATAACAAAAACTGCATTCATTTTTGCTAGCACTCTTATGTCCTTCAAGCATCGAAATGAAAATAACAAATAACATTGAAAAGGCTTTGCAGCCTATCCACCTTCGTTTGATCCGCGCAAATATATATCTACTTAAATCCTCGCGTAATCCCGTAGCTGATACGATTAATATTAAGTCATTTCAATTACTATAATGAGAGGTACATTATTATCACTATTTAAAGTTGTATTATTTCCACAATTATTGTTGTGTTTAATATTTTTATTATTTATGTAGATATTCTTGATAAGTTGACCATGTGGATCTTAAAGGTCGCACCACGCGGCTTGTTAATTTTAACTAAGAAACAGTTTAAAATTAAAAAAAAATTTAAATCACATATACATTTGTGGTAATCAACGCTTTTGATGGTAAAATATTTTGAAGATCAATATATCTTATTAAAGGAAAACCATCATTTTTCATGAGTGCAAAACATAATTATACACAAATATCACACTATTATTGAACAAGCCGCGAGGTGCGATCCTTGAGGTCCACACGGTCAACTTCCCAGTAATATCTACATAAACATCAACAACATTAAACACAATAATAATTTTGGAAATAATACTACTTTAAGTAATAACAATGAGAGGTATTCAAAGCACTAACAGGAATGAGTTAATATGAATCATATCGTCTACGGGAGGGTCTATTGATTACGTCAGGTTTTTGGTCGATGAGGACAGATTGAATTTTCTCGCGGATAAATTGGCTGGGGCCTTTTTGGTCTTGAAAATTTTTGTATATGCAGTCATAAGTAGGTTCAATTGCATGTAAAAACTAAAATGTTTTACACATGCTGATGATTATTGGAATCTTACGATTACTAAATAATGAATTTACTAAAAACTACATTTTTTTATTCGATGAAATCCTTTTAAAGCATACGATCTTGCAAAGTATTGACTACAAAACATTTTACCATTCAAAACGTTGATTACCGCAAATTTAAATTTGATTGAAATTTTGTTGGTTTTCAAAATTAAAGCAGTTTTTTAATTAAAAGACAATAAAAACTATTAAAAATTTGCTCAAATTATGCAAATATTTTAAAACTTTGATTGAATTTACAACAATTTTTTTAGAATAAAAGATATAAAATAATATCATTCGTATGAACCCCCTTTAAATGGTAACTTTGAATGATTTTTTATTTTTAATTTAATTTTTTTCATTATCATAGCAGAAAATTTTGTTGGTTTCTCTTCAAAAACTGATAAGAATGTATAAATTTTATAAACTGGTATCACGGTGCTGTGCAAATCAAATTAAAAAAAAACAATGTTTTTTATTAAAAAAAAAAACATAATTTTTCGCATTCTCTTCTATTAAATCAAAAAAACGGCTGAAACGAATTTTGGTTTTTTAAAAACTTCACAAAGATGTTAATACACGTCAACTGACACCTTAATGATGCAAATATTATATCTGGTTCGTGAGATATAGTGAATGATAAAAATGACCCATGATGACTTGTAATGATTTTTTATTTTTAATCTATTTTTTTACGTAATCATGAGAAAAGTTTTGATGTTGGTTTTACAAACGTTGTTTGGAGTATATAAATTATATAAACATTGCTTACTTTGACTTGAAAATAAGGTTAAAAATTTATTGTTTATGAAAAAAAACCCAATTTTTTGCACTTTTTTTTTAAAATTAAAAAACGGTTCCAAGATTTTTTAAAAACTTGATAGAATCACATAAATGTTAATACGCGTCGATTAACAACTTGATCAAGGAAATCGTATGTTTGATTCGCGAGATATAACGCATGACAGAAATGAGCTTCAAACGGGCAAAACAGCAACCCCGACCGAAGTTTCCCAAAAACTAATCAGCTCTTAAACTTGCAAAGACGCTTCGATTGACACCTTAACGAAGTCGATACGACTTTGTTTACGTGAGTTATGCTCGTAGAAAAAAGTGTCCACGAACGTAAATACGTACGTACGTACGTACTTATGTACACACACACACAAAAAACACTTAATATATACTCTATAGACCTCAAAACGTAAAGAAATGTTGAAAATTTCAATTTCGATTTTCGAGGCGATTACAAGAACGTCCCATATACTGGGAAGTTAAAAAAAGTTGATTGAGATGATTATACCTAGTTTCAAAAACATGCAATTACAGTAATTTTGACACAGCCATGTAAATTGTGGGCACAACTTTTCATGCGACAAAATCTCAGTATGCATTAAACAAAAATTGCATTCAATAACCCTGAATTTTGTCTTTCTAGTGGTGATACGAAAATAACAAGTTACATGCAAAAAGGTTTCTAACCTGTCCCAACTCCGATTCATTTGCGGGTTACAATTGATAAACAAACAAACAGCCTACGTTTCTTCGAAGCGTCCATTTGCCAGCATCATTCATTATCCAATATCATAGCTTATAATTAATAATTAATACTAATTGTTTATACAAACTGAATCCTTCCATTGTTTATGCTGATACATCTTCTCATTAAATGCTGATATAGCTTTTCATATCCAATTCCTTTAAATACTGATCATCTTATCTTGGAGACAAAATTGCAACAATGCAATTTTGGATTCTTTGTCTTCCAACATAAAACTACGATTTTATCATGTAGATCAGTTCAGTAGTGTTTGTTGCTCACAAGTCATTGAGTTATTTGTTAGTTATTAAGTAGATAATTGAATCATTAGGAAGTCTACAAATTTGTCAGTGTTAAGAAGTTACTTAAGTTGAGTTGATATTCATCATATATAATATGAGCAAATTTATTATTATCAATCCATAAATTGTTTTCCAAGTAACAATTAAATAAAGTGTTTAAATAAACCAAATGTGGGTCAAAATATTTTTTATGAGCTAAATGTAAAAGAAATATAACTAAAGTAGTACTGAGAGAAATCTTCTAGAATATAACGAACCAAAACCGAATTAAGTTAGAAGACAATTCATTCACAATCGAAGGAAATTCGGTTTCTAAAAACAAAGAAGTGCTTAGTGAAAAACTAATAACTAAGTAATATGGAAAAATTCATATGTTCTAAAAAGTAACTGGTTTAAGTGTAAAATTTTCATGGAAGTAAGTTAAAGAAAATTTAATTGAAAACTGATTTTAAATAAAACACAAAAACCATAATAATCAAACAACGAACAATTAGCACAAATAATTATAATTCAAAACAATTGAATCATTGTGATTAAAATAGTGAACTGCTATCAAAAAAATGTAAATCAACAAATACAGAAACTATCATGACAAATTGTATCCAGTACGCAACACTGTCAGTTATATTAAAAAAAATATACAAAATGGCAAACGAGGAGAGCCAATATCCACCAAATCCCCTTGAACTGTCTTTTGACGAACTTATCAAGGAAGCCTAATGTCTTCCAATATAAGTAAGTTCCAGTAGGAACTAACCTCAATACATGGATAGAGAAGGCAGCCATTCTTCTTATCCTCACACAAAGAAATCAAGAAATATAAATATGCAGACTAATTCTACAAAAACAAATACAATTAATGGAATCACCTTTTAAATAAATTAAACACAAAATACATTCTGGATCCTCATAAACTTTTTTACACAAAATTTTGTCCTAATAGAAACGATAGTCTTGTTCTCGATAAATTTAAATCTACATTACCAGAATATTGATCACATTATTGCCAATCGAAAATTGCAACACATTTGGTGGTGAAGCTAAGATATTGCTCACGCACATAAAACATGATAGAGAACATTTTGCGGTTGAATATAATAACACACCAACGCAATAAAAATAGGAATATACCAAAAAATATTGAACATAAATTGTACAATAACAAATATAATAATAGCCCTAACAACAATTTTAAATATCGGTATAACAACAATCCCAACAACAATATTCGGTATAACAACAATCTTAACTACAATAATAAAACAAGCCGCGAAGTGCGACCTTGAGGTCCACTCGGTCAACTTCCCAGTAATATCTAGATAAACATTAAAAATATTAAACACAATAATAATTTGGAAAATACTACTACTTTAAATAATAATAATGAAAGGTATTCATAGCAGTAACAGGAATGAGTTAATATTAATCATATCATCTACGGGGGCATCCACTGATTACGTAAGGCTTTCGGTGGATGGGTAATGATGATTGATTACCACAAATGCAAATTTGATTGAAATTTTAATGGTTTTCAAAATTTAAGCCACTTTTTTTAATTAAAAGACTGCAAAAATTATTAAAAATCTGTTCAAATCATCCAAACATTTTAAAACTTCGATTGACTTTACAACAAAGTCTTTAGAATAAAAGATATAAGGTAATATCATTCGGAAGAATCCTATTCATATGGTAACTTTGAATCATTTTTAATTTTTAATTGAATTTTTTTTCAGAATCATGAAAAAAAAAATGCTGGTTTCTCTTCAAAAACTGATAGGAATGTATAAATTTTATAACCATTTATTACTGTGTTGTGCAAATCGGGTTAAAAAATATTTGTTATGAAAAAATCCTAAGTTTTCTCATTTTCTTTTATTAAATTAAAAAAAACACTGAAGTGGGTTTTTATAGTGTTAAAACAATCAAAGAGATTTTAAAACACGTCGATTGACACCTTAATGATGCAAATATTATATCTGGTTCGTGAGACATAGTGAATGGAAGAAATGACCTTGAAGACCATGATGACTGTTAATGATTTTTTATTTTTTATTTAATTAACTTCCCAGTATATGAGAAGTTCTTGTAATCGCCTCGAAAATCGAAATTGAAATTTTCAACATTTCTTTACGTTTTGAGGTCTACAGAGTATATATAAAGTGTTTTTGAGAAAGAAGTATGTATGTGTGTGTGTGTATGTACGTACGTACGTATGTGCGTTCGCGGGCAGTTTTTCTACGAGCATAACTCACGTAAACAAAGTCGTATCAACTTGGTTAAGGTGTATATCGAAGCGCCTTTGCAATTTAAAGAGCTGATTAGTTTTTGGGACACTTCGGTCTGGGAGGTTTGCTGTTTTCACCCCTTGAAGGTCAACCATGTTATGCGCTATATCTCACGAACCAAAGATGCGATTTTTAATAATAAGGTGGCAATCGACGCGTATTAACATTTACGTGATTCCGTCAAATTTTTGAAAATATCGTTGCAGCGGTTTTTTAATTTTTTGAAAAAAAGTGCAAAAAATTTGGGTTTTTTTTCAAAAACATCCAATTTTTAACTTGATTTTCAACACGCAGTAATAAATGTTTATATAATTTATATACTCCAAACAGTTTTTGTGACAAAACTACCAAATTTTTTTTTTCATGATTACAAAAAAAAAATTAAATTAAAAATAAAAAATCATTAAAAGTCATCATGACCTTCATGGTCATTTATGTCATTCATTATATCTCGAGCACCAAATATAATCTTTGCATCATTAAGGTGTCAATCGACGCGTATTAACATTTTAACGATGTTTTTAAATTTTAAAAAAATGTTTAAAGCCATTTTTTTTAGTTTAATAAAAAAATATTGAAAATTAGCGTTGTTTTTCATAAAAAAATTAATTATTATTTAATAAAATTAAGATCGTAATAATAAATGTTTATAAAATTTATAAACTTTTATCAATTTCTGTAGAGAGACCAGCAAAATATTTTCTCATGATTTCAAAACAAATTGAATAAAAAATATAAAAAATCATTCAGTCACCATGTAAAAAGCGTTCATACGAATTTTTATACCTTAAATCTCTTATTCTAAAGACATTGTTGTAAATTCAATCAAAGTTTAATATCTTCACAGAACCGTTTGTTAACTTTAATAAAACAACTGCTTAGCTTTAGAAAACCAATACAAATCAAATCAAATTTGCAATTGTGGTAATCAACGTTTTGAATGGTAAAATGTTTTGTAGTCAACACGTTTTAAGATCATATGCTTTAAAAAGCTTTCATAAAATAAAAATTTGCAGTTTTTAGTAGTTTTGTTCTTTAGTATTCGTAAGATTTCAATTACTTCCTTCATCATTTGTAATACATATATTTTACTTTTTACATGCAATTGAACATATTTTTCACTACACAATCAATGTTTCTCAAAATCAACAGAAAATGAGAAATAATTATTAGTTTCATTGATGTAAAATCGTGAAAAAATACAAATTCAGTGATTATGCCATAGTGCTAGCAGTTTTGACCGCAACTATTCCAAATGGCCATCACGCGACAAAATCTCTTCAGTTGTCGTAATAACAAAAACTGCATTCATTTTTGCTAGCGCTGTTTTGTCCTTCAAGCATCGATATGAAAATAAAAAATAACGTAGAAAAGGCTTTGTAACCTGTTCCCCCTCCGATTGATCCACGTGAATATTAAATCAAACCAATCCACGAAAATCTTTACGTAATCAATTGCCGCTTGCGTAGATGTTACGATTAATATTAAGTCATTCCAATAACTTTTATGAGAGGTAAATTTTTATTATTAAAAGTAGTATTATTTCCATAATTATTATTGTGTTAATATTTTTAATATTTATGTAAATATTCCTGGGAAGTTGTACATGTGGACCTCAAGGGTCGCACACACGGCTTGTTTTCCTTGTTATCATGAGAACAAGTTTTGATGCTGTTTTTACAAGCACTGTTTGGAGTATATAAATTTTATAAATTGAATCTTCCGTAAATCAGGTTAAAAGTTTATTGTTTATAAAAAAACCTAATTTTTGACTTTTTTTCTTTAACTTAAAAAACGGCTCCAACGATTGTTTTCCAAAATATGAAAGATCCACACAAATGTTAATACGCGTCTATTGACACCTTAACCATGCAAATCGTATGTTTGGTTCGCGAGATATGTATAACGCATGACAGAAATGGCCTTGAAGATCATGATGCCTGTTAATGATTTTTTATTTTTTATTTGATTTTTTACGAAATCACGACAAAAAGTTTTGATGTTGTTTTTACAAACGCTTCTTGAAGTATATGAATTTTATAAAAATTAAATACTGTCTTCCGTAAATCAGGTTAAAAATTTATTGTTTATAAAAAAACATAATTTCTTACACTTATTTTCTTAAATTCAAAAATGGTTCCAATGATTTTTTTCAAAATTTTATAGACTTACACAAATGTTAATACACGTTGATTGACACCTTAGACATGCAAATCGTATGATTGATTCACGAGATATAACGCATGACAGAAATGATGTTCAAAGGGTCAAAACAACAAACCCCCCGACTGAAGTATCCCAAAAACTAATCAGCTCTTAAGATTGCAAAGACGCTTCGATTGACACCTTAACGAAGTCGATGCGAGTTTGTTTACGTGAGTTATGCTCTTAGAAAAAACTGTCCACAAACGCACATACGTACGTAAGGACGTACGTACGTACGTACATACGCACACACACACATACATACTTCTTTCTAAAAACACTTAATATACTCGTAAAACCTTAAAACGTAAAGAAATGTTGAAAATCTCAAATTCGATTTTCGAGGCGATTACAAGAACTTCCCATATACTGAGAAGTTAATAATTACCGACAACCGATATTCAAACAAAAGTTGCTACTACCAACAACAATATAAAAATTATCATCCAGGGTAGACTCAAATAGAATAGAAATTTCTAATTAGAAAGGTTTCGCCTACGATTTTATTATTAAACCAAAGACAAAAAGCCATGGGTATAAGGTTTTATCAAATCGCCTCGGAGTAAGTCTTTTCAACAATGCAACCGTCGCTAGTATAGATAAAAACTGTTTTCCTGAAATTCCTGAATTATGTAAAATAAACCAATAACAATTGAAGAACCAGGTACAGAATCTCAAAAACTGAAAAAAGAGAAACAAATATGCCTCATAAGTTTGATTTAGCCGAAAATCATAAAATACTTTGAAACATAATAAACTTTCAAAACAAAAACTACAAAGCTACAATTGGACAAAACTTGTAACATCCACTAAATACAAAACTTCATCAAAATGAAGGAAGTATGAAAGGACAACGTTTCTTTTTTCATATGCTTCAATACAAACTAGAGCATGTAAGTGATGCCAAGGATGATATCAACAAGGCATTGAACCAAAAAGAAGCTTCCGCTTTGAGAAACATTGTCAAAACATGTAATGATTTGTATTAGAAAGAAATGAGATAGTTACCAAATCTAACAACTCTTTATATGCAAAACATTTATCGGTTTCCTCACATTCACGAAAATGAAGTTGATTTCCAAATAAACGATATGCTGAAACAAGGCATAATTCATCCTTCAACATCCCCTTACAACGCTCCAATATGGGTTGTGCCAATAAAAATGGACATATCTGGTGAAACCAAATGGAGAATCGTTATCGATTATAGGAAACTCAATATAAAAACCATTGATGACAAGTTTACTATCCCAAACATTGAAGGAATTTTTGACAAACTAGGAAAATCTCAGTATTCCACAACTTTGAAATTGGCGAATGGCTTTCATCAAATTGAAGTCAGCAAATATGACCGACGTAAAACAGCCTTTTCAATTCCACAAGAACACTACGAGTTTATGCTCTTTGGACTCAAAAACACCTCTTCAACATTCCAGATAATGATGAACGAAGTACTTAGAGAACACATTAATAAAATTTGTATCGTATATCTAGACGATATACTAATTTTCACAACTTCACTCCAGGAAATGGAGGATAATTTTAAAAAAAGTATTTAATACATTGAGAAAATATCCATTCAAAATACAAATTGACAAATGTAATTACTTTTCTAAACAAACAGAATATATAGGACATATTCTATCAACTGAAGGTATTAAACTAAATTCAAACAAAATCGTAATTATAAAAAAATTTAAAATCAAGTCATTTTTAGGTATAACCGAAGAGTAATGAAAATTCATCAAAGACCATGCACAAATCACTCTATAACTAACTGACAACCATAAAAAAGGAAAAAAATACTGCAGGCCTTTAAGTCAAAGTCATTTTTAGGTATAACCGAAGAGTAATGAAAATTCATCAAAGACCATGCACAAATCACTCTTTTACTAACTGACATCCATAAAAAAGGAAAAAAATACTGCAAGCCCTAAATACAAAAGTTTTGAAAAAAAAAGTGCATACTAGAGGCAGAATCGCCTAGAAAGGTGAACCTTACATACAATCGCCAACAATAGATTTAACATGATAAACGTGAAAGAATATCTGAGAAAGGAAAACATTGAAACTCATTTACCCTCACGAAAAACTCATACAGGTAACGCAGATACAAACAGTTTCCAAACATCCTTACTTGAACTAATTAGAATATTAGCATTAACCGCACCAGAATTAAATATCGAAGTGAAAGTACTCAAAGCAACCGAATATTACAATAACACATTTCATTCTGTAACTCGATGTAAACGTCTAGGTATACAACAAAGTAATATATCACATCAAACTCACAATCACTAATAATACCTAAAATGCAGTAGCGTACGCAGGATTTTGATAAGGGGGGTCATATTTTTGAAGTCTTTACTAGGTACGTTGGCTAGTGCTTCGGTGTAGATATGAAGATATAATTATGTAATCATACTTATTCATACTTTTTTATCGTTCAAAGTTGGAGTCCTTCAAAAATAATTCTGGCAGACTTTAGCATGATTGCATGTCTGGTTTCATTTATTCGAATCATTCATGATATTTTCATTCAAATTATAAAATTATGCGCTTGACGTGTGAAAGTATCTATACTGTATTTGTAGACTTCCTTGGAACCGTAAAGTGTATATGCATGTTTGCAAGTACATATATTGAGACGCCTTCAATACCTACAGGCTAGAAAAGAAAGCAACTAATGAAGTAAATGCCGTGGGAAAGTGAAACTGTCACTCAGCATAGACAGAGTATTATCGTAATCAGGACTGGCTAAGCTTGTTTGCAGCCCATGCAGGGAAGCAACTGCGCGCTCTCAAGCAAATTTGTCGTCATTTCCACGTAACGAATGAGGTAGACTTTTTGTACGCTTTTTTTAATGAGGTGTCCCCAATAGGCCTAATCCTCAGATTACAAATCATATGACAAAATAAAAGCAATCCATTTTTTGAGGGTTCTGATCAAAGATAGAAAGAAACATTCAAAAATATAACTGTTGCTACTAAGATATGGGTGCGAATGAAATAAATTACATTTTTCTAGAGTTTGATTTCGAAAAATTTCAATCAGGCGACCATATTCTAATGTTCTTACCAACTTTTTATCTATATATAAAATTGCTAGGCTTCATACAACGGCACACACGGATCCAATTTGTGCAAATTATGCCCGTATCGCCCCTAGGGGAGATCTCTAAAGCACCATAGGCCGTAAATCAGGCCCATATGGGTTTTACTGTGAAATAGATGAAAGATCTAATTACGTAGAGATACTGAATCTCACTCAACTCCAACATTCCAGAGTGTCTCGGCGAATAATTGTTAAAGTGGGTGACTTAGTGGTTAACGCTAGTTCAAGGCTCCTTTTCGACAAATAGTTTTCGGGAATAAGATTTGATGTGGCACTATCATTTCACTCAGCTGTGAATGCAAACCAAAATCAAATCAGGGTAATAAACACGGGTGAGCGTGGTCCTGACCACTTCACATCCTGAAGTTCCGTTGGTCATGTTAATGAAATAACTCTAATATTGGATGAAGGCCCAATTTTGGCGGTTGCGCCATCGATTATTATTTTTACCAACCTCTTCCCAGGCAATGACGAAGCCTTGTGTAAATATGCTTGAGATATATAACTCATAACATTCGAATCTTCGAATTTTCTAAATTTACGCGAGGTGATCAAAGTTTTAAAATGCCGATAATGATACAAACTTAGTATTCAAAACTCATCTAAAGTAACGGTGAGAAACAGTGTAAAATGGGATGTCTATTTTATGTCCAAGCATAAAACAGAACGCTTCGCCCAATAAAATTATAGTGAAATATCTAAACGAAGATTTTTTTCATTAGCCCATTTAACACATCTTCTGTAGATGGAGTGAGATCTCTATGAATATTGAGAAGTACCAATCCATTTAGCCGTTCATTGCTGGTGGAACTTCGCAAGTATGTTTTTAGTCGTCGTAATGTTGAAAATGATCGTTCGTTTGTACACGTAGATACTGGGAGAACAGCCAATATTTCTAGCAATTTCGATATATTCGGCAAAACGTTTGAATTACACATGCTTAACCCATCTTTGGTTGCTTCTGGGCGGTTTACTATTCCAAGATGCCCAATCTTTTTGTACCACAGAGTCAACTCAGCATTCAATTTTTCTTCAAGGGGGGGGGTGGTTTGAACCCGTATACCCGCCCCCCCCTTGGGTACGCCACTGCTAAAATGAGTAGAGTAACATAACAAAAAACGAGACGTTCCACATGAAATGACTCAAAAAGGAGTAAACATAAAACATTATGAACATGAAAGACACAGGAACAACCTAAGTGTCGCGACGATGAAATAAACGAAAACTGTAATATAATATTAATACAGTAAAACCTGTCAATAACGGAACCTGTTAATAGTGGAAGAAAAATTTGTCCGTTGGGCTCTTCCATACAAATTGACCTGTCAATAACGGAAAATCGAAACTCCGAATAGTGGAAAATTATCTTGCAAACAAAAAAATTTTTGGTCTATGTTTCGTCATTTTTCCATTTGAAACCAAATTTTTCCAATTTCACAACCAATGATTATAAAAATCGTTTCGACATCACTGTTTCATTTCGTAAAATGAAAAATTTATCGCTTCTGTTTGGCAACAAAATGTTTCGTTTACTTTCTCACTTCGAGTCATTGCTTAGACTTCTTTATTATTTGGACAGCATCGTGTAATCAAAACTTCTAAGAAATCAAAACTCAGTGTTTTGCTGATTCGATAGCTATGAATATAGTTCATCAATTGCACTTGAGCGAAAAACACTTTCACCACACAACTAGAACTTCATTACTCTCACATTTTTCCGTCGCTATTGAAAATGAATCGTAAAAAGGAGGATAATAAACCAATCCAACGTTCACGTCTCACGTTAAAACAAAAGTACAATTTGATAAAAGATCATGAAGCGAAAATTTGAAATCGAAGTTTTGAAAGAAAAATACAAATGAGGCAAGTCTGCTGTGTACATGGTTATTAAAGACAAAAAAGAAATTATCGACGAATACTTTTCATCGCAAAATGTTGAAAATACATTTTTACTCGATAAAATTGTAGAATCCATCAATTTAGTACAGGATGATTTGATTGAAAGCAAACCAAAACAGTCTTCGATTACCAATTACTTTGAATAATAATGTTTGTCATTCGTTGCTTTTTTCATTTTCAGCTTTTCTTTCATTCATTTATCAAAAAATGGTTTGATCTCAGTACATATTCCATTTTCGCGTTCATTATATAACTTGATTTGATCAATCAATGACCATGAAAATATATGCATTGATTTTTTATTCAATTTTACTCTCAATAATGGAAAATCATTTTGGTTCGACTCAAATACCTGTCAATAATGGAACCTGTTAATAGTGGAGTCCGTGTCGATAGTGGAAAAAATAAATTTCCCACGGGGTTCCGTTATTGACAGGTTTTACTGTAATATTGAAACAAAATTGCAACTATGCAATTTTGGGTTCTTTGTCGTCAAACATATAAATACGTTTTGATCATCTAGATCAATCCAGTAGTGGTTGCTGCTCAGAAGTCATTTAGTTGTTGTTCACAAGTTATCGATTCAGTTATCATTCAAATCAGTTGTCAATTGTAAATAAGTTCAGTTGTTAGTCGAATTCATTTCATTATAAACAAGCCGCGAGGTGCGACCCTTGAGGTCCACACGGTCAACTTCCCAATAATATCTAGATAAACATTAAAAATATTAAACACAATAATAATTTTGAAAATAAAACTACTTTAAATAATAATAATAAGAGGTATTCATAGCAGTAACAGGAATGAGTTAATATTAATCATATCATCTACGGAAGGGTCCATTGATTTTGTAAGGTTTTGGGTCGATGAGGGCAAATTGATTGGATTGTTTTTGAATATTCACGCGGATCAATTGGGTGGGGAGGGGGGCTTTTATAAGTTATTTGTTATTTTCATATCCATGCTTGAAGGACAAAAGATCGCTAGCAAAAATTAATACAATTTTCGTTATTATGTCCACTGAAGAGGTTTTGTCGCGTGATGGTAGTTTTTTCATAATCATGGAAAATGGTTTTGCTGGTTTCTCTTCAAAAATTGATAAAAATGTATAAATTTTATAAACATTTATTACTGTGCTGTTCAAATCAGGTAAAAAAATAATTTTTATGAAAAAACCCTAATTTTTAGCATTTTCATTTATTTAATTAAATAGCGGGTGAAACAATTTTCATATAATATTAAAGCATCACAAAAATGTAAATGCACGTCTATTGACACCTTGATGATGCAAATATTATATCTGGTTCGTGAGATATAGTGAATAACAGAAATGACCTTGAAGGTCATGATGACTGTTAATGATTTTTTATTTTAAATTCATTTTTCTTCGTATTTTTGAGAAAAAGTTTTGATGATGTTTTTATAAGCACTGTTTGAAGTATATAAATTTTATAAACATTGATCACTATGATCCGCAAATCAGGTTAAAAATTTATTGTTTAGAAAAATTCTAATTTTTTGCATTTTTTTCTTAAATTAAAAAACGCCGCCAACAAAAAAACAAAAATTTTAATTCGCGTCGATTGACACCTTAACGACGCAAATCCTATGTAAGTTCGCGAGATATGATCTTCAAAGGAGTAAACCAACAAACCCCAACGACCGAAGTTTCCCAAAAACTAATCAGCTCTAATGATTGCAAAGACGCTTCGATTGACACCTCAACGAAGTCGATACAACTTGGTTTACGTGAGTTATGCTCGTAGAAAAAACTTTTCCACGAACGTACATACGTACGTTCGTACGTACACACACACACACACACATACATCTCCTTTTCTAAAATCACTTTATATATACTCCATAGATATCAAAACGTAAAGAAAAGTTAAAAATTTTAATTTCGATTTTCGAGGCGATTATAAGAACTTCCCAAATACTGGAAAGTTAATAAAAAATCATTTTCGAATGATAAATAAAGAGTTTAATTGAAGTAACCAAGTGTGTTTATAAATTTTTTTTGGGTAGAAAATACACAAGAGAGATAAGTCGCGCAAATGTTCAATCATTAGCGATGACACGATTAATATGAACTCATTATCATTACTGTTATGAGTACATACCATTATTATTGATTAAAGTAGCATTATTATTATGTCTAATTTTTAGAATATTTATGTAAATATTCTTGGAAAGTTTACCATGTCTAGTTTTACTTCATACTCTAAAGAATGGCGATACTAGTGTCCTATGAATATAATTTGTTTACCAAAATTTCATACAAAAATATCAATGCCTGATCAAGTTATCAGATCTATTGTTTTCTTGCAAAAACGAGGCCCGACTATAACTATCAGTACTTCTTAGTAGCTTCTACAAAATCAGGGAAAACATAAGAAGTTATAAGTTTGCAAGTTTATTCAGCACAATGTTGAAGTCTTAAATTTATTTTAAATAAAGCAAAATGTTGTCATTTGAAAAAAATTTATCAATTTTAAAGTAAAAATCGCTAACATATTCTTAACAGACAAAAAACGTTTTCTTTAAAATGACTTGAAATAGCACTAGAAAGGAGACGATAAAATGAATTTCTTTCTATTTCATTTTATTAGCTTTCATTCGTAAAAAAATGGTCAAAAAACCTAAAACTTGTTTTAAAACTAACATTTTAATTCGAAATTTTTGGTGAAGCTTCTTCAAACCAAATAAAGAACCAAAAAATTAACAACATTATGGAATACTTCAAGATATTTGTTTTTGAAAATGCTGATTGCCTTCCACCTTTTACTGTCTTCTATCCATTTAAAATGGTATTTCTTCTCAGTTGCTCGAAGAATTCTCGCCTTTGTGGATTCCATTTGATTGAGACTCAACAAATGAATTTTGTATACATCTTTCAACTACAGCAACGTTTTCCTTTTTATCTTTATTACTTAAATTTAATAGAACTCATTTAATCATTATCATTAACAATCACGTTAATAAAAAAATGAACCATTTATTTTTAAAATGCAAATCGTTTATCAGGATAGACAAAATCTTAGGAATAAAATACTAAAGTGATACCAAAAGTTTTTCTAGATAAAATACAAATAAGACTTGCTTTGGTGATAAAGTAATTCTTTTATAGCAAAATAAACAAAATACGTCTTTCGAAAATTGTTGATTGAAACTGTGTTCGAGCGAATATGAAAGAAAGGTGGTGTATATAAAAGCTGAACAAAATGTTCGGAAAATATCGGAAGGATGCTGCCGAGAGATAAATGTTTTTTTTGGTTAATTCATTTAACCTTCAAAAAATTTTGCCTTTTTGCAAACTTATGACTTCCATTTCAAAATACAAGAGCGAAATAAATGTGTTCTAGTTAGGATTGATAGAATATTTTTTTTAACAAAATAATTGACTTTAGAGGCGATAATAAATAAGGTAGCCTGATTTTTCCAGCATCAAAGTATTAACTTTGATATGAAAAACATCATTCATGAGTTTAGTTTATTAATTTGCCCTGAAAAATTGGCACCTCAAATGTCATGATGCTAGAAATGCTATCATAAATCTACTCTACAGTAATAGTTCTTACTCACTATAGATGGTTAACTTGTTTTGTTCAAAGGATATTACTACACATGGTCTATAATAGGAAGAGAGGTGAAAAGAATGAAATATAAGAAGATGAATATGTTGCAGACCTGTGAGTTTTTTTCTTTTCCAATAAATTTATAGCCAGCCTAATGTTTTTCCATTTATTTTCTAGCCTAGATTCTTTCTGGAATATTCTGTAGTTAAAAATTTCATTAATTGCTTGTTGCAGGTATCAAGTTTATAATTCACAAATGTGAACCATGTTTTGCTCCAAACAGTAGTTTTGACTCAATTTTTGCGTTGATTTTGTTTCAGCCAAGTTCCTTATCACCCCTGCGTAGCGATTTGAACGTGGCTAGGACGCATAGAAGGCTATGAGGAAAAGACTTGTACTAGTGACCTTAAGATGGATAATGCGAAAAAAACGGGGTCATTACAGAAAATATGTAAAGGGGACGTGAAGCATTGATGATGCCATTGAGATCCAATTGAAAAAAAATCAAGCCACATTCTTTACAACGTGGAATTTAAGAAGAGGTTTTTGTAACTAAATATAAAATAAAAATGATGAAAATTTAGTACCAATAGCAGTGGCTTTGAGGTGACATTTGAGGTTCATACGAATGATTTACCAGTAATTTCTGCACAAACTCTTCAACAAGTGCGTCAATATTTGGCTTTCAAGTCATCAACAGTTACTGGTTCGTCAACGTAGACAAATAGATAGACGTACTTTCAAAAAAAGACAGACTAAAACTGTCAAATCAGATGATCTGGACGGCCACTTCACAGGCCCATGAGACGATTTGTTCACCAAAGGTTCGGCCTAATCAAATTATGATTTAAAGCGCTGTATGTCATGTCGCGCCATCGTATTGAAATTCTTTGTTTTCAGACGATTGGCATTGATCTTGCAAATCAAAAAATTACGAATTATTTGTCGGTACCGTTAGTTTCGTCGTCAAATTCAGAATGAAAGAATAATTTATGCCACCGGAATGCAAATCGCATCACACACGGTTTTTTTTGGTTGTAATGGGACCTTCAAAGTCTCTTGAGGACTATTATGACACAAAAAATTGCAATTTTGCTTTTTTACGAACCCATTAACCCAGAAATCAGCCTCATTGCTGAAAACCGTTTGACGATAAAAATGCCGTTTCATTCGCAACTCATTCTTAGCCCACTATCTGAACGAATGAGACAAATCAGAGTTCAATGACTTCAGTTGCAGCATTCGTTGCAGCCGAAAGGGCATAAGTCTAAGACCTTTTTTCGAAATTTCCCATGCAGTGGACGGACAAAGTTCAAGTTATTGAAAACGGTGTCGAATTGATAAGTTTGGATCCGCAATCACACTAACAATGCTCTACAACAGCGATAGCTGACTCGGAACGTGCTGTACGAGCTCGTGCTGAATGAACTTTGTCCAATAAAGTATACATGGGCAAAGATTTTTCCATCATAATGCATGTAAGCTGCTCAGATGGATGTCTTTAATCTCTATAAATTGGACTCTATTCTATAAGATAAAAGCACAGAAAGTGAATTTCGAAATTAAATTTCCAATATGCTGAGACGTTGTTTGGATGTAAGTCATTGCATTGTGATTTGCCAAAATTAAACGTCATGTCTGTTGTAAACGGCCCCTTAAGTCAAAATGAAATGTGTCATAACCTCTGTGAGAGGCCTGTCATCTTTTCTTTTTTCTCTTCTCGAATAAACTGTCGCCATGTAAAGACGTGTCTTTCTTTATCCGGTATCGACATCCAAAGATGCAATCAACAACAGGTTATGGGCCCAGAATTCAAAAATATAACTGGAGAAAAGCGTTTAATATGTGTGTGCAATTATTTTTCTAAATAATTTCAAGCTGTCGCGTATAATCAGCAATCAAAATTCAATGTGGTCAACGTTCAACAGCCAAGCGATGCCAAAGGGGGAAATCCAATTCGAGAAGCTGAAAGGCAGAGAAAACTTTGGAGAGTGGAAGCGATCGATGCTTGCATTTTTACGCACACGTAACTTGGCGAAGTGTGTCGCGCCAGCCGCCGACACGGAAACAGATAGGACTCCATGGGTTGGCTATACCTCGCGTGTGAATCAACGTTGACGAGCCATTTCGATGATGCGGCGACTCCGCTGGCCACATGGAATGTAATGGGGAAATGTTTCGCAGAATCCGGACTAGGTCGTGAAGTAGCAGCTATCGTTGGCTTAACAACGACGCGGTAAGAAAATTGTGTGTGAATTGACGATTTCATCGGTAAGAAGATGAAGTCATGGAAACGGTGCACGGACGCCAAGGTGATCATTGAGGACAGAATCGTCGCTTTGGTAATAATCCGTAGACTTGGATTAAAATACCAGCCGTTTGTGATGGGTCTCGCAGGTAGTTGCACGATCATCAGTGTGGAGAAGGTCAAATCGATGCTTTTAACGTTGATTCCGGCGAGCCGCAAGACAGATACAGCATTTTTTGGCAGTAGTGGACGGCTAACGAAGCCAGTCAATGTAAGTGACTCAGAGAAGAGCAACGTAAGTGCAAGAACAAACGTGAATTGTCAACTCGGACACTACAAAAATAAATGCCCTTCACGAGCATCGAACGTCGAGTCCAGACGTGTAAACTACGCAGGGAAGATACCAGACGCGAAATACGCGAATGCATTTACCGCAGTTGCAGGTGATTATTGCAAGGAAGATTGGTTCATCGACAGTGGAGCATCGCGCCACATGACGTTTCGTTGAGACATATTATCGGATTTCAAGAGCATCGAATATCCGGATATTTCTATCGCGAACGACGAACGTTTGCTAGTGAATGGATGCGGGACCGTGCACATCAGTGTCAACGAAATCGGCATTGCTGTTCGAAACGTGCTGTTTGTTCTGAAATTGGGGGCAAACCTGCTGTCTGTAGGAACCATAACAGATGCCGGAAACAGTGTATCGTTTAGCAAGAACTGGTGCAAAATATTCAACGCTCGAGGACAGATGCTGATCCAGGCGAAGTCATACAACGGAGTATATCGTGTTGATGCACAGCATGTGAGGTGTATGTTGACAAAGGATAGCAAGATGGTCTACTGGGTCACATGAGCTATGAAAGAATGGAGCGGTTGCGGTAAGAAAATAGTGGAATTGTATTCGACGGAAGAAAACAAGATCTGCATGGATGTGTCAGTTGTGCTGAAGGAAAGCAAACGCGTGCTGCTTTCAAGCAAAATGAGGTCACAATTAGGACACGGAATGTGCTTGAACTAATTCATATGGACCTATGGAGACACGTACATTACGAAAAGCCAGTTATTTCCTCGTTATGATCGAGGACTTCTCACGAAAGGTATTTGTTTCTTTCTTGAGCGAAAAGTCAGCAGTCGGACAGGCATTCCTGAGCTTCAAGGCCTTGGTTGAAATCCAGACAGGATGCAGAATCAAACGATTGCGTTCAGACAATGGCAGGGAATTTCTTAATCAAACAATGGAATCGATTTGCTCTAAAGCCGGAATTATCCACGAGACATCCATCCCCTACACTCCTCAGCAAAATGGAGTCGCTGAAAGAATGAACCGTACGCTCGTGGAGCATGCTCGCTGTATGCTTGCTGATGCGGAAATGTAAAAGTGACTGTGGTGTGAGGCCATTAAACACGCCGCATACCTGGTTTATTGTTCGAGCAACAGATCAAGTGGGAAAGGCACTCCAGAAGAAATCTGGACAGGACAAAAGCTTAATCCATCAGAAGTTAAGGTCTTTGGAACATCGGCAATGGTGCACGTGCCGAAGCAGAAACGCCAGAAATGAGACAGGAAGGCAATTGAGATGTATTTTGTGGGTTACGTGGATATACAGAAAGGCATGCGCTTTTATGACCCGGCAAGCGAACGCGTGCTTAACAGTCGAGGTGTGACATTCCTGACACCGAAACCAGCCAATATGGGATCATTATTCGTTGTGGATTGTAGCGACGAGGATGACGAGCCATCGAAGTCAGTTGGGGCTTCAAAGCCAGCTCAACCTGATGAATGAGCCGAGAACGTGAGTGTAGTGACCCCTATCAACGATCGGATATTGGACGATTCAGATGATCTGGATTTTAAACCAGCCATCAAGTTGCCTAATACACCAGGTGAGCCGGAACGTTCTGAAAGAAAGCAAAAGCCAGTTATTCGGGACGGACTTGTCTAATACTTCGCACGAGCCTGTACGGCGGAAGATCCAATAATCCGTCAAGAGGCCATGGAATCACCTGCTCGTGAGAAGTGGATTGAGGCCATGAAGGACTAATTGGCATCATTTGAAATCAACGGCAAGTTGGACCAAGATGTCCCGTATCGTGGAGCGGTTGGTTGCCTGTTGTATTTAGTACAGACAACCCGTCCAGACCTGGCATTGACAGTCAGCAGTGTCAGTCGCTTCAAAAATTGCTATAAATCAACTGATTGGATGGCCGTCAAGCGTATTCTGAGGTATGTTTGCGGCACCAGTCACTATCGAATTGCATATCTGTGAGGAGACACCAGACCAAAAAGCGGATTTGTCGACGCAGACTTGGTGAATGAATCGGACGAGCGGAATTCGTACTCTGGGTATGTATTCATATTGACAGGTGGAGCTGTCACATGGTCGTGTAAACGACAAAAGTCTGTTGCGGTTTCCAGCACAGGCGCGGAGTATGTCGCTACGTCACACGCCGCAAAAGAATTATTATGGTTAGTTCCTGTCATCCGCCAATTCGTGGAGTTCAAGAGCATCGTCATTAAATGTGGTAATGAAAGTGCCATGGCATTGGCAAGTCGCATCGCATTCAGCCCTCGAGTCAAAGGCATTGCGGTGAGGTACCATTTCTATCGACAATATGTCATCAATGGGCTCATCATACTTGAATATGTTTCATCAGACAAGAATGTCGCCGATTGTTTAACCTGAGCAGTTAGCAGTTAGCGCTGGTAAGATGGAGTTCCGAGCAAAGCACCTCGGTTTGGTAGTGGACTAACAGTGCATCAAGTTAAATATAGAATTTATTTGAATTGTTTGCCAAAGAGAACTGTTAATTGCTAAGTTTTGTTCTGTGATTTTATCATTGATTAGTCCAAGTTGGGGTGTTGTAAACGGCCCCTTAAGTCAAAATGACATCTGTCATAACCTATGTGAGAGACCTGTCGTCCTTTCTTTTTTTCGGCATGTAAAGACGTGTTTTTCTTCATCCGGTATCGACATCCACAGTTGTCATCAACAACAATGTCAATGGCAGCAATTTTATAGTAACAAAGACCAAATAAAGTTTTATTTCAGAACACAAGTGCGTGGCAAAACTAACCTTAGATGTGTCAAAATAAAAAACTGAGTTCTGGGTTGATCTCAGTTTTTAGACACATTACAATAATTTCCATACAAACTATGAATTGAATTAAAATTTATTAGAAAAGTACTTCAAATAGATAAGTGAATCTTCACTGCCATATCAGACTACATGCTGTGCATACAAACAACACGATCGGTATTTTTGGACATGGATGATTGTTCGAAATAGATGTTTGTGGCTTTGAATGGTGATGTGAGGATATACTACAGTAGTTATCTATAACATCGTTTAGAGGTACTCTAACAGCACAACCTAGAAAATGAAATTAATATGTAGAAACAAATTATTTATATATCGAATTAATAAATTTAATTTTTCAAAAAATTTAACCGTCTTTCAGGTTCGATATTACAAAATAACCGGCAGCACTCTACAATTTCCTCGACTGAAGATAATGATAATAATCTTATTTGCTGGTTGTCTAATATGTGCGATGCTGTTTTTGGTCTCACTCAGCGCAATGTTGGATGGTAACAGAACTTATTTTTTTGTAAAACAAAAGATCATAATGATACTTTTCGTAGGATTTTTATTATGGCACACAACTGCATATTATCATATAATAACAATGATAAACATGAATTGCTCTTTGTGGTACATTAATTGTAGGGCAATAAAAGCCGCTTCAAAAGGACTATCTCTTTGTTTCAAAAAGGTAAATCTATATACACAGACAACTAATCTATACATGACGCATTTCACCTTGCATGTGCACATAGTACCTCTTACTTTACAGCAGTAAATGACACCGAAAAATTCTAGATATGTCCCAAGATAAAATCGCACAGCACATCTGAAGGGTATTCCCAGATTTTAGGGCAGAAATATCCCGCTCTACAACCACGCTCTAGTGCATTTACACCCTCATTACATTCATAGAAAATATTGCATGCTCAAATTTTTCTAAGCTTTGAACATTACCAACTTTACAAGCCAAAATTGGAAAGTTAAAACTAGCGAGAAATGTTCATATTGCATTTTGATTTTGAAAATCACAGCCCTAGAGTAACTGTCCTAACGCATGAGTTCTTGCAAAAACAGGGCTCCCATTGGTATTTGTTCTTGTTCAATATTTGCAACCAATAATTGCTCAGCAGATTTGAAATGCTTTTAATTATATTTATTAACTTCCCAGTACATGAGAAGTTCTTGTAATCGCCTCGAAAATCGAAATTGAAGTTTTCAACTTTTCTTTACATTTTGATGTTTATGGAGTATATATAAAGTGATTTTAGAAAGGGAGATGTATGTGTGTGTGTACGTACGAACGTACGTATGTAGGTTCGTATGTACGTTCTTGGACAGTTTTTTCTACGAGCATAACTCACGTAAACCAAGTTGAATCGACTTCGTTGAGGTGTCAATCGAAGCGTCTTTGCAATCTTAAGAGCTGATTAGTTTTTGGTACACTTCAGTCGGGGGGTATGTTGTTTTGCTCCTTTGAAGGTCATTTCTGTCATGCGTTATATCTCTCGAACCAAACATACGATTTGCAAGGTTAAGGTGTCAATTTAAGCGTATTTAAATTTTTGTAAATCTGTCAAATTTTGGAAAAAAATTGTTGGAGCCGTTTTTTAATTTCAGAAAAAAGGGCAAAAAATTAGGTTTTTTCAAATAAACAATAAATTTTTAACCTGATTTACGGAACACAGTAATCAATTTTTATAAAATTTATATATTTCAAGCAATGCTTGTGAAAACAACATCAAAACTTTTTCTCGTGAAAACGTAAAAAATTAAATTAAAAATAAAAAAAATCATTAACAGGCATCATGATCTTCAACGTCATTTCCGTCATGCGTTATATCTCGCTAACCAAACATACGATTTACATTGCCAATGTGTCAATCGACGCGTATTAAAAGTTTTGTGAATCTGCCTAATTTTGAAAAAAACCTTGGAAGCCGTTTTTTAATTTAAGAAAAAAAATGAAAAAAAATATTTTTTTTTCATGAACAATAAATTTTTTTAACCTGATTTACGGAAAACAGTACCCAATTTTTATAAAATTTATAAATATCAAGCCATGCTTGAAAAAACATCAAAACTTGTTCTCATGATAAGAAGAAACATTTAAATAAAAAAATAACAAAAAAATCATTAACAGTCATCATGATCTTCAAGGTCATTTCTTCCATTCACTATATTTCACGAACTAAATATAATAGTTGCATAATTAAGGTGTCAATCGACGTGTTTTAAAATCTTTTTGATTGTTTTAACACCATAAAAACCCACTTCAGTGTTTTTTTTTAATTTAATAAAAGAAAATGAGAAAACTTAGGGTTTTTCATAACAAATATTTTTTAACCCGATTTGCACAACACAGTAATAAATGGTTATGAAATTTATACATTCCTATCAGTTTTTGAAGAGAAACCAGGAAATTTTTTTTCATGATTCTGAAAAAAAATTAAATTAAAAATTAAAAATGATTCAAAGTTACCATATGAATAGGGTTCTCCCGAATGATATTACCTTATATCTTTTATTCTAAAGACTTTGTTGTAAAGTCAATCAAAGTTTTAAAATATTTGGATAATTTGAGCAGATTCTTAATAGTTTTTGCAGTCTTTTAATTTAAAAAAAACGCTTAAATATCAATCAAATTTGCATTTGTGGTAATCAATCATCATTTGCAATATATGCTACAGTTACTCCATAGCGTTGAATGGGATTGAAATGTTGTCTGTCAGGTTGCTGACGTTCTGCTTCAATTTGATTCTCAACGATTTGTTGCTGATTATCCCCCTCTTCATCAACAGCTTGTTGGTTGGGGATGGCGGCATCAACAGCTTGTTGAGGATAAGCAACTTTTTCTTCTTGCAAACCAGAATCAAACATGTATCTGCAAACCTGGATGTCTCCTTGCTTTTGTTGACATTTTGTGCTTTTCTCATCACTGCTTACATAGATTTTCCTTCTTTCAATATCCCAAAGCCCATATTTTTTTAATTCACCTTCGTAGCCGACGAAAATTAGCCTTTTGCTTTTAGGATCGAGTTTGCGGCGTTTTTCTTTAGGCGTGTTTAGATATGCATCTACACCGAACACACGCAAATACTTGATCTCTGGCTTCCGACCGAAAATCTTTTCAAACGAAGATGATGTTTCTTCTTGCTTCATTACAACTCTGTTCAATAAATAACACGCAGCTTTGGCAGCCTCTGGCTAAAGCTGAGCATCAACTTCACTGTTTATCAGCATCGTTTTTGCACTTTCCTCGATTGTCCTCATTTCTCGCTCGGCTCGACTATTCTGTTCGTGAACATAAGCAGCCGAAAATTCAAGAATTATACCTCTGTCTGTTACATGCCTACGAAATTGTTCTAAGATACAGTGACACGCAAAACTGATCACGAAATTTAGTACTTTTGATATTTTTGCCCCTGTTGAATAAAGAGAGTGAAATCAAAGATAACTTTTAACATAAGCAAATATTTTATTCTTTTTCAAAGAAACAAAACGAAAAAACATTTGTAGTTCTTATTATAATACATTGTAAAATTATAGTCTATTGCTGAGTTTTGTGAACACTTTTGCGGGTGGCTAATTTTTTCAGATTTAATATTTGTTATAGCCTCCTTTGGCCTTAACAACTGCTTCAATTCGCTTTGGCATGCTTTCGATAAGATTATCTAGTAGATGTGAGTTAATTTTCATATTGAACTTTTTCCCATCGACACTTCCTAGTATCTCTCTATTTGTCACCAACCGTTTTTTAATCACTGACCATAAATTCTCAATCGGATTGAGGTCTGGTGATTGAGCAGGCCATTTCAGTGTTCTTATATTTTTATTCTGCAGCCATTCCTTTGTTATTTTAGCAATGTTCTTTGGATCATTATCGTGCATGAAAGTCACGTCCTCAGTTTCGCAACCAAAAACGTCAATACTCAGAAGCAGAGAATCATTAAGGATGTTTTTATAGTCCACAGCACGCATTATTCCGTTGACTCTACGTAATTTTCCGCACTTGTTGCCTTTGAAACAGCCCCAAATCTTCAAATAGCCTCCACTAAATTTCAAAGCCTTCATTATATTGTGATCACGTAGCCTTAATGTTGGGTCCACCCAAGTTCAAGTCCTCCCATCAGATCCCCGGCCGTTATCAGAGCGTATAGCTTATATTTTATTTCCCGTCTGAGTTTGCACAAAATTTTCAAAGTTTTTGAATCTGTCGAACACTTCGGATTTATGTCTCAAAAAATTAACTTTTCTAAAAGTTGTACACTCATCTTTAAAAAGCAGAAAATAACAAGAGCCTTTTGGAGATTCGACGTGAATAGGCCCACACACATCTGTGTGTATCTTCTCTTGAGGCTTAAATACACTCATAATCTTTGCAAATGGATGAGGCTTACGGGTTTGCTTGCCCATTATACAAGTTTCACAGAAAAATTCACTCGGACTTCCGACGTTAAAATCACGATCGGCTAAGGCTTTGCTCGTGTTTATCACTGCACGAAAATTAACGTATCCAAGTCTATCGTGCCAGAGCTTGAGCGTATTTTGCTGAGAATCGGCAACGTTGCATTTCACGGGCACTTCAATGTCAAACTGCATTGTAAAAATTTTACCGTGGCTCACACCGCACGATGCTAGTTGTCCGTTTCTATCGCGCACTTCACAGTAGCTTTAATATGCATGAAATGAAAAACCTTTGTCGTCAATTGTGCCAGTTGAAAATAAATTTCTTCCCGGCACTATCAACACATTTTGCAGCTCTCTTGTAAATGTTCTTCCGAGCACTGTTTCCCGAATTACGATTGCTCCTTTCCTTGCTGCCAGCAGAACTTTATTGTCGGCAATTTTAACATACCGAGTTTCACGCAAAGTATCGAGTACAGTAAAATAATCACTCGCCAGAATCCGCTAGCCAAATATCTTCGTCACTGTCACTTGTTTTTGAATAAATAACACGTACATAGCTGATGTATGCTTGAACAATGTACGAGGAAGATGTATGGTGCTTGCTGTTTTTATTTGGACACTCACGCGCCCAATGGCCTTTTTCTTTACAGATTGCGCATTTCGTCCGTTTCTTCAAATATTTGATATTAAGTTTTACCGCTTTGCTTGACTGCTTGTCATTTTTCTTCAAACTTACGGCTTGTGTTTGAAGAGCAAGAGATGACAAACTTTCCTCCGTTTTGCAAAGACGCTTGTCTTCTCGGATAAGCCGGCTGATCAGCGTATCCGATTTTCTTTCCGCTTCAGGAGTGCATTCCCATGCCATGCAAAAGGGAGAAATCTCTAACGGTAAACTGCACAATGTTTTCGACTGCACTGCTGAGTCAGATGGCTTATCGTCTGAGTCGGCGAGCTGCTTACAGATGCACTGAAATTCTTCAAGTTGCAAAGCGATGTTTTTGCCGTCTACTACGCGAAAGTCATAAAACTTCTGCCACGCACTTTGTTTTACATCTTCGCTTATGTCTCCAAATCTTTGCTTCAGTTTTTTCCAAACTTCTTCTGCAGTTGTGCAGTTGATTAGGTACTGGTGCAACCGCATTTCTACTGAGCCGACAATAATACTCATTGCTCTTAATGAATTATTATTCCACTTTTCCATTTGCTGAGTTCTGGTGCTTTGCTGAGATCTGACTTGTCTGGCTCTGCTTCCGTGCCGTCCACATAGCCCATGAGATCAGCGGATCCCAGAGCAATGTTTGTGCCGAATTTATACATGGTGTAATTAATCTCGTTCAGCTTCACACACTGAAACTCTTTATCAACCATGATCAAAAATCTATGTACACTTTATGCTTAAGAAGCAATTTTTTAAGATGTAAATATTCAATTATTACTAACAAATGTACTTTTATCAACTATTCTTAACACCAAAGTTAATACACGAAAATTTTTTTTCAACGAAAACCATGCAAAAACTTGTTTCCTTGTATAAATAAATTACATATTGTTTAAACAATACAAATAATTATTGCCCCCCTCTGAAATATTTCTGATTTTAAATGATAAAAAAAAAAAAAAATTAAAAAAAAATGATCCAAATCGGAGCTGTTTCTGAGGACTTTCAAAGATTGCCTGTTTTAAGGCTTCATTGACGCGACTATATGGGGCGTGGGTGAAAAAAGAATTGATGGTGACCTGAGTGGTTCCGTTGATGGAACGACGAGTAGCGTTGAATTCAAATATTTGGACGCTACTAAGTCGTAACTTAATATGACAACAATGTGGAGTTCAAACCTTCCTTTACATCATTTTTTTCTAGTTTACTATTTTATCCAATATCTCTAACCTAGATGAACCCAATCCATAGTTATCTAATTTTCTATCACCAACTAAATGAATCCAATATAGACTCGTATTTATAAAATTCCATATCATCACCCTGAACGAATTTATTTGATATGCATATAATTTAATACTCTTATTTATATGATTCAATATCCTTACAATTCTATATAATCAATGATCTGCCAAGTGACTTGTGTGGAGTGGCGGCATGCGTATGCCATTTGCAGTTGACACCGTTTGCCCGCATGATGGTTAGGGGTCTTCCAGGGTAAGAATGTTGCTAGTTTAGCCGTCTTTTTGCACATGTGTGACGAATGTAGCAGTTTCTCGAACAAGTTTTGTTGATTTCCCAGTATATGGGAATTCTTGTTATCGCGTCGAAAATCGATATTTTTACGTTTTGTGGATTTGAGGAGTTTGTTTGAGGTATTTTCCGAGAGAAGTCTGTGTGTGTATGTACGTTTGTTCTTTGGTTGAGAGATTTTTCGACAAGCATAGCCACAAGGATTTTATTGAGATGTCAATCGAAGCGTCTTTGCCATCCAAAGACCTGGTTAGTTTTTGAAAAACTTCAAACGGGTGAAACGAGTGTGTCACTCGGATCAATCGGAGAGAAGCCCTCTTGTTTTTCAAGCGTTGATATGACAATAACAAAGAACAAAGCAAATGCTTTGTAACCCGCTCCCTCTCCGATTGATCCGCGTGAATTTGCAAGTAACCCACCCACCCTTGAATGCTCCCGTAGATGATACAATTAATATTAACTTATACCAACTACTGTTATGAGTACCTTTCATCATTATTATTTAAAGCAGTATTATTTTCATAATTATTTTTGGATTTAATTTTTTCAAAAATTTAATAAAATTTAAAAATATATTTGAAAGTCCTTTTGTAAATATGGCTTATACGTAAGTATTCTAAGATTTTCTTATTCTAAAGACTTTGATGCTATGTCAATCAAATCTTGTTAGTATAAGCATAATTTGAGCAGATTTTTGATAATTTTCAAAAGGTTATTTTTTATTTTAATGAAAAATATATTTTTTTCCTAGCTTTAAACAGTTTCAATTAGGGAGAAAATATTTTTGATGTAAAACATCTATAGCCGCGGGTAAAACCGATTGTTGGCATGGCGACGCATGCCGTGGCCACGCTTTGCGAAACACAAATTACACAAGATGTCAGTGATTGATACAGGAGGTTTGCAATGCAAAATCATTTTCGTCATTGCAAAACCTTATATTATTACAATTAACATAGACGTGGTGGATGGATTAGCTAACGTCCCCTTTGTAAAGTTACTCGCATATGACTCGTTTTTCCAGATAAAAACACTGGTATAGTGGCTAGAAGAAGAGCCATTGCCTTTGTTGCGGATCATAACATCGATAGACGTACTGTACTTATTGTGCATCGAACTTTAAATATATCACTCAATGATAATAAAACCATTGTAGGAAAAGAAATCATTTTCCTTTGATATCAGGATGTGCTATGACTATTCATAAGTCTCAAGGAGGTATATATGACGAGGTGGTATATGGGTATAGTAAAAGTCATTGTATTCCATTACTTCACGTTGCTTTAACACGAGTAACAAGTGTTGAAGGGTTGTTTACATGTAACAGTCAGGATTATTTAAGATTTTATCATGGAAGAAGAGTTGATTCACCAGTTTAAAGTTTACAGCAACAATTTAGAAGATTACCTTTACAGATACTTACTACATTGCAAGGACTGATCACTGATTTAATGAACTACAGAAATAAATTAACCAAATATACTCTAAACTGTCAAAATCTCAGAAAACATACTACTGATTTACAAGATTCTATTTGTCAAAAAACTAACTTTTTTTTACTAACTGATACATTTTGTCCAACAGATGAATCAGTTGACTTACCTAATTTTCATTGTATAGCTAAATTTAAAGGACAAAATGTTAGAGCCGCTGGAAATGCCATTTACAAAAACAACAATATTTCACATACTACTACGCTCAAAGTGCTACAGAGGTTCATGTCTCACAAACATCCATTGACAATATGTATGCTTCACCTGTTAAACTAGAAGATGAAAGTGAATTGATTATGATTGTTGCGTACATTTCACCTACTAAAAAAATGAATGATATCATTTCATTTTTACATGCAAAATTAATTCCGTACAGTCACAGAGGCTCAATAATTTTTAAAACCCATGGAAATAGTTTATTTTGATTTGATTGATTTTAGCTGAGGATTCCAATGTAAATTTTGTGAAAGATGAATCAATACCATTAATTACGTTGCTCCAAAAAGAATTTCAATTGCAAATTAACAACAATCCAAGAGAACCTGATTAAAAAAATGAGTTGTCGAAACTGGAAATGAATTTTTGAATTTTAAATTTTTGTATTTAATGAAAATAAATGATTATTAAATAAACAGTCATAATTTTCTGGGAAAAATTCGTAATTGGTATTTTATTCTGTCACTTTCCCATATCTAGTTCCTGTCGTGATCTGTTATTTTATGCATATTACTTGAACAAAATAATTTCGACGTTTCACATCTGTCATCCATCCCAATTTTTTTTAATCAAATTTGCATTTATAGTAATCAACGATTTCAATGGTAAATTGTATGATGCTCAGGATATCTTATCAAAGGAAAAAAAACACTTTTCATGATTGCAAAACATATCTTTACAAAAACACTACATCATTCATATCTATAATGAAAAAGTTGATTAGGATAATTTTACCGACTCTCACATACTATAATGACGTGTTTTCTGAAAAATCTCTTATATCTAATTTAAATTTCTGCCAATCATTGCTTTTCGAAACCAGATGTTACAAGTTCTCATCAGAGAAAACTTCATAATTATTTTTATTATTTTCGAGAAACATTCGTACAGAAACAATAAATAATGAATATGTGTAATGAATAAAGCCGCGTCCTACAAATACACAAGCACTTTTTGATAAACGATTGGATTTCATTTATTGTAAGGCTTCTAAGGATTAAAGCTACCATTCAATCTTAAGTAAGGTTTTTTATGTTTTGGAAACGATCAGACCTGAAAATTTTATTGCGTATTACATGTTGATTTAAGAGCAACTTTAAAATAAGCAATGATTATCAGTGTTCAAAGATAAAATGGTTTATTAGTATGGTAGTCGAAACTTTCCAAGATCATATGCTTTAAAATTGAAATAAGTTTTGAAAGGCATTTGAACCAGTTTTAACTTCACCTAAATATCGACGCAAGCAAAAGCTACCTATAGTCGTACAGTGACACGCATAACTGTTCACGAAATTTAGTACTTTTGATATTTTTGCTCTTGTTGAATTATGAGAGTGAAATCAAAGATTACTTTTAACATAAGCAAATATTTTAAAATACATTGTAAAAAATATAGTTTAGTCTATTGCTGAGTTTTGTGAGCACTTTTGCGAGTGGCTAACGTTGTCTGTTTTAATATTTTGTGTAGCCTCTTTTCGTCTTAACAACTGCTTCAATTCGCTTTGGCATGCTTTCGATAAGATTATCTAGTAGTTGCGAGTAACTTTGTCCCATTCATTTTGAACTGTTTCCCAAAGTTCATCACCACGTCCTAGAGTTTCTCTATTTGCTACCAACCGTTTTTTTAATTACTGACCAAAAATTCTCAATCGGATTGAGGTCTGGTGATTGAGCAGGCCATTTCAGTGTTCTAATATTTTTATTCTGCAGCCATTCCTTTGTTATTTTAGCAATGTGCTTTGGATCATTATCGTGCATGAAAGTCACGTTCTCAGTTTCGCAAATAAAAACGTCGAAACTCAGAAGCATAGAATCATCCAGGATGTTTATATAGTCTTTAACACGCATTATTCCGTTGATTCTACGTAATTTTGCGCACTTGTTGCCTTTAAAACAACTTCGAATCATCAAGGAGCCTCCACTAAATTTCAAAGTCTTTATTGTATTGTGATCACGTAGCCGTAATGTTAGGTCCACCCAAGTTCAAGTCCTTCCATCAGATCCTAGTCGATTAATTTTAGCCTCATTAGACCATATTACAGTCTTCCAATGGGCAACAGTCCAATTTCGGAACTGTTGGGCCAAAGCCAATCGAGCTGTTTTATGGTGTTCTCGTAATAGTGGCTTCTTGGCTTTTGTTCTGGCTTTCAATCCTCCAATTTTAAGACACCGACGAACTGTTTAATTGGATTAACGTGGTGTCAACGTTAACTTCGAAGCTGTGCATTGGCTTCCACGGCATTTTCTACAGCACCAGTAACAACCATTTGATGTAAACATAGCTCAGATTCGCGGGATAACAATTTCGGACGCCCTCCTTTCGAACTTGGCACGTCAATTTGAAATTCCTTTTTAACTTTAGTCACAAGTCAGATAGATACACAGCGCTTGGTAGCGATCGCGATCAGCGAATATCCCGATTCAATATCATCTGCGATCGATTTTCGCAAAGCGACAACAATTTTCTCTCGCAGTTTTCAATTCCTATGAAAACAAGGAAGAAAGAAGAAGAAAATGTTAAATTATACGAACACCATCAGCCTTCAAATTAAATTCAAACTGCTGAAATTGAAATAATAAACTGGTTGAACTTGCTGTCTTTTAAAACAAACTTAGTACACGCAAAACTGTTCACAATACTGAATTGAGATGAAAACTAGTAGTTAAGTCAGAACATCTGACTCACCACGCATCTGGCATTTATGTTATTTTCCTCGCAAAGACCACAAATCCAAGAAAGTGGCTTGGGACGAAAATAACATAAACACTATCTTAGACATTGAGCGTCATTTGTACGCAGCAGTAAAAACATTAAAATATATAGGTTAAAGGTACAGCATGTAAGCAATAAAACAAATAAAATAAGATCGGTTAAGGACGAAATATGTATAAATTTATATAAAAAAACTATTTATATGTTATTAGGCTAAGGATTTTGAGCAGACCGACGATTCACTCACTTTGGAAGTAACCGGCGAAAGTAGAAGACCTAACAAATAAAACAGTTGATTAAAGTGTGGAAATTGCTTCACGTAACTGAAGAACTAACAAATAAAACAGTTGATTAAAGTGTGAAAAGTGTTTCACGTAACTGGCGCAGTCGGTACTCCGAATAAAACACACTGGGCGATTTAATCAGGACTTTTGAAAACCTGAACTTTACTTATCATCAGACGGTTAAGAAAACCCAAGAAGAAAAGAACAACTTAGCGTTATACGAACGAAGCAGCAGCGACTCTTTAAACATGGATTTCAAACATCTTTTTGCCTACATTCACTCGATTCCACCTTTCGACGGAAGTCAAATTGATCTTTTCCCGTTCATCGACGTGATTGATGCCGCGGATTCGTCTTTTGAAAAGAGAGAATTCAAAGCTATTCTATATCAACAGGTGCTAACAAAGATCGAAGGAAGGGCACAAGAACTCTTGCACAGCCACATCACATCTACTTGGCAGGAAGTCAAAACTCTACTCATTAATCACTTCGCTACTCCAGAAAACGGGAAACAATTGATCAAAAAACTGCTAGCAGCACGTTTCTCGACTCCAGGACACCTATACGACTATATATGTAAGTGTCTATTCAAGTTAAACCATAAAATTAATTATATTAAAGATTATATTGTATCTCAAAAAAGTGAACTTATAAAAACGAAAAACCAAATAGCAAAATCGACCTTTATAAATAAATTTCCTGAGCCGATACGCGCTATTATACACGCTTATAAACCAGAATCTCTGGAAGACGCGTACAAAGTGTTAGTGAATACCGGTTATCTGAATTACGGGTTAAAAAGGACTGCACAAATGTCTCATAGACCTTATAAGCCAAATGGTCATCCCGATGCTAATACGACTCCCCCAAATTTTAATGTTTTCCCGAGAAAAACCAGTATTAATACGTACCCCGCGATCAATAACCCCCAAGTTCAAGACATTAGCTTAAATCCTCTGATCAACCGGTCAAATTTTATTAAAAACAACAATGATTTAAGTCTGTCATCGGATGTTTCCATGAACACTGCTTCTACACAATCCACATCCCTTCACGCGGACTCCGATTTTCACATTCCAGCCTCGGAACAACACAATTCTTACCCATTGTTTTACTAACCATCGAAGACAGAAAAATTGGATGCCTTGTAGATACAGGATGCTCTATCTCAATAATGAACAAGAAACTTATTGTTCAACATAAACAGCACATGTTTGCGTATCTTCTGCATATTTCTTCTATCAATTGTCACTCTTTAGCATGGACCGGGTTTTATTCCGAATTTCCACAAGAGTTCGCCCTTCAAGCTAAAATTGAATGGAAACTTGTTGATCTTAACAATATGTGTTTCGATTGTATAATTGGTCAGAATATACTTGCTCCAACAAACGCCGTGATAAGTTTTAAAAATAACACAATAGAAATTAATAATGCCACCATCCCTTTTAGCTCAAATGAGAGAGATGTGTATCAAGCGGTTGCAGAGCCATTTCATGAGCCAGAAGCGATTATCGATCAAAGCTGCGAATCAAAAAGGAGTTCAAAGACTTAGAGTATAACAAGGAGGACCCATTGACTTTCACGCATGAAGTGAAACATGAACTCAAACTTCTTGTAGATACCCCTGTTTATCAAAGAAAGTATAGATACCCGTATTCTTTGAGAAATTTTGTGAAAAGCCAAATTGAGGAAGACCTCCGACAAGGAATAATACGGCCTTCGAAATCACCATATAACTCACCTATCTGGGTTGTTCCAAAAAAAGTCCAGGAGATCATAGACTCGTTATCGTTTTTAGAAAAATTAATAATATCAACAAATACCACATCCCTTAGATAGACGATATACTTGGGAAATTAGGAAACGCAAACTATTTCACGACGGTGGACCAGAAAAGGTTTTCACAAAATCGAAATCAAACCCGAATACCGTCATAAAACCGCTTCTTCAACAGAAGAGGGACATTTTGAGTTTAAAAGAAAGCCGTTTGGCTCAAAAAATGCACCAGCTACTTTCCAAAGACTCATGAACACCATTCTAAAGCATCACATTGGGAAGGATTGTATTGTTTACATGGACGACATCCTCATCTTTAGTACTTCACTTGCTGAGCACGAGGTAGCCTTACGAAAAATCTTTCAAACACTTCGCCAAGCACAATTAAGAATACAGCTGTCTAAAACTTCCTTACTGAAAAGAAGTGCAGCATTTCTTGGCCAAATTATCACTCCTAAAGGCATAAAACCAAACCCTTAAAAGCTTAAAGCAATTTGGAACTTCCCCATACCAACAACACAGAAGCAAGTAAAATCGTTTTTAGGACTCACTGGGTTCTATCGTAAATTCATCAAAGACTATGCAAAAATAGCCAAGCCTATCACGGCGACACTGAAGAAACATAACAAAGTAGATGCCTCGGACAAAAACTTCGTAGAAGCCTTTGAAAAATTTAAATTATATACCCTTAACGACCTGGTACTGCCTCATCCTGATTTTGAAAAACATTCCACGCTTACCACAGATGCAAGTAATTTTGCGATAGGTGCAGTTCTGAGCCGGGATAATAAACCTATCAGCTTCGCGTCCAGGACCCTGTATGATCATGAGACAAGATACGCAGCAATCGAAAAAGAGCTACTCGCTATAGTTTGGGCTACCAAATACTTTAGGCCATTTTTATATGGTAGAAAATTTGTCCTGCAAACAGATCATAAGCTCTTGATATACTATAATGTTCTTCCAATAGCAAGTTTGAATAATGGACCATTCTTCTGAACTGATGTGGACATGAGCATTTAAGAGGGGAAGAGTTAGCAACACATGTGCTTTATGCCCTTCCACTCAACCCAATCCACCTGACCAGCTTGCACATAACACCATTTCCACCCCAAATTATCCACCTGATCGAAGCATCAGCAATTTCCAACAACAATAGGAATCTAGTTAGCAACTTGTTTGTGGTTACATCGTGAGCGTGCGTGGCATAATACAGATGATTGCAGATGAACAAGTTGTTTCACTTCACTCTCAACGTTCAGAAGTGTTTTGTATTTGTTGAATAAATAAATTGCGTACTAATGGAATAATTAAACATTTAAAAAAAATTTTATCTGTTTGTTTTGCTATTCGCGCTGCATTGGCATGGGTTACATGAGATTCTCCAACTAAAGAAAGGTTGCTTTATTTAATTCTGATATATTTCAAAATATATCTACAAGTTTCAGTGAGCTTATATCTAGTTTAATTACATGTGCTTTAACTTTGCTGCTCGTATGTTTAATTCTAATATTTAATTTACTTACACGTTGTTTCAAAATATAAATTTAATACTAATGACTGATTCTAAACTGCTAATAATTAGTCTTTTTCACTCAATCAGTGTTCTTGTTTTTTTTAAATTGTTTTTGGGTAATTTTCTTGATTTACCATCAACTTTTATTGTTGCGTTTACGTCATTTGTTTCTATTACTCTGTATGGTCCTACATAAAGTTTGTCTAATTTTTTTTCTTTCCTTAAGAGAACAATATCATTTGCTCTTAGTTTGATTGGAATTGACTTTGCCAGTTTTTTGACACGTTTTTGTTTTACTATATCAATTATTTGTTTTGCTTTATTTAGCGTGTTTCATAAGCAAACTTTAAGCTCATTGGAATAATTGTCTAGATCTTACATTTCGTTTTTCTGATTTACTATGTTATTAGGAAAATATGGTAATTTGCCAGATATTAGCTTGTAAGGCGTATAGTTCGTTTCTGTGTGTAGAGCTGTGGTGTATGCAAACGCGTCCACGTGTCTCAGTTTAGATTTTCGGTAAATGCTAAAAATTATTCAATTAATACCCTGTGGCTACGTTCTGCTTCACCTAACGTTTGAAGTAGTAAGGACCTTGCCTTCAAAATAGCATTACGCGAGTAAACAACAGATATATTCTAGTGCCGTCAAATGCCGATGCTGTTTTGTATGCAAAACTGGTTACTGGTGCCGTCCAAAACAGTGGCTTGGCAGGGTGGGAAGAGATCAGATTATGTGTTTCGAGTCAGAAGGCTTGCTTTGACTGCTAGTCACATTGACGTCAGATTTCGTGAGCGCTAATTGCTCCAACGTCGGAATTTTCGGGAGGAGCCTATTACCACTCCGGTATTGAAGTCGGCACCGTCGCGATGAGTGCGAGTCAGTTGACTGTATGGATCATGCACGTGTTTACGTCTAACACGTGTATTTTGGCGGCTTCTTTTGAAAACTTAAATTGCACAAATTGACCCTCAATTTAAAACAGTCGCATATACTTTAGTAAATGATCCAAAATTGAAATTCGGTCATTTGAAAATATTAAATTCCGACCAAGGTTTACGAATAACTTGATGCAAGAAATTTGCAAACAACTCGAATTGTATGACGTTTTCTCAACGTACCACCATCAAACAGTTTAAGTAAGGTAGCCTTTAAAATAGCATTACGCGAGTAGACAATTTGTCCACTTTTACTGTTCACAGTACAAAGAATGTGGAGGAAATGTTCATGCCCATTCATTCCATACAAAAATGACGTCGGAAAGGATTTCTACGAACCCCTGTTTCGTATGGGCCTAGACACAAAAAAAATTATAATTTTATTTTATTTTATAATATTATATTTTGCTCGACCTACTCAATAAATTATATTTTTTTAAACTTACAAATATTTATCTTTTCACATTATTTACCACAACATCTTTTGAGGTGCGTCGGAGTCTACAGCTATCTGATACACGATCCTACACAATTTTTGGCTCTTCTCTTAATAACGCTCCATTTCAGATCCTACCAATTGATTCATCTTGGGAAAGAAATTTAAAATATTTATACAGTTATATTTAAACCAATTTTCCGTACATTCATTGTCAAGAACTGTCACTAATCAACTGTCATTCCTCTCTTTACACATTACTTATCCTATTCTAAATTTCCCTTCGGTTGTTTTTACGTCACACTCGCTCAATACTTGCATGCTTAGTTTGACGATATCGGGCGGATAGACACTTCGTTGTTTAAAACCATAAGGGTAAGATGAAAAATCTTTTACAATCCTTTTATCATACGAAAATTGGATTTTTTCTTCTCCGGTACAGAAATAATGAACCCTGGTCGTTTTGTTCCAATTTTTTTATCATTCACTACCTGGAATGTTTTGTTATCGTCATCGCCAATTACCATTGATTTGAATCGATTAAAATTAATAAGTTGGGAGTTCTTGAAGTTAATAGTAATCCCTTTACATTTGGTGATATATTGGGGTTTTTTACCAGTCTCTACTTTAAGGCTATAGCTTTTATGGCCTGTACATACAAATTCGGCAATGAACGCATTAGGCCCATAGCCTTCAACTTCGTTGGTTGGTTTGGAAGACCCAAAAAGTCTGAGATTAGAAACTATCGGTATCGCAATATAGTAATTGGATACCAACCGTTTCCAGTGCCTCGAAAAGTTTCATTCTTGCAAACGCTGTTGTATTTGCGGCTATGGGTAAATTTATGTGTGGTAGCATGTTCGAATTTCCCCTTATATTCCTCCACGTAACCCACATTGTCTCCTTGTTAGCGGCGTATAAAGAGCAGATCTCAATGCCAAGCGAGTTAATAAACTCGCAAAATTTCTTATATTCGTGAAGCACCTTCGTATATGTTCGACCCTTCCGTTGACCAAATTTACTCCAAATAGAATTTAAGCAAATCTTTGCAGTATTACGTCTACCAGAATTTTTTTCAATATTGTTTTTATCTAAAATAATATCTTCCTTCATCTGGTAAGTTTTCAGAAATATATCCTTGTCAGCCTCTGACGATAATTTACTACTCCAACCGCTAGCCTCTTGTTTAATTTTCAGGAAAGAATTACATATTCAGTGAACAATTCTCCCTTTTTTGTAATCGGATCGTACTTAGTGTAACCATATTTCCAAACTTCAAAAGCCTGTTTGACTTTGTACCCTTTCGTAGCAGCTAGCGCCACTTCCGGAATAATCCACGTACCAGTAAAGACTTTCTCTTCTTGGTAATGCTCACATCCCGCAATGTTATTAGCATCAGCACACTTTTTACAAAGTGCGAAAAGCAGCTTCTTATTACTTTTGAAAGGTAAGGTTGGAATGTACAAACCGGACGGAATAACTAAACATTTGATGAATCCATGCATGGAGAGTATATCTGACAGAGAGGGTATGTTATCATTGCGAAAAATTTCAGGATGCCCTATCGGGTAGGGAGAATATTTGTTAATATAGGGATATAGACTTGTGAAATCGAAATAGCGTATTATTTTATTCTTTATTAGTCTTATGATACACATGGAATACTTCAGTTCGACCTCCAAAAATTACATCGCGTGGATTAAGCGGGAAGGAAATGTCTGAAATTTTTTCATCCAGCATTTTATCTAATGTCTTATGTTCGCTTAGCAATTCCTTAAACTCTACATTCCCAAGTATATTCGAACTTATAACCAAACTGTTTAATTGCCTAAATTTTTCTACGTGTGCCTTAATTTTTTTGCCTTAAAGTTTCCATATTCGTATTTACTTTTTCAAGGAAATGTTCTACTTGAAAACACTCGCCACAACCGTTTTAAAAACAACCGAACACTTCGTACACTGTATTGGTTTTAACATTAAACCCATCTAGTCAAAACTCCACTTTTTCCAACCTTATTGCACCAGTATTTACTGCAGAGGTGATTGCTCCATTCGCCTTTATATTCTTCCATACAAGCTATATACACCATATTGTAGACTGAATTCCATAATTATTATAACCGTTCTTAGGTATTATACCTAGAGTTTTTTTTAAAGGAAGTTCTTCCTGAAAACAAGCATACAGGCCGATGCAATAGTCGGACTTTCTATAAACGTTTTAACTCCACTCGTATTTAAAAATTCTTGCATGAATTGGAGACAACCGAGTCGTGAAATATCAACGTCATTAATGCAATATTTAAACATTTCTTTTTTATTGTCATTGGAACACAGCCAAATATTTCAGCTTCGGGAGCTTTACCAACATAATCAATATTTTCCATAGTGTTGAAAAAATAAGGGTAATACCCCTTAGCAAAGTCTGTAATACCAAATACTTGAGGAAATTTAGAGAGGGGAAACGCCAGAAAATTAACCGAGTCAAGAAAATACACCCTGCCACATTGTAACTTCAATATTTTTGTACCATTCATGATAGGGGCAATATTCAACTTACGGTTTAACAATTCTTCTACTAAGAAGCGACCATCATAACTTTGCAGGTTGTGGGCAATGCAAAACACAATACTCACAAAAGGACGATTTTGAATACTGTCGTCTATAAATCTAGAAATTACTGCAGGCTTCTGCTCGCCATATTCAAAAATATGCTGTCTGAACCCGAAACCATTGCATCCCATTTCATGTCTGAATCTTGGTAGCAGTTATTGCATATTTGTTGTGCAACCATCATATTAACAACATGTAAAAAGGATGTGGAACTGCCTGCAAAAGGGGTATTCTGTGTGATTTCTCAATCGAAAAAAATTAGTAAGAATTTTGACTTTTTCTTACCACAATTTGTGATATTTGGCGGAGCGTAAGTTTTAAGCCTTGCAGTTCTTTAATAAGTAGTTTAAAAAAATAAAGTATTGACAAGGATAGAAAATTTACGCTATGTTAATAATGTACTTAGATAGCGCTTTAGCAATAGAAGAGGACTTTTTTATATTCAGCTTGAACAATTCCATAAAGAACATGAAAACTGAAGCTGTAAAATTTACAACAAATCAGAAATATGCTCTTTTTAAACTTTTCACTGAATTTTCAATCAAGTTTATTGTACCGTTTTCAAATAGTGCACTGAGGGAAATGTTTGATTTCCTCAGTGTTTGTAGTAGGAGTAGTAGTAGTAATAGTTGTTTTAGTGACGTTGATAACTCCGTAGGTTTCAATGAAAAAATGGATCTAAATAATTGTCCAAACGTTGAAAGCAGATTTAATGACGGAAACCAACTCGGTCATGGTTTGGATACCAGTTATGAACTTATAGCCAAAGAGACAAAATTTTATAAAAAATTTAATATTGACGAAGTCAAGATAACCTTTCGTTTAAAAGATCTTTCTGCAGTCTCAGAAGATCCTTCTAGCGGTTTAGAAAAAGTGTTTGGTGATGTGGTAAAAGATATACTTACGAATTTCCCATGAGAGAGCAAGGTCGGGTTGAGCATTCCACTTCCCAACTCTCCGCGAGCTAAGTGGTGAATACATAGTTGGATTGATTTCAAATGTCAATCAGTCTCATACCACTTTCCTTGCCGATAATATTATGGAATTAAAGGCCGATATTATCAACTTTCCCCTTGCCGGGAAGAAAAAAAAATTTGCTTCTATGGAGAAGAGTGAATTTTTAAGCTGAAAGAGATCTCTCCTTGATGTGGGAAAAAAATATGATGGGAATTGTCTCCCCCGAAGTATATGTTATGCGATTGAAATATACGCCCCAAATTTTAACACCTACAAACAGAAAAAGGGTTTCGACTCATTAGATAAAATTGCAAATAACTGTGTAAAGACGCAAAGGTGGTTGTCGGGGATGATGGATGTATTTTAAAAGACCTTTACAAGTTTCAGACATTTTTGAAAAATTACCAGATAATAGTTTTTGATAATCTCGAGAATTCAAACTCGATTTTTTTTAAACTTGAAACTGGCAAGACCTTCTTGAAATTTTTTTCTCTATTACCCGAAAATTTTGAAACATATTTATGTGATCACTTCAGTAACTGGGTTTTGGATAAACATTATGTCTGTTCTTTTTGCGATAAGATTAGAGATTGCAAAAGACATAAGTTTTCGATGAAGTGTTCATACTGTAACTCATTTCCACCATGTCAATTTGTTGATAAAATCAAAAAATGCGATGATTGCAATCGTAACTTTAGACGAGACACGTGTTTTGTCAATCATTTACAAAACAAAATCGATGATAAAAGTGTGTGCGAAACATTCAGAATATGCAAACACTGTTCCAAATTTATTGTTTCCTTCAAAAAGGGAAAACAAGTCATACATGCAACAAATTCTACTGTCATATTTGTTGGAAAATTGTTCCCGAGAACCACAAGTGTTACATTAAACCGTACAGTGGTAAGAAAAAGTCAAAATTCTTACTAATTTTTTTCGATTGTGAAATCACACAGAATACCCCTTTTGCAGGCAGTTCCACAAACCCTTTTTACATGTTGTTAATATGATGGTTGTACAACAAATATGCAATAACTGCTACCAAGATTCAGACATGAAATGGGATGCAATGTTTTCGGGTTCAGACAGCATATTTTTGAATATGGCGAGCAGAAGCCTGCATTAATTTCTAGATTTATAGACGACAGTATTCAAAATCGTCCTTTGGTGAGTATTGTGTTTTGCATTGCCCACAACCTGCAAAGTTATGATGGCCACTTTTTAATAGAAGAATTGTTAAACCGTAAGTTGAATATTGCCCCTATCATGAATGGTACAAAAATATTGAAGTTACAATGTGGCAGGGTGTATTTTCTTGACTCGGTTAATTTTCTGGCGTTTCCCCTCTCTAAATTTCCTCAAGTATTTGGTATTACAGACTTTGCTAAGGGGTATTACCCTTATTTTTTCAACACTATGGAAAATATTGATTATGTTGGTAAAGCTCCCGAAGCTGAAATATTTGGCTGTGTTCCAATGACAATAAAAAAGAAATGTTGAAATATTGCATTAATGACGTCGATATTTCACGACTCAGTTGTCTCCAATTCATGCAAGAATTTTTAAATACGAGTGGAGTTAAAACGTTTATAGAAAGTCCGACTATTGCATCGGCCTGTATGCTTGTTTTCAGGAAGAACTTCCTTTAAAAAAAACTCTAGGTATAATACCTAAGAACGGTTATAATAATTATGGAATTCAGTCTAGAATATGGTGTATATAGCTTGTATGGAAGAATATAAAGGCGAATGGAGCAATCACCTCTGCAGTAAATACTGGTGCAATAAGGTTGGAAAAAGTGGAGTTTTGACTAGATGGGTTTAATGTTAAAACTAATACAGTGTACGAAGTGTTCGGTTGTTTTTAAAACGGTTGTGGCGAGTGTTTTCAAGTAGAACATTTCCTTGAAAAAGTAAATACGAATATGGAAACTTTAAGGCAAAAAAATTAAGGCAAACGTAGAAAATTTAGGCAATTAAACAGTTTGGTTATAAGTTCGAATATACTTGGGAATGTAAGTTTAGGGAATTGCTAAGGGAACATAAGACATTAGATAAAATGCTGGATGAAAAAATTTCAGACATTTCCTTCCCGCTTAATCCACGCGATGTAATTTTCGGAGGTCGAACTGAAGTATTCCATCTGTATCATAAGACTAATAAAGAATAAAATAATACGCTATTTCGATTTCACAAGTCTATATCCCTATATTAACAAATATTCTCCCTACCCGATCGGGCATCCTGAAATTTTTCGCAATGATAACATACCCTCTCTGTCAGATATACTCTCCATGCATGGATTCATCAAATGTTTAGTTATTTCGTCCGGTTTGTACATTCCAATCTTACCTTTCAAAAGTAATAAGAAGCTGCTTTTCGCACTTTGTAAAAAGTGTGCTGATGCTAATAACATTGCGGGATGTGAGCATTAACAAGAATAGAAAGTCTTTACTGGTACGTGGATTATTCCGGAAGTGGCGCTAGCTGCTAAGAAAGGGTACAAAGTCAAACAGGCTTTTGAAGTTTGGAAATATGGTTCCACTAACTAGGAGAGGACCAGGTTATGGAATCACAGATTTGGACGAAATTTGGCACATAAGTAGAAGACTTCAAGGATATTCGATCCTTAAAATATTAGAGCGCAACACTCGTCCGTTTTTGAGAAAAACGTCCTTAAAGTTTTTTGCGTTGCTATTGTATTATTAAATTTTCACCACTGACAGGAGCTGAGCAGTCTAGGTAGCAAAGGCACTAGCACGCAATCAAGGGGTCGTGAGCTCGATTCCCGGTCGGGGTATTGATTTTCTTTTTGAATTATTGTCGTCGGCGTCGTGTGTTCGATTACCGGGGTGAGTATTGTTTTTTTGAATAATTGTGAATGTAATTTTTTTATGGTGAATCAGCAATGTTCACTTACAAATACATTTATTTTTCCAAAACAGCAAACTGTTCGTTCATTTAGATATGTAAATTATACTGAAAACTCATTGTTGAACGGATAGAGTCATAAAAACTGTTGTAATCGAAGCAAAATCATAGCTAATGGTAAGATCATCCCTTGTTCCTAGAATCAATCCTGCTTCCTCTTCGTGCCTCAAGAATGTATTGTATTGAAGTCGCCAAGTCGGAAAAAGCCAATAAACCATGGTGGCGCCTATTGTATCGAGTCATAAATGTTATGGTGGTCAATTATTCAACATCATAGTATTCATGGGCACGTTGGGCGCCACCCTGGTTTATTGGCTTCTGCCGACTTGGCGACTTCAATACAATACAAGCATATACCACTATATACTTATTGTACTAAGTTAAGCAAAAATATATGTATATAACACTATACTATACTATGTACTTATTGTGAAAAGGTAAAGACCCAAAAGCAGATTGAGAAGATCAATCAAACTCTCGGGCAGAAGCTGATTTATGAAGGGAAGCATTAGTCTAAAGGGGGGCTCATCGAAATAAAATTTGTGAAAAATTAATTTTACGAAGGACACAAATATCATTATTTTACATATTCAACTGTTAATAGAGTGAATTGTTCTCACGATTGTCTGACTTTTATTTCAAAATCATTCACTTCACCTTCACCGAGTAAAGAAGAAAAATTATAAAATCTCAACTTCCATTATCTTACACATTCTTCTTCTTTGAATAGATGCATGGAAATATGTCTGTTGATTGACCGGGCACTGTACCGGCCAAAAAAACGCAATTATGCAAAGCTGATGTGATAGCAGATTTACCAAACAAGCCTAAAGGCCGTTGTTTGCTGGCATCCACAATACCGGCGAAATCCATCTTCACGCAAAATAAACAAACAAACAAACGCTTTTCGAATGCAATGCAAAAGTGAAAGTAAACATTGCATCTAGATTATGCACCCGGCTGACCCTCAATTTGTGCAATTTACGTTCTCAAAAGAAGCCGCCAAAATACACGTGTTAGACGTAAACACGTGCATGATCCATACAGTCAACTGACTCGCACTCATCGCGACGGTGCCGACTTCAATACCGGAGTGGTAATAGGCTCCTTCCGAAAATTCCGACGTTGCAGCAATTAGCGCTCACGAAATCTGACGTCAAAGCAGGCCTTCTTGCTCGAAACATATAATCTGATCTCTTCCCACACTGCCAAGCTGCTGCTTTTGACGGCACCAGAAACCAGTTTTGCATACAAAACAGCATCGGCATTTGACGGCACTAGAATATACCTGTTGTCTATTCGCGTAATGCTATTTTAAAGGCTACCTTACTTAAACTGTTTGATGGTGGTACGTTGAGAAAACGTCATACAATTCGAGTTGTTTGCAAATTTCTTGCATCAAGTTATTCGTAAACCTTGGTCGGAATTTAATATTTTCAAATGACCGAATTTCAATTTTGGATCATTTACTAAAGTATATGTGACTGTTTTAGCGTCTTCAGATTCAAATGGTGATGCTATGACGAATTTACTGAGTTCAAATTGTATGGTGAAAATGTACCTGTATACTGCATAAATTCCAATTTCTTAACTTTTCATACTTCTGATATTGATGTGCATACCCTTATGTAAAGTTGATCATGCTTTATTAGTGTATTAGTCTCATCTATCCTGTATCTTCATTTATATTGTCTGTTTTTTGTTTCACCGACATACACCTGTATTATTGCCAGTAGTTTTTTTTACTTTTTCGTCTATTTCGGAAGGGATCATTGTTTTTTTAATATCTGAGTCAAGCTTGATGTGTGACAATGCATCCGCGCTGCAATTTATTTTTTCACAATTTCGAAATCATAATCGAAGCAATCTAATCTAATCCCGGTTAGTTAAGACGATGGATTCTTGTGCCTGAGTAATGATACCAAAGGTGTATGGTCAGTCACTACAATGAATTTCCTGCCGTACAAATATGGTCTGCAGGAGTCTATGCCCCAGTGAATTGCAAGTACTCTTTCTTAATTACAGGCTGATTTATGTCATGTTTACCTAACGAGTTACTTGTGTATATAATAGGTTAATCTGAACCTATATCACTTTAAGAAAGTACAGCTCCAAGAGCCTAGTAAGATGTGTCCGTTGTTAGTACAAATAGTTTCTTAAAATCAGGATATTGCAAAATGGATGGTGCTATGAGTTTCTATTTTAAAGCATCGAATTTTTTTTGACATATATCGTTACACGCGATTTTACAACTTCAGTTGTAGTACAGTCAATTGGGAGTTTAGCGTGCATTTTCAAAAGGCAGAATTTTTTTATTGCAATGCGTGTGGAATGCTATAATAAGCTTAAGTTCAATTTCCTGGGATCCCCGATGATGGCGTTTGGGCTCCATCTTGAAAACAAAAGAAAGTGGGACACCCCCATATCTCCCAAACCGTGGGTTCCACAAGGAAGTTGTATATCGCAAACTTGCGTAGAATATAATTTTAAGCAAGTCGTCCAAACATAACTTTTGTGTCGTGTCAATAATAAAAAAGATACAATCCAAAAACCGCACTCAAAAAGGAAGGAATAACTTTCGGGCGCCTTAACTTTTTTAATTTCATGTTTAACGCGAAACACGTTGAAACACTTTCCTAAGATAATTTTATCGCGAATCGTTTGCGGTATTGACTGTTCCAATCACTGCACAATAACGGGAGTTATTTCATCCCAAAAGGGAGAAAGTCGCGTGAAAAACCCGTTTTTAGGCCAAATAATTGACTTTTGGTGGCGAACCCCCCGTTGCGAAACCCAATAGTGAAACGTTATCTAGTTTCGCATAGAGCTTTTTTATGCTGATTTTAATTAAGTTTTTTCCACCAACTTTTGCTGCTTATAACATTTATCTAGGTGAGATTTCACAACCACGCGGTGCGATTTTGGGGTAATATTATGTTTGAGGAACAATTTTAAGAACATAATATCTTCTGGAATGCAACCCATCTGCTTTTTCAATTTTAGTAATTTATTAAATTCCGACTGTGGCTTGGTTGTCATGTTTTACCATTCAAACGGTTGATTACCGCAAATTTGATTGAAATTTTGTTGGTTTTCAAAATTTTAGCAATTTTTTTTATTAAAAGACTATAAAAACTATTATAAATCTGCTCATTTTAAGCAAATGTTTTAAAACCTTGATTGAATTTACAACAATTTTTTAGAATAAAAGGTATAAAGTAATATCATTTTTTTCATAATCATGGAAGAAAATTTTGCTGGTTTCTCTTCAAAAACTGATAAGAATGTATAAATTTCATAAACTGTGCAAATCAGGTTAAACAATAATTTTTATGAAAAAAACAATAATTTTTCGCATTTTCTTCTATTAAATTAAAAAAAACGGCTGAAACGAATTTTTATAATGTTAAAAACTTCACAACGATGTTAATGCACGTCAACTGCCACCATAATGATACATATATTATATCTGGTTCGTGAGATATAGTGAATGATAAAAATGACCTTGAAAATCATGATGACTTTTAATGAATTTTTATTTTTAATTAATTTTTTTACGTAATCATGAGAAAAAGTTTTGATGGTATTTCTACAAAAAATTGTTTGGGGTATATAAATTATATGAACATTGATTGCTTGAACTGGAAAAAAAGATTGAAAATTTATTGTTTTTGAAAAAACCCAATTTTTTGCACTTTTTTTTTTAAAATTAAAAAACGCCTCCAAGGAATATTTTAGGATACGCGTCGATTGACTACTTGCTCAAGGAAATCGTACATTGGGTTCGCGAGATATAACGCATGAGAGAAATGACCTTCAAACGGGCAAAGTAGCAACTTCCCCCCCCCCCCGACCGAAGTTTCCCAAAAACTAATCAGCTCTTAAAATTGCAAAGACGCTTTGATTGACACCACAACGAAGTCCATACGACTTTGTTTACGTGAGCTATGCTCGTAGAAAAAAGTGTCCACGAACGTACAGACGTACGAACGTACGTACACACACACACATACATCTCCCTTTCTAAAAACACTTTATATATACTCTATAGACCTCAAAACGTAAAGAAATGTTGAAAATTTCAATTTCCATTTTCGAAACGATTACAAGAACTTCCCATATACTGGGAAGTTAAAAATAATTATTTACTTTGTAGTGAACATTGGGAAAAAGTGCCGACATTGAATCAATTCACTGAAGGGTTTCTGCGTTGCAAAAAGAGAAATAAAATTACGGCTCCTAATAGGATTAGGTTTAAAATTGAAGTGTTGGAGGCAACATTTACCACATTTCCGGAGGCTAACTTCTCAAGTTTCTTAATTTTATTTAGGTGAAGTGTGTGCAGGTATTCCACATGCACGTCTCTCTCTCTCTATTCAAAATTGGCGGTAATAGATGAAAATTCTTTATCTCGCTGCAAGTGTATTCAACATTGCCTATCTGGAACGTATCATTCTGGAAGCTAACTAGCAATGTACCATTAAGAGATTAGGTCAAATTATTATGCCTAAGATTACCCACGAAATTTGATACATACATGGTGTTTCCGTTGATGAGTTCAACCTTTAGTTTACTGTGGATTTGGTGGTCGCATGCCACGTCAGCTCCCTCTAATATTTTAAAAAGACATTCGGAAGGTTGCAGTTTTTGCAAATGATTTATATTGCAAATGGTTATACCCTGAATCTCAGAGTATCTGCCGCTTAAACCGTATTTTTAAACTAGACAATTGACATAGATCATCCTATCGTTTTTTATAGTGGGATGAACCAAAATGTGATTATACTCAGTGCTTCCAGTTTTCGGTAGGCATATAACGTAGATAAGCATTGGACCCTTGACGAGTACCATAGGCTCCGCATTTTCGATAGCCTGAATATCATAACCATACGGGAGTGTCTCAACCTGGGCAAGTAAATCATTTATTTCTACATTATTCAAAAGATTCGAATTGACTATCCCCCTCTTAGCGAGTTGACTGGCAAATACAATTGCTTGATATTTTTACTATTCCTTTCCATTAAAACGCTATAGTTTTTAATTTTTTCCATATATATATTTCGGGAGTAAACTGCTCCCTTCTTCAGTGGTGATTATTTTCGTTCTCTTTCTTCTTTTTCTTCTTCTCCTGAATTTCTTCCTTTAAAATTGTCATTTTATTGAATAAGGTGTGCTCATACTTATCACTACTTAGGGTGGTAAAATCGGTAATAATTGTGTTATAACTACCAAGTAATTTTGTAGAAATTTTGCTAATATACTTATTAGTCTTATATTGATTATTATTGTTCTCTACAATATCATTTTGGCTTTTTACGATGCTATCCCAGTCAGTAGCATTTGGGCTTCCCACAAGCAGATCCTAGCCAGTTGATTGATCTTTTGGTCTTATGTAGCTTTCTATCTCTTAATTGACACAATAACTTTTCTATCTCAGAAATACAATTTTAAGTTGGGGTACTAGAATACTTGCCTTATTAACCCGATTCTTTACTAATACCTTCATACTCCTAACTACTTCGTCATAACTTCTTATATTAATAGAGTGAATTATTTTAAAATTTCCCGTTAATATTCTTCCGTATCCTTGTTTCATCGTCATAAGCCGCCCATTATACTCATAAACATCTACGCAGGCTCGCACGCCCCAGAGAGTCAATCTGAAACAGACGGAATATTTTTCAGGTGAGATTTGTGGATTTACCTATCCTTTATTGTAGTGATGGTAACCCGGTTATCCCGAGCGACTACCTCCTTCTTATAAAGAGGTTTACTTTCCCCCTTAATCTGTTTATTTATTTTGAAAACTACATCCACTGGTTTAAATATTCTAGGCTTAGTCCTCTTCAGATTGTGACTGTTAGTCTGGTTCTTTTGCTTCCGTGTAATTTCATACTTGACGTCTTTATTCAGTTTGCTCCTAAAATCTAGCAAGTTTTGATACTTTATGCGCTGAGATCTCGCGAAGAAGATGTCAACCTGTTTCTTCCCAGTGACAGAGTGGAATGAATTATTGTATATATCCAAGGAAATATCTATTGCCTCCCTTAGGGAGAAATCAGAAAATTCCTGCCGAAGGCATCGACAAAGTTCAAGGATAGTTGAATGAAGCGTTTCGGCCATGTCATTGACCAGGCTTTTCTGAGGTGGCGTCAAATACACGACTATTCCTAATGCCTCAAGATAATTTAAAATAAAAATAAATAAATAAAACTTGGCTCGTTGTCTGAGACCAATATTTTAGGGGCGGAGAAATTATGAATCGTTTCAATTATTTTGTCGCGGAAAAATTTCGCGAATTCACTAAATTTGTCAATGCATGTAAGATACTTTTCTCCTGAAATTTCAAAAATATCGATATGTAAAATCTACATGAGATACTCGGAGACAGGTGTTTCTTGCAATTCAGGCTTTGACGGATGGTGATTATACTTATTCCTATTACAAGTGTCGCATGCTGCAACATATTCCCTAATTAATTTGCCCATTTTCGGAAAATAATAGTCTTCCAAAATTTGATCTTTATTCTCCCTATAATTCCTATGAGCTCTACGATGCTCTTGCTGAATAACTCGAATTTTGTTATTTTCATTCACAATGTCCTGCACGACTCCTTGAGTGATGTGAGTTCTGAATTTTGTAAAAAACACTCTTTAACACTGACTTCTTAATACCATTAATAATATTAGGATTTAAATTACTCTTTAATACCTTAATTAAGTTGTCTCTATCTATATTTTCTACCTGGACATAATATCTACCGTGCGTTGGATAAGGTTGTTCATAGGCACTCATCGTCTTACCTATTGATAAAATTATCTGGTTTTTTAACACATTTATTTATAAGGTCACTACTGTCCTCGTCTGCACTGTCTGCTGTTTTGCCCGTTTGAAGGTCATTTCTGTCATGCGTTATATCTCGCGAATCAAACATACGATTTCCTTGATCAAGGTGTCAATCGACGGCTATTAACATTTGTGTGATTCTGTCAAGTTTTAAAAAATTTCTTGGAGCCGTTTTTTAATCTTTTGAAAAAAAAAGTGCAAAAATTTGTTGTTTTTTTCAAAAACAATAAATTTTTAACATTATTTTTAAGTCAAAGTAACCAATGTTTATATAATTCATATACTCTAAACAATGTTTATGAACGCAACATCTAAACTGTATCTCATGGCTACGTAAAAAATTAAATTAAAAATAACAAATCATTAAAAGTCGTCATGATTTTCAAGGTCATTTTTATCATTCACTATATCTCACGAACCAGATATAACAATTGCATCACTATGGTATCAGTTGACGTGTATTAACATCTATGTGAAATTTTCAACATTATAAAAATTCGTTTCAGCCGTTTTTTTAATTTAATAGAAGAAAGTGCGAAAAATTATGGTTTTTTTTAGAAAAATTTTTTTTTTACCTGATTTGCACAGCACAGAGATGCCAGTTTATGAAATTTATACATTCTTATCAGTTTTTGAAAAGAAACCAGCAAAATTCTCTTCCATGATTATGAAAAAAATGAAATAAAAAATAAAAAATCCTTCAAAGCTACCATTTACAGAGGGTTCATACGAATGATATTACTTTATATCTTTTATTATAAAAAAAATTTTGTAAATTCAATCATAGTTTTAAAATATTTGCATAATATGAGCTGATTTTTAATAGTTTTTATAGTCTTTTAATTAAAAAAGCCGCTAAAATTTTGAAAACGAACAAAATTTCAATCAAATTTGCATTGGCGGTAATCAACGCTTTGAATGGTAAAATGTTTTGTAGTCAATACTTTGCAAAATCATATGCTTTAAAAAGCTTGCATCGAATTAAAAATTGTAGTTTTTAGTAGATTCATTCTTTAGTAATCGTTAGATTTCAATAACCATCATCATGTGTAATACATTTTACTTTTTACATGCAATAGAACCTATTTTTGACTGCATACACAAAATTTTTGAAGACCAAAAAGTCGCCCGCCGATTGATCCGCGTGAATATTTAATCTGTCCTCATCTACCAAAAACCTTACGTAATCAATAGACCCTCCCGTAGACGATATGATTCATATTAACTCATTCCTGTTACTGCTATGAATACCTTTCATTGTTATTACTTAAAGTAGTATTATTTCCAAAATTATTATTGTGTTTGATGTTGTTGATGTTTATGTAGATATTACTGGGAAGTTCCCGTGTGGACCTCAAGGGTCGTACCCCGCGGCTTGTCTTTTTATGTAATGATGTCCCAAATAATATACGACCTTGTTACCACGTGCCGAGTGCACATGCTTTATACTTCCCTAATCCTCTATGTTTCGTAGCAATTCGTGAGGTTAAGCTGGACCAAATGAATTGTTTGCATCTTTGACTTCGATTTTCTCTCGAATTCATTTTGCCGGCAGCGATATTGTATAATTATGTGTAGCAGTACGAATTATGATTCGCTCGACAACGTAATTGCCAATTTGCGAGAAGACACGCGTTTTGCAGCCGGTTCGGTCCTGGCGGGCACATATCCAATACGTTTTCCAAGTGGACTTCCGTCACTGTTAGCCATGTGCAGCCTCTATGTCCCGTTGTACAGCCCGTAGTATGTTTCCTCTTTTTTGTTTCACGTAGGTCGGAAGATTAAATGCACGAATGTTTAAATGCACCTAGAACGATTGTCCCTTTTACTTTGTTCTTGACGAGCTGATCCAGTGTGTTTCGCACCCACTTCTCCGGTCTTTCGACAAATTGTCCGCTCACGACTCACTGTGACACTCTTTTTTCCACAACCCTCTGTCCGCGTGCTTGATATCAAACCCCTTTCCTCGTCTTTCGCCAGCGATCTCACACCGGAGACCGGACCCAACAACGGTTCTCTCCAGAGAACCGGTCGGGTAGCTGGTGTTCGAGGCTGGCTAGATGTGCGGGGTTGCCGCTTCTGAGGGTGGCCAAGATTACGAAACAAAGCACGATATTACAACACAGGCAAGAATGCAAGTGCTCACGAACATTCTTGCCTGAGATCACTACGTCCGAAAATCCTTCGAATGATAGGTGCCTAGCATCTTTCCCTTTTCATCCTCAACCTTGTAACACGCGACCCCGATACGCTCCACGATTCTGCATTTGTGAAACTTGGAGTCTAGTTTGGCGTTGTAGTGGGCTGCCGCGAAATTGCGCACGTATGCGGTGTCGTCAACCTGTAGTCGGGGCTCTCGGGATCGAAGATTGTATGTCCTTGCCTGCGCCTGTGATGCCTTCTCTAAATGAATCTCGACCTGGCGCCGTATGAGTTCTAACCTCTCATGTGGTCTCAATTCGGTGGTTGGTTCGCGGAGGATTTGTAAGTTACGTAACAGCGTATACGATCTACCGTGTCCTATCATGTTTTGACCAAAGACCACGAAATACGGGGAGAGTCCCAGGGAGACGTGATGAGAGGATTTTAAGGGGCAGCGGATGGCAGACAACCGACGATCCCAGTCACGCTGGCTTGGGTGGGATTCCGGCCAGGACGGACTGGTTGACACGCTCCGAAGCATTCGCCTGCGGAGCATATACGGCCGTGTAGGCATGACAAATCTCGTAGTCCTGGAGTAGCTGGTTGAAATCTTTGGACTTAAACTGAGATCCATTGTTTGAAACGATGGTTTCTGGAACACCGTTTGTGTGGAATACGTGCTTTTCGAAAAATGCGGCTATTAATTTGTTCGTCGCCATTCGAAGTGGTTCCAGTAACACGAATTTGGACAGATGATCCAGGACTACAAGGATACAAGTATTGCCTGTAGAAGATCTGGGATACGAGTCGAGCAGGTCCGTGTACAGGCGCTGAAAGATATGTTCGGGCACGGATTGGGGTCTCATGGGGGCACGAAATATTTTGTTGGGTGGTTTCGTCTTTTTGCAGACCTCGCAAGCGCCTATGTACTCGGCCACTTGAAGGATCATGTGGGTTCAGTAGAAGTACGTCTTGAGACGCTGCAAGGAATTTCCAATTCCCTTATGACAGCACATAGGGTGATCATGTGCTCTTCTAATCAGTTGTTCGGTGAGCGCGCTGCGCACAGCTTCCAGTCGTTTTGGTCTAATGAGACGTTGCCGGTCGCATGCTTACAGTGCCGGTACACGAACCCGTCGACAACCTGCATGTCTGGACATTGTTGCTGCTTGTCCTTAACCTTAACGTTTTGACTTCCTTTTCGTTGGAGGATCTTGAATTTGAAGCCTTTGAGTCGCAATGCTTACGTTGATAGGCGTCCATGTAAGTCCGTCAATGTCATCAGCCATTGCAAGGAGGCATGGTCAGTCACGACTTCAAATTCCTGACCCTCGATATAGGCCCGAAATTTCTTAATGGCAAGAACAGCGGCGCGGCACTCCTGCTCGGAGACGGTGTAGTTCCTCTGAGCAGCGTTAAGCTTTTGGGACATGTAAGCCACCGGTGCTTCACTACCGTCTTCGGTCTTCTCCATGAGCACCGCTCCGATACCATGCTGACTTGCGTCACAATGTATGGCGAACGGTTTTTTGAAGTTTGGGCTATGCAGAACCGGGGCGGCGCACAAGCTGTCCTTAAGAGTCGCAATTGCGGATATGCTGTTCTCGTCCCATACAAAGGGCTTTCTCTTGGAAAGGTGTTCTGTGAGTGGGGTCGCTATCTCGGCAAAGCCAGGCACAAAACGACGGTACCAACCGCACATGTCCAGAAATCGTCGTAGTTGTTTGACGGTTTGCGGCCGTGGGAAGTCTTTGATGGCCTCCACCTTCCCGGGGTCAGTACGTATGGAGCCGTCACCGATGATGTGGCCGAGATACTTTACCTCTTGCATGAGAAATTTGCTTTTCTCTACATTGAAGGCCAAACCGGATTTTCTCATAGCTGCGGAGACTTCCTGCAAAACAGAGATATATTCGTCAAAGGTATAGGTGATAATCAGAAGATCGTCCAGGTAGACGAATACCTGAAAGCGTATGTGTGCTGGAATCACTTCGTCCATTAGTCGTTGCATTGTTTGTGGCGCATTTCACAGTCCGAAAGGCATGGTAACAAAGTGGTAAAGGGGCCGCCCAGGCACGGTGAAAGCCGTCTTATCCTTCAAGGCCTCATCAAGTGGTATCTGCCAGAAGGCGTCCTTTAGGTCCAAGCTGGAGATGAATTGTGCTCTCGGCAGTCGACCTAAGATACCGTCAATGAGTGGTAAAGGATAGGCATCCTTCACCGTGACCTGGTTGACCTTTCTCGCATCCAGACACATTCGGACTTTCCCAGGTTTGACCACAAATGTCACAGGAGACGACCAACTGCTCTGCTACTCCTCAATCACCCCCATCGCAATCATTCGATCCAACTCAGCATATAACACTTTTCGTATAGCTGGCGAGATGAAAAAATGCCGCCGTTTGATGAGCTTGTTGCGTCTCACATCAATCCCATGAGTGATTAACGATGTTCGCCCCAAAACCTTCGCGAGCGTAAGACGGAAAGCTGGCGATGACGGAATTGAGGATTTGCTGCTTTTGGCTTCTTGGGAGAAGCTCCTCTATATCAAACATGCACTGCCGGGCTCCGCGATATTCCAATAACCAGATATGATAAGGCTTACGTGGCATAAAGTTCCTGGAAGCCTGTGAGCGAAATGCGTCCTCAGAAGGAGGCAAGTTATGAAATGGATCCTCAGGAGGAGGCAAGGTGTCAAATGGGTCCTCAGAAGGAGGCAAGGTGTGGAATGAGTCCTAAGAAGGAGGCAAAAGAGGCTCTTAAGGGGAATTTCTATTCAGAATCCTGATGGGTTTGGGGCAGTCCGGTTTAATTAGATCTGGATCAGCAGGAACAGCCATGTCCTCCAGAGGTTTGTGTTGCGCAGCTAGCAAACAGGCTAACGGTGGTGTGAGCGTGGTTCGAGATGCTACTGATGTTGTTGCGGTCTCGACCTTTTTCTGTTTTTTGGATCGCTGCATGTTGGTTTGTATGTATCGGGCCTGCCGTAGCCATAACAAAAAAACGGCTTTGGTTGCCATTAAAAATGACCAGGCTCTCTACAGTTCCAACAGATTAGATTCTTTCCATCGAGTTCACCGTACAGTCTTCGGCGTATTCCTCTGAGAAAGTGGTGTTATTCATTCGAGCTGCTTCGTTCCGATAATTTGACACGCGCCCGTGGTCGTTGTATGTCCGTGAACACAATTCCTCCAGCTGTCGTGGGTCATATTGCGCAAGAACTTGAGGCCTAAAAGTGGCGCGTAGTACGTCCAATCACTCCTGCCTTCCATACTCTCTCACCATTTGTACAGAGAACATTGGTACGTGGAGCAGACTATTATGGAGCTCCAGTGTCAGGTTCATGCGCAATAACTCTGTCAAATGGGCTTCTCCCATTGGGTGTACAAGTCGGTCGGAGAGTCGAAGCACCGCATCGCAAAAAGCATCGACCGGTTCATGGGCTCCTTGTTTACGGCTGCGCATCAGCTCATGGATCTCCATTTCAGACATTGCGTCGCCGAATCGCTGCCACAAGGCATGGCAAAAATTTATACCAGTCGATGCGTTCCACGTTGCGCATGTATCGCCAGTACCACTCCGCCACTTCCTCCAACAAGACCATATGTAGGTATTGGCAAAGTAAATCGAAGCTACCTCTAAAGGTCGTCCTTGTCAAAGTCTGAATTTGGAATATAAATTTATTCATCGATAAAGCACCGCTGTGCCCGCTGAACTTCGCATTACAACTCTGAATTACGGTCAGAGCGCGTTCCGACGAAAGGTAAGAGGCATCCAGAGGCATTTTACGGCTCTTGGGGAGGCCCTCTTTGTCGTGCTCGTGGTGGCCTCTTCGAGTACGTTAGATATCCCGGGGTTAGCTCCTCCCGATTATGGCGAGCTAGTTCTTGTTGTAACGCTTTGCTTGATAAATCGCTGTATTTGGGCAAGGGATATATCCGCTGCTGCGGAAGTATTGTCTGGCTGCTGCTCGGGCGGACTTAGCGCTCTCGCAGGTGCGATAATACTTCTTCTTCATCCGATAATGCGATAATACTTCTTCTTCATCCTTGGCTTGGCTGGACGAAGCCTGCAATCTAGTTTGATAGCGATTTTGTTTTGGCTTCGCTCCTGGTTTAGGTTTAAGAATGGGTGCCGGTATTGCTCCTTCTACCGGAAGACTGGCCCTCCTTGCTGGACCCGGTCCGAAAACAGCTTCAGGTCGCGAGGTTGGCACGTCCTCCTGCACAATGGACAACTCTGGCAGCTACTCTGCCACTTCTCCATGCAGGTAGCGTGGCAAGAATGCAGGCATGGTGTTTGCACCCAGGTTTGGCCTTCCATGCCTTCTTCGGAGCAAATACTACAACCGGCCTCTGGTGCCAGGTTGCTTGCCTTCGGGCTATGAAGAAGCGACATCAGAATATGAGTTTAGCTTTCAATTATGTCTACAAGATAAACTCACAAAAAAACGTTATTAAATATCTATGAATATCACGAGTATCGATGAAAAGGAAAATTTCGTGTGTATATAAAGGATATGAAATGCGTCTATGAGATGCGACTTAGATATATAACTGCTGAGTTATGTATCTGGTTACTGTTGAAAAATTTGTGTTCGAAAAGTTTTAAAAGAGTTTCTTGTGCGATTCATTCAGCCCCAACCAAGACCCAGGGCCCCGGCAAAGGTAAATAGCCTCCAATGAAGTCCTTCCTCTGACGAGAGTGCTCACAATTCATTACAAAATTTATTTCCGACAGAAAAAACTCTAACTTTGCCGAGGCGAGTGAGCAGGCAATTCCGAGCTGCCAGAAGAGCTGACAAACGCACGGCGCGATTTAGCACTCAGTGTTCTAGCGACCCTTGACATCCTGTGTACGCTGTTGCCTACACCTATCCCGCATTTAAAAAGGTAGAGTACTCCCAATACATAAAGACAAAGGGCAAGCCGGCTCTTTTCACGAGACCAAGTCAAGGCGAGTATTACCCACCAAGCTGGTATTTTCAAACGAAAGAGGCAGCCCTCTTTGCGAGGACAAGTACTCTGGACACACGTTGGGAGTCCCTCTCGCGAACACAAAAAAAATATTAAGAGGGAGTTTTGGATGACCTGCACTTGTAGCAAAAAGTGGCATGAGCTATTACTCATGAAGTCCAAACACTCTGCGATTGGGTAGCCCCAAATTGGAATTCTGGATCGTAAAAGATCAGTGAACTGACTGGAGACAAGCTGTTTGGGCCCCACGTTGGGCGCCATTGTAATGAGAAAATTTAGCACGAACACACTCATGACAAAATTGCAAGGAAACGAGACTCTCGTCCCGTTGGCCTTATTGGACGTTAAGTCCTGGACGAGGCAACGAACCCGTTGGTCGTGTAGACAAATTGGGTTCGGCACCTACTTGGTTAGACGGCGATGGCTGCTGGCAGGCCAGCTCTGTTCGGCGCGTGATGTCATGGGTACGGTTGCCTATACTAAGTCCCGAATCGCATTTTTGAGAGATTCAGCCATCTAAATTGCCCGATTTACAAATTCGACAAAAATAGTCCTAAGGACTTCAAGCAAAACAACAAACTTTCTGAGGCTCGACTTCCTACTTTACTTTAAGTTTATTCTCACGCGCGTATCGAAAGGAAAACAATCCCGAATGCAACGCCAACCCGAGACATAAATTTCAATCTACTTTACCAGCGAAAGACCTGAAGAGAACTGACGGAAAGCGAACGAAAGAGAAACCGCGCGAGCAAACTTACTCTCGGGCGGCTGAGTCACTGTTCGAGGGAAGGAGACGTCACCGGAGGCGCGCCGGACATCGGTGTTACTGTCCGGGCCCTCCCTGCCTTAGCTTTCCAAGTAGGCATGTGTTGCGCGCTAAGCCCATAATTACTTACCCCTGCCGAGACGAGCCCTGTTTCCTAAAACCGGACGGAGGGAAGAATTTTAGGGAAACTTCCGGCTTGGGTTTACTATTCCATGTTTATTTTGTTTTTTTTTTAACAAAAAATGCCACATTTAGTTTCTGTTTAGTACATTTTTTCTCTTATACGGTTTCAAGATATCAATATTTAATATACCTGTTTCATGTTATTTTTACATAATCTTGCAGTTATCAACCCTTATTAATAATTAGGGCTATAAAAATCTTTTGTTCTAGCGTGAACTGAAACCTTTACACTGTCAGTTCCTTAGCTTATTGAATCTTCAAACTAAGTTGCAATCATATCAGATAAAGACTTTCAATTCATTTTTGATTTCACTTTCATATAATACATTTTTTTTCAAGATTGTGCGCTTCACAATTTTCAATCATTTTCATTTGCCAGTCTAATTGTACGAAATTCGAACACTAACAATTCGGCTCATGGAATTATATCGAGCTTTTCATTTAGTCCACTTAAAGAATTTTATCATCTCCGAAACAGTGGTCGTATTAACTTGGAAAGGAGCCAATTGCGCAAGAGCTTGCCAAATTGTTAGTTATTTTGACTTGATACTAAATTTGCAGACGAAAATTAATGGTCGGCTTCAAATTAAGAGAAAAATAGGGTATCCATATATAATAATAGTCATTAGTATTGTCTTTGCTATTAGTCCTTCATAGCTTTACAAAATACATGAAACTGCCGAATAGTAAGCTAATCAAAAAAAAAATCAAATTGCGCTTACAAACAAAACGTGCCATATTATTATTACCTATCATAATGGATTGCGGATGCAATTAGCTTTAATTCATTTCTTTTTCACGCGTCAATATATGTACTAAATAAGGACAGCTCCTCAGTTGACGAAAATTCTTCAATCAGTTTCACGGTTATGGACACTTTGCAATACACAAATACATGCAAAAACAATTATCGGATCAAAAAGATTTGCAATGTGCGCGATCGACAGCCTGCACGTCATTTTGGTCCATCTCCAATGGACTCTTGAGGCGTATATATTGTTTTTATCTTTTTCTTTTTGTGTAACGATGTCCCAAATAATATATTAACTTGTTACCACGTGCCGAGTGCACATGCTTTATACTTCCCTAATTCTCTATGTTTCGAAGCAATTCGTCAGATTAAGCTGGACCAAATGAATCGGTTGCATCGTTGACTTTGATTTCCTATCGCATTCGTTGTCGAGCGAATCGTAATTGCCAATTTGCGAGACGACTTGCGTTTTGCAGCCGGTTCGGTCCTGGCGGGCACACATTCAATACGTTTTCCAAGTGGACTTCCGTCACTGTTAGCCATGTGCAGCCTCTATGTCCCGTTGTACAGCACGCAGTATGTTTCCCCTTTTTTGTTTCACGTAGGTCGGAAGATTAAATGCACGAATGTTTAAATGCACTAAGAACAATTGTCCCTTTTACTTTGTTCTTGACGAGCTGATCCAGTGTGTTTCGCACCCACTTCTCCGGTCTTTCGACAAATTGTCCGTCCACGACTCACTGTGATACTCTTTTTTCCACAACCCTCCGTCCGCGTGCTCGATATCAAACCCTCTCCTCGTCTTTCGTCAGTGATCTCACACCGGAGACCGGATCCGACAACGGTTCTCTCCAGAGAACCGGTCGGGTGGCTGGTGTTCTAGACTGGCTAGATGTGCGGGGTTGCCGCTTCTGAGTGTGGCCAAGATTACCGAAACACCGCGCGGTATTACACAACGTCTCACAAAATTGAAAATTTGATATCGAAATTGGTGTTCTGGGCGTTAAATTTATAGAGCACTTTGTTCAATTAATGGTGCTCATAAGGGTCCAGCTGAGCAATCAATACGCAGTAGAATAGAAAAATCTATATCCACGTATGCCAATTGGACAATTTTCTTACAACACGCTTGTAAAATGCAAACCGAGGCAGCTATCGCTGCTGTAGAGGGTAGTGTGACTATGGATCTAAACTTATCGATTCGACATCGTTCTTAACAATTTGGCCTCTGTCCGTCCACTACATGGAAAATTTCGACGAATAATTTTTTACTAACGCCCTAGAAAATCCAAATAGTGCAGTGATTGAAGCCGTCGTTTGCGTCGTATGTTCAGTTAATGGGCTCAGAGTGAGTTTAAAGTTGAACAGCATTTTCATCATCAAATATTTTTTTATAATGGGGCTTACTTCTGGCTAAATGGACCTCAACAGACTTTGAAACCCCTAGCACAAATCAAAAATGTTTGCATGCCGGTGGCATAATTGGACCTTCGTTTTTGAAATCTGATAACAGAACCAAAGTTCCCGTAAATGGCGATCACTACCGTCAAACGACTCGTGTTTTTTTATTGCAAACATCAATGTCAATCGTCTTAAGAACAAATATGTCCAACAGGATGTCGTAACACGCCATACATCGGGTGAAACCAGAGAATTATTGTTCCGAACCCTTGGTGAACGTGCCATTTCAAAAAATGGAGCTATAAATTGGCGGCCTAGATGACAAAAAAGTTGTCAAATAACATTGCCTTCATTGGCCTATCTTTTCTGAAATTATGTCATATAACTTGCCTATGCTGATAAATCAGCAGCGGATGATTACTTGAAAGCCAAAATTCGATGCGTTATTATCAAAATAAAGCCGGCGATGCTGGAAAACGCTGTGCAAAATTAGACTGACAGGTAGTCCTCCTTAAAGCACCCCATACACGAGCAATCCAAACGATCCGACTCCATTTGGTCCGAGTCCATTTGGCTGCAGTCCAAATAAGTGGCCCACACACGATGGAGCCAGACAGTCTATTATAATCTGTCTATCTGTGTGGTTGTGTTAAATTTTGGTGCTCTGTTTTTTCTTCTTATTCATGGAGAAATTCGAGGAATTAGAATTATTGTTTGCTATAACAGCCTGTATTTATATCAAAAAACGAAAACGAAGAAGCAAGTGGCAGAAAGCATGGCTTGCAAAGAGAAAAGAATTAAGTCATGCTAATTTGGCTCAAGAACTCTCGCTGGAGCCTGTTGATTGGCATAATTATTTAAGGATGGATGAGGTGACATATAATACGGTGCTTCGGTTGGTCACGCCTTTAATCAAGAGAAAGGACACCAATATGAGAGAAGCCATCACCACACACGAGAGATTGACTGCTACACTTCGGTACTTAGCTAGCGGATGTACTTACGAAGAACTCAAATTTCCTACAGCCATTTCATCCCAGGCTTTGGAGCATATAGTACCTGACACCTGTAAAGCGATTTTGCGAGTTCTTCAAGATTATATTAAGGTAACTATTTATAAATGACTAACTAAGGGTTATTGTATATAAGATTTTATTTTTCAAAAATTACATTTAATTCTTCACAAATGTTGATGATCCGCATCCTCTATGGCCCGGAAGTACGCTTCCATAACTGCATTTGATGGTGCGGTGGGTGGAGGAGGAACTGGTTCCGTAATTATTCTGCTCGCGGCATTTAAAGATTTGATTTCAGACAAGAAAATCGCATCATTAATTAATTTTTGACAGAAAGGAACCATAGTTGGATCGATTGATCGAAGTTTTTCTGCCACATATTAGCCAAATGCGTCATGTGGTTGCTTAGAGTATTCAGGAACAAGTGATGAACTTGCCCTATCCATCCGTTTGGCGATTTTCTCTAAAATCACATCCGCTTTTGGTGGGGGCCGTTTGAATGACGATGCCGCTGATTTGGTTGAGGAGGAATTTGAGCTTACAGGAGTATTGACATCATCCATTGAGTCAATAGACTGAAACAATTAACATTTAACATTCTTTTTAAAAGTAAGCAAAATGATGAGGAATCATTGTTACTAATTTAATTTTTTTCAGACGCCAAATACTGTCCAAGAATGGAGGATGGTGGCTAAACGGTTTGAAGATAGATGGAATTTTCCACATTGCCTTGGAGCCTGGGACGGGAAACATATTCGGATCAATCCACCCCCCAATAGTGGATCTTTATTTTATAATTATAAACACTTTCTTTCCATTGTACTTATGGTTTGTGTTAATGCCGACTTTGAGTTTATTTGGGTGGATGTTGGCACAAATGGGCGAATATCTGATGGGGGTGTCATAAGAAATACAGAGTTTTACCAGAAACTTGATAGTGGCCAACTAAACCTGCCTGCCCCAGAATACCTTTCCGATAATTTAACACACCTGCCCTACGTTTTTGTTGGTGATAAGGCTTTTGCGTTAACCAAAGACTTTATGAAGCCATTTAGTCAACAAAGTTTGACCAAAGAGCGAAGGGTTTTTAACTATCGTTTGTCAAGGGCTAGAAGAATTGTTGAGAATGTGTTTGGAATTATGGCTAGTCGTTTTCGAATACTGTACACTAGCATTAATTTGTCCTTGGACAAGATCGATCTTGTCGTGCTGACATGTTGCATTTTACATAACTTTCTGAGGAGAAACTGTCGTAACACATACAACTTAGACGAGATAGAATCAGAAGAAGAATATAATCTATTAACTAGTCTGCAACCTACTACATCGAGAAATGCAAGTACATCTGCAAAGCTTGTTCGTGAAATGTTTAAAGATTATTTCGTTGGAGATGGACAAAGAGATTGGCAAGAAGAAATAATATAAACTGTTTGTCTGTACTTTATATATGTGAAGTTATTATAATTAAAAATATATATTGTGTTTTCTTAACCAAAAAATAATAATGAAAAGATATGCATTTTATTTATTACCTCATCCTCGACAAATGTGATATCATCTAGTATTGATGTAATCGTCCTGCTCCTTCTGGGAATATCTTGATCTTGTAAGAAAAGGAGCTGGCTATAGTACCAGAGTTTTGGAGTATGAACACTATCAGTATCGGATCCAGTGATATGTGATGCTTTCACCTGCAATAGTATTTTGTTGTAAACATATATATAGGCACAAAATAATTTTGCAACAATACAATAAAAACCATTTACCTTTCTTAGCTCTTTGTTATATGCACTTCGCATACTTTGAATCTTATTTTTTACTGTTTCCCTATTTGCTTTTGGGTCTTTGGTAGAAAATAATAACAACAAATCATCCAGAGCAGCATTGCGTTTAGTTTTGTCGTGGTAGTCCACACGCGAAAGCTGCCAAAGGCATTCATGTGATCTATATCTGTCAATAAACTCTAGAATGAAATCATGTCCGTTACTACCCATTATTCAAATTTATTTCACAGCACAATGAAAAAGGCACGTTCTCACACGTCAGGATGTTAGTCTAGACTGAGAGTGGTTTGGACCGGTGATTGAGCACATACGGTACGTCCAATCGATGGCTCGGGTCCATTCACCGCGGGATTTCGCCACACACGGGCCAACCCAAAAATGGCTTCATGGCTCGGCTCCATGGATATTGGATTGATTGAAAATCCAACCAGGCCGCTTGAGTCCATGAGTCCATTCGAGTTTCTCCACACACGATGAGATTTTGGCTTGGCTCGGGGCCATTTGGACTAATGTATCGCTCGTGTATGGGGGCTTAAGACACATTTGCAGTAGTCACCTGTCAAAAACTATATTAAAACCCTAAATACCACATGAAACTTGCAGACTAATGAAGCAAAAAGATTGACAATGTTAACAATTTATCGGTGTTTCATTTATTTAAAAAAGTCCTATTTGTCTAAGAAAAACAGCGTATAATAGCGTTTCCTTTGTACTCATTAGCTGGAACAACACCATCCTTAATTTCTTCTATTTTCGGGATGTGATAAACATTACTCTTGTTGCAAAAGGTTCACTTACTATAAAATGTCCTAGGTATACATGCATTGTTAGAAGTATTGTTAATACAATGTTTGCAACATTAGGGTGTTGCGCCAAAATTTTACCAATTATTTAAAATTCCAAAACCGTAGCTTTATTTTTTGGGAGAAAACCGATTTGAATTATGGTTTTAGTTTTTTTAAAGATCTTGATGTGTTGAATTTTAAAAGTTCAGGATACTTTTACGCATCCGTTCACAATGAAAAATTTGCAGAAGATTTGCGGATGTGACTTTTATGAGTATTTTTGTTTGTTTCTGCAATAACAAAGGTAGGTTTACCGAAAAAAAGCGAAATATCTTTATAACTTTTTAAATGTTTTCAAGGAAACCTTTATCTGTTGGGTCTCAAAGTAACACACTATTTAATTCTTTTCTCGTAGAGATTTTGAACCAATGTTAAGCTTGATTATTAATTATCAGCAGAGAAATATTGATCTTCTCTTTCGTCGAATGAATCTAACATAGAAAAAGAGTGTTCTTAACACATAATTTTCTGCTTTTATTCCGGTGAAAATTACCGGGCTAAGCATATAGCATACACATCTTATACATTTTAATTTCATTTTTATGCGTTCTATTTTGAATGAATTGACAAAACTGTAGCCGTTCTCAATCACACGCACTTTTCCAGAAGTCAAGACATTTTTGAACGTCGAGGATTGAGGATGCCTATGATTTAATACTTCGACAGTAATTTAAATGTATGTATCTTTACTAATAATGACCAAACAGTTATGTTTGATGTCTCACTTTGTTCATGATTTTTCGAACAAAAAGGCAATTAATTTTTAGAATGTAAGATTTTTGGTAGTTTATAGAGTAAATAAAACTGTGTCAAATTGTAAGTAAGTGATTTTCGTAACATATAAAAGAAGCAATGTGACAACGAGGATTCCTTTATGTTCTGAGCAAGGTTGCAGAGGGCGCAGATACATTAAGGTGGCGGGTAATGGAATCAATATATTTAAATTAGTTGAGCGAAACGTCATCTAAAATAATTTATAAAGAGCGGCCCACCTTTTTTCTTTCCCATTTCATAAGTTAGCTGGAAACGATCTCATTGATGTTGTTATTTCGGTAAAAAATCTCATAGATTTTCTTCTTCTCTCTAGATGTTATCCACTTTGATATGCATATTGTCACGGTTCGACTCGCGGGACCACGCCACTCACTCATATTAGAAGCCGACACTCTTTAGTTTAGTTTAGAATATTTTGATATGATTTGTCAATTTTGCAAATATCAAAAATTGCCCTATTTGCGCTAAAGCTAGTAACATATTAAACCGGAAACTATTTAATTTTTTGTTTCGGGCCATCTATGTCGAAAATTTCATTAACGGCGCACACCTTTCACGTTTTTTCGAAATTTTTTCAACCGCCATTTTTATTGATAAAAACTCACATAAATGAATAAAAAAATTGTTTTTGTGTATTACGAGAGTGTATTAGTTGAGTGTAACGAGTCTTATATCAATATTCATAATTAAAACCTATCTACAACAAGCCGCGAGGTGCAACCCTTGTGGTCCACACGGTCAACTTCCAAGTAATATCTACATTAATATTAAAAATATCTAAACACAATAATAATTATGAAAATACTACTACTTTATAACATAATAATTAGAGCTACTCATAACAGCAATTAAAATGAGTAAATATTAATCGTGTCATCTACGGGAGCGTCCATTTAATACGTTTTGCTTTTGGTGGATGGGGGATGGATTGGTTTGATTGAATATTCATGCGGATCAATTGGTTGGTGGTGGGGGTAGGTTAAAAAGCCTTATCTACGTTATTTTATATTTTCATATGGATGCTTGAACGACAAAAGACCGCTACCAAAAATGAATGGAGTTTTTGTAATTACTCCCACTGAAAAGATTTCGTCGCGTGGTGGCCATATTGAATAGTTATTTTCAAAATCGCCATGACTTCGGCATAATCATTGAGTTTCTATTTTTTCACGATTTCACAACAATCAGGCTAATACTTATTTCTTATTTTCATTTGGTCTTGAAAAACATTGAATGAGCAATCAATAATCGGTTTAATTGCATGTAAAAACTAAAAAGCATTACGAATGATAATGGGGGAAGTAATAGAAATCTTACGAACACTAAATAACAAAACCACTCACAATTTTTTTTATGAAAGCTTTTTAAAGCATATGATCTATCAAAGTATTGACTACAAAATATTTTACCATTCAAAGTGTTCACTACCACAAATGCAAATTTTATTACTATTTTTTGTTTTGCAAAATATAAGTAGTTTTTTTATTAAAATTAAAACACATTACACATTACACTATTAAAAATCTGCTCAAATTATGTAAATATTAATAAATTTTGATTGACTCAACAACAATGTCTTTAAAATAATAGTAATCAGGTAATATCATTCGTATGAACACTTTTTACATGGTGACTTTGAATGTTTTTTTTATTTAACTGCTTTTTTTGTAATCATGCATACCCAATTTTTTCGTTAGACCAACGATTTCAAAGATAATCGCAAAAAGCAGTAATTCAAGATGGCCAGAAACGCTGAACTTTTACAAGATCAACTTTTGATTTCAAACTCAGTGTGCACCTCGCTACTAACTCCACAAGCAAGACCAAAATATAGAACTTTTGTATTATGGACAACAATTTTTAGTTCATTTCACTGTAAAACATATATGGAACAAATCGGTATCGAGGTTTATATAAATTCCTCAAATTTCAAGAGAACTGGCATGTAATCAAACATGTTCGTTGATTTATTCTTGAAGAAAGTTATCCAACAAGACACATACAGTGCTGTGCAAAACTTAAGCAACTCAATACATGTCGGAATGAAATGGAAAATTGCACTCAAAATATAAAGAATTTTTTTCCTTTTTTGTTTTTAACTTACACGTTAGCATGTTGCTTAAAGCTCTGCAATAAAAAAGGACAACAGTATTTTAACTGTTCTATAAAAAAACCAAAACCAAATACACCAACAAAAAGGCTGAGCAAAATCTAAGCAACTTTCAAAACGCAGCTACGATTATCAGGGTTTCTTTCGAAAGAAACTACCTATACATCGGCATTTTCTACATTCCCCCCAGATCTGACGAAGCCGCTTACAACGACCTTTTCTAGATAATCTCTTTTTAATCCGCATCTTTAAATGAAGATGACAAAATAATATTGTTAGGTGATTTCAACCGCCCCAATCTATCATTTATGATTGACGGAGATGATAACAGTCTTCTCCCTACAAATGTTCTCGACTCTTGTGATATGAATCTGGTAAGTGCTTTTCCTGGCAATGACTCACAGCAAATCGCTCTCAGTCCCAATCAAAATGGTCATTGGTTGGATTTAATATTCACCAACACTTATGACGATGTAGTGGTCAGTCCTACTACCCAGCGGAAAAATTTAAAGCACTTTCAAAAATAGCGCTTTAAAAGCTCTTTAGGCAAATAAGGAAGTAATCAGTAACTATGGTGGCACTTATTGGAGAGCTTTATTTCTTAATACTGCAAAGTAGTTTCAAATGAGTTGGATGAATGTGATTATAAATCGGCATATTTGATTATATTCCGGGAAATCCCTCGAATCATTCATACGGTCCGCGATAAATCGTATCGCGAGATGAATCACTACGTGAATGATCATTGCAGACATCAGTGAAGTTCAGTGATTGTTTGTTAGATGTTCAAAGTGAAAGAATTTTTTTGTGGTAAGTATCGGGTGTTTGTTATATTGAAGTACTTAAAATGTAGCAAGTCAGTTTCTAATTTGATAAATTTTCACAAATAATAAAACTGTTCATATGCACAAATGTTTCAATTTTGAAATATTATCTATCAAAAGTTATTTTCCGTTTTGCATTATTTTTAAGTTACTGTTTTCATAGAGTTTCATCAGTATGGAAAAACAAATAGCTGGCGTTAGTAAAAGACACTTTAAACGTCTGGTATAAAAAGAACTGAGTTCAGTGGCCATTGGAAAACATAAAGTATATATGGAGCGACCTATTGACGATAATGAAAGAATCGATTGGATGAGAAGTTTTGAAGGGTGTTCAGGAACAGTTCGAAATGAATGCATGAACAACATTTTAGGCGAACCCCATATCTTAACAGAAAGGCTTAAGGAATGGTGCATAAGACATCGTATTATTGGGATGGCTACCAACAAAAAATTGCTTTGAAAAAAACAAAGCTTTTTTCTAAATATGTTTTTGGTTAGTTGTTGTATTCAGGATTTTATAGACTACTTTTAACTTCAATTGTAGACGTGGTAAAGGGTACTGACTACGGTTACGTTGATTTCGAAAACGACATGAGAGCTGGTGTTAGGAAACGTAAAAATCAAATACACCAGGAAACTTTTCGGACTAAAAATGCGAAAAAAATTGAAAGCTGCATCGAATTTTGAATACATCTATTTTCTAGTTCTTCATGAATTTTTTTACCATTATATTTTATTGAAGTCGTTAATTTATGAATTATTTGATTTTATGGCCAATGTGCATGTAGGTTTTTTTGTATCAATCAATTATAGTTTCACTGAAAGAAGTTTACATTACGAAAAATGGCGTGTTTCATTTAAAATTATTAGAAACTGAACTTTATTTGTTAGTAGTAGTAGTTGATTTTGTAGGTTTCAGGAGATGGATTGGATTATTTTCTACTAAAATAGTACTCTTGCAAATTCTGCTGAGGCACCCGTGGTATGAAACCTTAGTGAACACATTTCTAAAATCCCTCCTTAATCGCTTCATGAAAGCACTTTTAAGGTGCTTTCAGAAGTGAGTTTGAAACTGCTTTTCAAAAGCGATTTTATTGCCATTTGAAGTTGGGACAAATAAAGGCCTTACTTCCAATGACATGCAATGTTAAATTATACATGAACGTTAAGTGCCTTTTAAGCGCATTATTGCTTGTGAAAAGCGCTTAAAAAGCCTTTAATAAGTGCTTTATTTCCCACTGGGTAATGCTGTGGAGCATCTCTTCACTAACAGCCCTCACCACACAGCATTCACAGTTGAACTCTCCACTACTGAATCTCAAATTCCCTTATCATACAATTGTAATATTGTATAAGATTTTCGTAATGCTGACTACAAAAGCATCAAACTTTACCTTGACAATGTTGAATAGTTAGGCACTCTTTCAACGTTAGATCTGGACGATGCTGTATCCTCATTTTACCAAATAATTCTTGACGCTGTTGAAAGGTATGTACCTGAAATTAAGAAGAAGAAATTATCTGAGCCTTGCCTGGACATCAATCTGCGCGCACTAAGGAATGAGAGAAACAAAGTCTTTAAATTACTAAAGCTTAACAACAATGTTAGCGAAAATTTAAAAAATAGATCTTTTGATTTGACAGAAGATTAAAAAATCAAATACCGCGAGGCCAATGAACGCTACGTGAATTAAACTGGTGAAAACATAATCACAGACCCTAAGAAGTTCTTTGATGATTTTAATCTCAAGAGGAAATCATCGGGTTATCCAGCGTCAATGACCAAAAATAATACCGTTTCTTCTTCTCCGAAAGTAATCTGTGATCTTTTCGCTGACTATTTTCAATAAGTTTTTCCATCGCCAAAGATTTCGGTGGATACGGAGTCCTCCAAAGTTAATCCAATGGTATTGCTTATGGACATGTATCTCTCAAGGCAACATGTTGCTCAAGCTATTAACAACCTTGATGTTAATAAGACTCCTGATTTGCTTTCTCCATTTTTTGAGATAGATTTGCTTTCTCCATTTTTTGTGGTACAATGTATGGACCAGCTTAAAGTACCTCTTCACTTTCTTTTTAATAAATCGTTGACAAATGGGAGTTTCCCACCTTAGTGGGAGTAAGAGTAGTGACAAGCATTCAGTCCTGAACTATAGAGGTATTGCCATTCTATCTATAATCCCTAAACTATTTGAACAAATCGTTTGCCAAAAACTCTCAGCTATTCTTCTTCTAAATGAGCAACAACATGGTTTCCGCAAACTACAACTAATCTCATGGTTTAAGTTTCTGATGTGCTATGTAAAATGGAGATGGGCTACCAAATTGATGCAATCTACACAGAGTAAAGCATTAGACCGGGTTGATCACTCCATACATATTTCCAAATTGCAGAAAATAGTAATCACCGGCTCTATGCTCATTTGGCTCAGTTCCTAGTTAAGAGACCAAAGTCAATTAGTTATATTTCAGGGATATTTGTCAAAGCCAATTCTCGTACATTTAGGTGTCCCGCAAGGCAGTCACCTCGGCCCTCTTCTTTTAAATGTTCTTATATCAGATTTATCTGAAAAATTCTTGGACGTATCACATTTTCTTTAAGCTGACGATCTGAAGATATATCACACCATTAAGTGTCAATCTGATACTGTTTTCCTCCAATCAAAACTAACTTCCCTCCAACAATGGTGTGATGTAAACAAACTTCATCTAAACGTTGGGAAAAGTTTTGTAATGACTTTTTTCCGTAAAACCAAAATATTCAACATTGCATACGTTCTCAACAATACGGAATTGGATAGGAAAGAAAACATTGTTGACCTTGCAGTTGTCCTAGACAAGAAACTATGCTTCAATTTGCACTACGATACTATTCTCTCTAAAGCTAATAAACAGCTTGGCTTTATTAAAAGACGAGCCAAAGAGTTTAAAAATTTGTGGGTAACTAAAGCATTATTTATCTCACTGGTTCGCCCATTACTTGAATATGCCTGTAATGTATGGAACCCAATTTTTAAAATTCATGATACGAGAAAAAAATCAGTCCAAAAACAATTCTTGTTGTTTGCTTTGAGTGACCTCTATAGCCCTGATGACTATCAAATCTTGCTTCCTTATGTAGTTAGATTGGAGCTTCTGAATTTGTTGACACTTAAAGCCAGAACAACAGTGTTGTCCTCTTGTTTTGCTTTAGACGTGGTTAGGCGCCATATTAATGACGAATAAAATAAAACTTAATGTGCCTGTAAGAAGCACGCGTAATACACGTTTACTAACTGAATATCAGCATCTTACTAGGTATGCAGATAATCAACCAGTTAATAGGTGCTGTAAAATCTTTAACACTTTGAGCAAACACTATTCACCTACCATTTCCAAGTTCAATTTCAAATCCTTTATTTATAAAGCACTTCATTATCCATCCCTAAATTGTGACGTGCTTACAACTGTGTAAATTTATGAAGAGTGTAGCATTTTCTTTAGGGTTAAGTATTTGTTGTAATTTTATATTCTATAACATGTGATTGCCTTGCATTGGCGAAATAAATAAATATATATTAAATATGTAGACATGTTGGGATTCGTTGATAGTTTTAATAATCGAAATTAACATTGATAGAAAATTTGTTTAAAAAACAAAGTATTCAGAGGTTTTGCGGAGAAAGGCGATTTTGCAAGTCTGTTTGAATTAGACCTGCTGCAAACTAAAGTACTTCTGCGCCATTTTTTTCAAGTTTGGGTATAAGACGTTATTGTGTCAGAAAACGAACGGATCTGCATCTCTCCATATATTATCTTTGAGAGAATTTCAGCTCAGAGTAGACAGGGGCTAATCTTCCTCTAATTTTTTCACAAATGGTTCAAATCTCACCACTCGTAGGCATCTCATAACTTATAGTTACAGTACTAGAGGTACACAGACGAACAAAAGTATTCGCCACTCGACTTACTTCGACTTTAATTGTTCATAGCATTTTCCATAAACATGTATTAGGTAAACTCTTTCGAAAATACTATCTCTGTATTTTCATTATAACATCTTATACGGAGCAATGTGTTTCATTGTCGGCATTTTCCGGAAAAAATATGATAATTTAGCTATGGTACGTGTTTCGCTTGGACAAAAGTATTCGCCACTTGCATTCCTAGTTGAAATTTCAGGAATTTACAAACAAAACAAAACAAAACAAATTTACTGCACTTCTAGCATACGATTGGATATATTTTCCAGTCTTCCACATTTTAGCATAGCTTACAGACCGAGACTGCGTTTGTGAAGTATTTCTCAGTTTTAAAAGTAAAAATGCGTCGAAAAGGGAAAGCAACCACTGTAAAAGAACGGAAAATAATTTTAAATTTGTTTATGCACATGAAACCTATCAAAAATATTTATTAAATAGTGAAACGTAGCCGAAGCACAGTTCGCGATATAATAAAATGGGTTTCAGGCCATAGAGATTTTCGAAATCTTAAAAGAAGTGGAAGATCTAGCAACCTTAATGCTACATATAAGCGAGAAATCGCTAAAATTGTTGAAAAGGAACCAAAAATCAGTTCATCAAAAATTGCTGCAGCATTTAAGGAAGATACAGGAATCGAGGCTTACCCTCGTACTATACGTAGAATTCTACAAAGTGATGGGTACAATTCCCGATGCTACAGAAATAACCCCTTCATAAGTAATGTTAACAGAATAAAGAGGTTATGATTTGCTGAAGAGTTTATTAAGAAACCAACAAACTTCTGGGATAAAACCATCTTCTCAGGCGAAAGTAAATTTTGCTTGTACCATTCAGATGGACGGATTCGTGTATGAAGACGAGTAGGAACTGAGTTCAACAAAAAAAAACATTCAAGTAACGGTGAAGCATGGTGGAAATTCGGTGATGGTGTGAGGGGGGATAGGCGTGGGAGAACTGGTATATGTTGACGGTACAGGTATAATGAAAAAAGAAGATTATTGAAATATATTGAAGGGAAATTTGAGAAAAAGTGCCGAAAGATTGGATCTTGCTGACGATTATTATTTCCAGCAGGACAATGATCCCAAGGATACTGGATATTACGTTTGTGGATTCTCTACAATACACCTCATACTCTAAAAACTTCTCCCCAGTCACCTGACCTTGACCCCATAGAACATTTATGGGATTACCTCGACAAGTCATTAAGACATCACCATATTACTTAAAACGGTCAGCTGAAATCTATTATAAAGGACGAATGGGACGAAATCAGTGCAGAGACAACTAGAAAGTTATTATATTCAATGGAAAGTCGTTAAAGGGAGATAATTAAGCGAAGTTGAAAGTCAATCAAATACTATACATTGCTAACATTCCAAAGATTGTCAACTTCTTTAATGTATATTAGGATATGGTGAATACTTTTGTCTAGGTGAAATTTGAATTCTAATCGTTTTATATACATCCTTAATGTTAATGAATGTGGACTAAGTTTTATTTTACAAGAATTGTTTTTTGTAAATACAAGGATTTTCTTTTTCTGTAATCATTTAGTTTCCACTGCTTTCTTTGGATCTTTTATAAATGTTTAATTCTAGCGGACAACTAATGGCGAATATTTTTGTCCGACTGTGTAGATTTGACCGAGTCTGAGATAGTTTCGGAACGCAGTTCTACATTAAGATCAAGTAACTGAACCTGGCGCTTTTTTGCCGTGGTCATGGTAGACTGTAATTGAAATATTCGTGCTTTGTTACGAGGGTCAAGCATTGTGGCTAAGCAATATGTTTCTTCATTATCCAACCCATCAAATTTTTCATTAAGAGCCAATACCAAGTCCGCCACTATTTTTTTGGTTTCGATGAACTCTCCCTCTCTGTCGACGGACTTTTATGTTTTCCAATAATTTGTGTTTTGAAATTGACATGACGACTATTTAGAAGTAATTTATTCGACTCAAATGACTAGTTATACATGATATACACGAACAAATTAATTACGATATGTAATTTTTAAGTTTATATGCATGAAAAAATACTACGTGAGTTATATTCCTTGTAATATTGAATAACAAAATAAATTATAACTACCACACTTGGTTTTTAAATGAAACACTGTATTTAATATCTAACTCGAACAGTTTATTTCACTTGAACTAAGGACAACTGAATTGTTTAATTAATAATAACTATTGATGACTGACAACTGATTCGTTAATGATCTGATTAATAACTGAATAATAACTTATGGCGACAACTGACCAGCATTTCTTCACGATTGAATAATAACTAGCTTGATCTAGATGATCAATACGTATTTATATGGTTGAAGACAAAGAACCCAAAACTGCTTAGTTGCAATTTTGTCTGTGGTAAATAAAAGATAAGCTGATCAGCATTTAATGAAATTGGATACGAAAACTATGTCAGCATAATCAATGAGACGATGCAGTTGTATAAACATTCAGTAGAAGTTATGAATCATAATGAATGCAGCTGTGTGAACAATAAGTGGAATTTATGAGTCACAATGAAATAGTGGAATTTATGATTTCGGATAGTTCATGTGACGGATGATACTGACTTTAGCAAACGGATGTTTAGAAGAAACGTTAGCTGTTTGCTTGTTTATTTACTGTAACTCCTCCACCCTTAAGTTCTTTGTTGTCCCCTACAATGTTTATTACAGATAATTCGATATTTTCGTTCGAATTGTTTAAATTAATTTGAACTGTTTTTCGGTTCCTACAATATTTAGACTACAAATATATTGAAGATAAGACCATTATGGTTGATATTAGTAACGTTATGAGTGATCCAGATATGATTGAATTTCTTTGATGTTGAAATTCTATTTCATTAATCCGTTTCTAATTGTTAACTTCCCAGTATATGGGAAGTTCTTGTAATCGCCTCGAAAATCGAAACTGAAATTTTCAACTTTTCTTTACGTTTTGAGGTCTATAGAGTATATATAAAGTGTTTTTAGAAAGAAGTATGTATGTGTGTGTGTGTACGTACGTACGTACGTATGTGCGTTCGCGGGCTGTTTTTCTACGAGCATAACTCACGTAAACAAAGTTGTATCGACTTTGTGAAGGTGTCAATCGAAGCGTCTTTCTAATCTTAAGAGCTGATTAGTTTTTGGGACACTTCGGTCGGAGGGGTTTGCTGCTTTCACCCCTTGAAGGTCAACCATGTTATGCGCTATATCTCACGAACCAAACGTACGATATGCTTTATCAAGGTGTCAATCGACGGGTATTAACATTTACATGATTCTATCAAATTTTTAAAAAAATGTTGGAGCCGTTTTGCAATTTTTTGAAAAAAAGTCCAAATGTTGGAGTTTTTTTCAAAAACATCAATTTTTTAACTTTATTTTCAAGTCTCAGTAATCAATGTTTATAAAATTCAGATACTCCAAACAGTTGTTGTGAAAAAACCACCAAATTTTTTTTTCGTGTGTACAAAAAAAAAATTAAAAATAAAAAATCATTAAAAGTCATCATGTAAAAAGGGTTCATACGAATTTTTATATCCTAAATCTCTTATTCTAAAGACATTGTTGTAAAGTCAATCAAAGTTTATTATTCTTTGCATAAATTGCGGAGATATTTAAAAGTCTTCACAGAACCGTATTTTAACTTTAATAAAAAAACTGCTTAAATTTTGAAAACCAATACAAATCAAATGAAATTTGCAGTTGTGATAATCAACGTTTTAAATGGTAAAATGTTTTGTACTCAACACTTTTTAAGATCATATGCTTTGGAAAGCTTTCATCAGTTTTGTTCTTTAGTATTCGTAAAATTTCAGTTACTTTCTTCATCATTTGTTATACATATATTTTACTTTTTACATGCGTTTGAACCTATTTTTGACTGCATAATCAATGTTTCTCCAAATCAACAGAAAATAAGAAATAATTATTAGTTTCATTGATGTAAAATCGTGAAAAAATACAAATTCAGTGATTATGCCGAAGTGCTAGCAGTTTTGACCTCAACTATTCAAAATGGCCATCAAGCGACAAAATCTCTTCACTTGTCGTAATAACAAAAACTGCATTCATTTTTGCTAGCGCTGTTTTGTCCTTCAAGCATCGATATGAAAATAACAAATAACGTAGAAAAGGCTTTGTGACCTGTCCCCCCGCCGATTGATCCACGTGAATTAACAGAAAATACAATCAAACCAATCCACGAAAATCTTTACGTAATCAATTGACACTCGCGTAGATGTTACGATTAATATTAAGTCATTCCAATAATTTTTATGAGAGGTACATTTTTATTATTAAAACTAGTATTATTTCCATAATTATTATTGTGTTTAATATTTTTAATATTTATGTAAATATTACTGGGAAGTTGTACGTGTGGACCTCAAGGGTCGCACCTAACGGCTTGTTTATATTATTCAATTGTACATTTTCTATTTTTAATTGATAATTATATTCGGAAATATTTTTTATTGGTTCCAACGTTAATACTTGTTGAAATTCTTTTATTTAATTTTTAAAAAATTTCTGTTAATTTCAATTTTACAGTTACTAAATCTAATTATATATGTTCCACTTAATTTGTTTGTTTTTTTGTCACAATTTTGGTTAATTTTATTATTTATACTTGTTAATAAATTAGAACTTTCTCTATTTCTTCAATCTTAGTTTTATTTTCTATTTGAATAATACAATTTTTAGTTTAACATGATAATAGATTTTTAGTAGATATACATATTTTTTATATTATGATATAACATTTTTAATTTTTATATCTAAAGTTTCTGACTCTATATTTGGTTTTTGTCTGATATGATGTAATAACAAAGGTTAGGTAAGTATTGGGATATTGATCACCAAACCAATAATTTTTTTATAGTTAAAACATTTATTGATATTTCTCGAAGCTCGTCAAGGGATATATTATGTAAATCTATTTTGTCGTAAGTTAAAAGGGACCTGGTCATTATTCTAGTTTTAGCAGAGTTTACCAGGTTTGCAACCTTTAAACGGCTGTTTTTTATTTAGCAAAACACAATAATTAACGCAGAAAAGTAAATAATATTTTATTCGAAGTAATTGCCCTCGTTGGCTGTACATTTTTCCCATCTTTGGAGAAGATTGTGGATTCCACCCCAAAAGAATTCATCCCCTTAGGATAAGAACCACCCATCGAGGCTTTTTTTAACATCTTCATAAGAATTGAAGTGCTTCTCAGCAAGCGCGTGTCCCATCGACGCAAACAAATGGTGGTAGAAAGAGGCCAGATCTAGAGAGTAGGGCGGGTGAGGTAAGAACTCCCAGCCAAGTGCATCCAACGTATCCCGGACCAATATTGCCGTGTGTGATGGTGCGTTGTCATGCTGAAAAAAGATACTCTCATGCCGATCCGCGTATTCCGATCTATTTTGCACAATTCACGATCCAATTCGATGATTTGTTGTTGATAGCGTTGAGTATTGATCGTTTCACCAAGTTTCAACAGTTCGTAGTAAACCATCCTCTTCTGGTCCCACCAAACACACAGCATTGTCTTTTTCCCGAATCGATTTGGCCTAGCATACGATGTTGAGGGTTCCCCTGGGCCCACCCACGATTTTTGGCGCTTAGGGTTTTCAAAGGAAAACCATTTTACATCGCCGGTGACGATTCGAGGCAAAAATGATTTTCTGTTGTGCCGATCAAGTAAGATTTCGCGTGTGTTCGGCGCCGTTCCATCTGTCGGTCGTTCAATTGATGTGGCCTCGATCTTTTGGATCTTTCCCATAGCATGAAGGCGTTTCGAAATTGCTTGGCGGCTAACATTCAACAAGTTGCTTCTGCAATTGGGTGTCGTCTTCATCCGATAAACCTTGCAATTCGGTGTCCTCAAAAACTTTTTGTCGATTTTTCCGCTTCTTGTCGGTGACGTTAAAAATTCCGTCTTTGAATTGCCAAAACCACGCTCTGCACCGATTTTCACTGAAAGCATTGTCACCATAGACCTCCACCAGAATTCTTTGTGCTTCGTTGGCAGATTTCTTCCAATTGAAGAGGAATAGCAGTGCTGGCGGCAAATTCTCTTTATCAGGCACAAAATTCGACATGTTTATCGAGATCAAAAACACGTTATTGTTCAAAACTGTTGACTTTGTCTTTTGTTTACTCATGACAAAGATCAAATCAATGAGAAAAAATGACTGGCAAGGTTGGCTCACGCCTCATGCGTGCGAGATTTGTAGGTTCTTGAATTCTGTCCCACAGATAATAATTTTTTTTTTTTTCAAAAAAAGTCAGTGTTACAGGATCGGGAAAGGAATATGGAAGGGTTGTAACGTTTTCTCTAGTAGGATTCCTTGATCGAAAGTAAAAAAGAAGCAAGACTAAAATGATTACAGAGAAAACTATAGCAGCGTCGGTTCCTATCGAAGCGATGTTATTCAGGGAAAAAAGCTCGAATTGCTTAATGTTATCCAAGTGAAGCTTATGCAGGTACCCCACGTCAATTCTTATATCCTTTTCGGTGATATTTTTCTGAAGCACAGGGGGCAAGAAGTGCACGGTGTTCACTTCCTTGCTGGTGTACTGTACACCATTTAATTGGATGGATTCATTTCGAAAATGCAAAAGATATGTTCCGTTCAGGATATGAGTTTGATTCAGGTGTTGAAGTTCACCCAAAAAGTTACTAAGGTATATGGTGTTGTCCGTTATGACCTCTACAATAGGCCTGCCATGATACTGAAATTCACAGGAGGAATTTTTTCCGTCTAGAATACGCGATATGCAATCGTCAGAAGTTAACTGCTGGAGTTGATTTCTGCGACAAACCGTGGTATTCTGCATTATAGGACAGTTTCCCAACAAACCATATCTAATATTTTCTGCAACGAAAATGCTAGAATAGTTTAAGGCGACCATTTTGTTTTCAGATATGGCGGAGCGAATTAAAATATTACGAAAGTTAGTGTGCTCCGTTTTGGGAAGGCAGACAACGTAAAGGAGGAGGGTTCCCTTGATTAATATCATAGACTCCGCGTACTCGACAGCTTGGACTTCATTGTCGTATGGGAAATTATCGATTTGCGAGAGGATCTCGCTGATTTCCGTATTTTCCAGCAGATTCGAGTTGACAATACCCCGTTTGGCTAGTTGAATTGCCCGAACAATTTTTTGAACTTCGTCCTTAAGTTTATCCAATTTGTTGAAAATAAATTGCTCAAAGTGGTTTCCATCCCGGGCGTGTAGGTTTGATACTATTGCGTTGTAACTGTCGATTAGCTGTGTAGATATTTAGGTGAATTTTTGGTTAATTTTGAATTGCTGATTATTGTTCGAAAGGATGTCATTCTGGCTTCTCAGGATACTGTTCCAATCAGTGGCATCTGGTCTGCCCGCAATCCACTTCCAAGCAGAGCCTATCCAGTTGATGGAACGCTTGGGTCTAGGCGCTGTTAATTGGGTGAGTAGTCTTTCGACTCGGTTTACCCTGTGGCGAATCTGCGGAAGTAGGCTGCTTGATCTGTTAATCTGATATTGTATGGCAGAGTCGATATTTGTCAATACTTCTCGATAATGGCTTAGGTCTATGGAATGTACCAACTTGAAGTTGCAGAGTGACAAGTGAACTTGAATATTTATAGATGTCTAATGAAGAAAGAACACCGCAGAGAGTTAACCTGGAAAGGTAAAGAAATCTAAAATTAAAGGGAAGGTGAATTTTGAAGTATTAAGGAAGGTTCTTAAAGGAGGATATTTAGTCCGGGTGCCTTGGAATATTTTTAAGGTGCGCCTTGTGAATTCTTTTTCCACTTTTGGTGGTGATTGTAACACGGTTGTTTTTTGCAACAATTTCTTCTTCGAAAAAAGGCTTATCCTTAGTTTTGATCTGCTTATTCTTTTTGTAAACCACTTGCCTGGTTCATACTGGTTCGGGTTTTGGCGCTTAAAATTTTGGTTTTCAGCTGTTTCCTTTGTTTCCGTTCAATTTCATGCTTTAAATTTTCATTAAGCCTTGATTTAAAGTCTATTAGGTTTTGATAATTAGTCCTTTGCGATCTTCCGAAAAATACATCTGCTGGCTTAACATTTGTAACCGAGTGGTAAGTGTTGTTGTACCTAACAACTGCAATGTTAACAAGTTCTTCGCATGTGAAGTCTGGATATTCCTTCCGGAGACATCTAAACATTTCCAAGATTGTTGAATGTACACGCTCTATCTGTCCATTTACCTCGCTTTTTGCGGTGGTGCTTAATAAACGGTAATAATGATTCGATATAATTAAGCGTAATGGGGCTTATGAAACCTCCTTCGTTGTCAGAGACTAAAATTTTGGGAACAGAAAAATAATGAAGGAGTTCAATGATTTTGTCCCGTAGATGAAGAGAAGATTTGTTCTCTATAGGGAAATACTTGCAAAATTTAGTGAACTTGTCAACGCATGTGAGGTATCTTTCTCCGCCAAGTGAACAAAGATCGATATGGAGAATTTCTGTAGGATATTCTGGATTTGGTGTTTCCTGCAGTTGGGGTTTCTGTGGATGGCGATCGTACTTGCAGGTATTGCAAATTTTGCAGTTGGAAGTGTACTTCTTAATGAAACGAGCCATACCAGGAAAATAGTATTTCTCCAATATTTGTAGTTTATTCTCCTTTCCATTCCTATGTGAATTTTTATGCTCGGTTTCAACAATTTGAAATTTATTATTCTCATTCTGTATATCGTCTACGACCCTCTGTGTGATTCGAATTTCAAATTTGGAGAAATTATTGGCGTAGACTTGTTGGAAAAGCTGAAGGTACCGCTCAGGAATCTTGATACCGTTTACAACATTGTGGTTAAGATATTTTCGAAGTACCTCAGTCAGGCTGGATTGGTTAATTTCTCGCAAACAGATGTAGTACCTGACGTAGTTTTTATGGGGTTGCTCGTACGAACATACTCGTTTGCCAGTGGATATTATTAGTTGATTTCTGAAAACGTTTATTGGGGCTTCACAGTGGGGTATAAGGCAACTATTATCCTCGTCAGCGCTATGTGCAGTTGCTGTACTTGAGCTGCTTGTAAGCGCGTTTGCTTCTAGTGGCTGTCGAGAAAGAGCATCAGCAACCGCGTTTGCCTTACCAGGCTTGTAGACAAGTTCGTAATTAAATTCTTCTATCCGAGCTTTCCATCTCTTGAGCTTAGAGTTGTGGTTCCTGTTGCTTATTGCAAATGTAAGAGGCTGGTGGTTGGTAAGGATCCTTACTTTTTTGGCTCCGTAGAGATACGTACGTAGTTTGTCTAGAGCTCAGACAAAAGCAAGCATTTCTTTCTCACCGGTACTATAATTTTCTTCCGTGCGGTTTAGTGAGCGTGAAATAAACGTGATTGGCCTATTTTTGCCCATCTCGCCCTGTGATAGGACTGCTCCTATTGAACAGTTTGAGGCGTCCGCTGTGAGGACGAACGGCTTTTCAAAGTCTGGAAACGTTAAGATTTCGGAGGAGGTCAACAGTGTTTTCAAATTATTGAATGCCTCGAGTTCTCGTTTCCCAAGTGTAATTAACTTTTTCTTGGACTGGTTGGCCTTAACTTGGGCCAACTCACCTCTAGTTAAGAAAGTCAATGGTTTCGCAACTTTAGCGAAATCCCTAACAAATTTGCGGTAATACGAAGCTAATCCAAGGAACGTCTTGAAATCCTTGAGGTTCTCGGGGGGTTTGATTTTAGTAATTGCTTCAATTTTCTTAGGGTCTGGTAGCAGTCCTTCTTGAGAGACTATATAACCCAAGAATTCGACTTTATCTTTTAGAAAAGATGATTTTTCGAGGTTTATTTTAAGATTAGCGCTGTGCAGCCGAAGTAGCACCGCTTCCAGGTTCCTCAGATGTTGGTCTTCGGTTTCGCCCAAGACGATAATATCGTCAATATAGACGTAGCAAACCTTGCCGATGATTGGTTTAAGAACGTCGTCAATCATCCGCTGGAAAATTGAGGGTGCATTTTTAAGACCAAATGGAAGTCTCAATAACTCATATTTTCCATTTGCGGTAGAAAAGGCGGTTTTGGCGATATCTTTTTCCTTCATACGAATTTGATGGAAGCCAGAGGTCAAATCAATAGTCGTAAAATATCTGGATCTCCCAAAACTGGCAAGTGTGTTAGTGATGTCCGGGATGGGGTACGTGTCCGGTATAGTAACAGCATTTAGCCGTTTAAAATCCACGACCAATCGGTATTGTTTCTCCCCCAACGAGTTTGGCTTCTTGGGCACAATCCAGAGTGGTGAATTGTATGGACTCTTAGATGCACGTATAATTCCATCCTCGAACATTTTTTGTATTTGCTCCTCCACGTGTGTCCGTAAGTTAACCGGATAAGGGTAGGCCTTGGTGTATATCGGATCATTTGTTGAGGTTTTTATTTCAGCACGCACATTTGTTTCAATTACCTCGCCGTCGTTAATAGGTCCAAAAACACCTTGAAAGTTGGCTAAAACTTTCCTCAGTTTCGCCTTAAGAGTGTCGTTTAAATGATCGCATTTGATTTCAAGGCTGTTAACCTGCTTAGATGATTTGCATTTCAAGGGAATCATGATATTCGGCTTAATCTGTAGTGTATGGTTTTTCCTGTCGATCACTGCTTCTAAAGCTTTTAATGTATCGTCCCCAATAATTCCACCAAAAGATTGCAGACCCGGTAGTACAATAAATTCTATAGCGGCATTATTTCCAAATTGCTTAAAAAATCTACCGTGGACCTGGTGAGTAATAAGGACATCACCTGCTGCTGAGCAAATTTTAAATGGGAATTTAACATGTTTCGCCCCCTGGGATATATTAGTAGATATAAAAAATTTTATTGGCTCCAGTGTCAACCAAGAGTTTTAATACCTTGCCACTTCCAGTGATATAATTTAAGTAGGGAACACTGGAGAGGCGTTCACCATAAAATTTAGGTCGAAGTCGTCCTGATAGTCTTCGATATTACCTTCTTCATGAGAAATTTCGATGGGTGCATCGTAAGCGTTGTCAATAGGTTCATCCTGAGATTCTATGTTGTAAAGACGCTGTGATTCTCTATTAAATTGAGCTGAATCATTTGATCTTTTAAATGGTAGAAGATTTTGGGATGACTTATTCGCATAATTAACATACCGAGAACGAATTGATCTATCTACCTCCATTGGAACAGGTGGCTTAGGTTGGGTTGGCCTTGCTGGAGCGTTGCCATTAAATAGTTGCTGTCTAGCCTTGTGTTGAATATTGTAAGCCTTATTCTGTTCAGGGAGGCTTAGTCGAGGAAAAAGGTTCTGTGTATTCACGTTTGTCGTACGATAAGAGGGAAATATTTGGTTGGTTGGTGCCGTTACTGTGTTATCAAACCTATTTTGGTGTATGGAAATGTTCCTGAAATTTAAATTTTGGAACTACAGACAGAAAGCATATGCTTCGGGCAATGTCTGAGGTTTCTGTATGATTTACATCTTGGAAAGGTCACCATTTAATCCACGCACAAACACGTCCAGAGCCCTGTTCCTATAATTTTCGGTTAAAGCCGTGATAGTTTCCTGATTATGATCTTCCGTCCTGATCTTATTGCAGCAAGGAAAGCTGATGGTTCACTGAAACGTAAAACTTATCAACAGTTTTATTTCTTTGAAACATGGTGTGAAGTTGATGCTCGAGGGTTCTAACGTCGCGTTTATCTGCATAGTGCAGCGATAAGCACTTCTTTATGCTACCCCAGTCATCATTGAAAATATTGTAGGATATGAGTGCCGCGTCGGCTGGGCCTCTTATTTTCTGCCTGATATGTCGCAGAATAGCCCTGTAGATAGGTTTTTGACGAACGATTTCGTAGTCCTGCAGGATGGTCTCAACGCTATGTACCCAGGAGATATATTGCACGGGGTTGCCCTCAAAAATTTGAAGGTCCCTTACGCAATCGGGTAGTTTTTTGATATCGTTGAGATCATTTTCTGTTTGAGGACGAGAGAGAATCACTCGAGGACTCGAAGAACTACTTTGAGCACTACTTTGAGCACTATTTTGAGCTTGTTGCTCAATAAGGTTTAACCTCGCTTCGATCCTTTTTATTTGCTCAATCTGAGCATTAACCGCCCCGGTCAGTTTGCTTGATCGCGTCTTGGATAGCGTCCATTTTCGATCAAGGGTTATAGGGCGATAAATACAGAGCACAAATAGGATAAAGAAGGTTCTAATTCAACCGAGCAATAAACGCGTAACTTTCGATAAACGGAACCGACCGCGATTGCACTAGCTGGGTTTACAATTAATTCACTACACTTTCTTTCACTTAATTTGAATCTAATGATATATAAATTGAATATTGAAATATATAATTGAATATGTAATTGAATGATTCTATAAAATAAATATATAAATTGAATATTACAGGCTTTGAGTGATTTTACAAAATTTCAGGAACCAAAATGTTTTCCAAGTGTGGAGCGATTTTAAATTAGAAATGCTGAGAACTTACAGGATCCAAAGTTTAAACATGCTGCTTCTCGGGACTGTCCGCGTTGGTCCTTTTTGGCTGCGGCCGTTGATAAGTTGGTCGCCCCTATTACGGCGCGGGTGCAGATCACTCACAGAGTATTTCCTTCCGAAATCGATCCTTAAGCTTCCGCTTTCACTTTCCGGATGTGGCTTCCCGCGTTGAGTTTCCTGGTTCGCAAGTTGGGATATTAGCTCCACTCCGATTTATCAATTAGCCCTCGACTCCACGCTGAATTGAAACTTTTAGTTTACGTTGGGCGCCAGTTATGGTGCGCTTATCCAAAATGAAAGACCTCGGTCGAATCGACTGGTTCTTTATTAACTCAAGCAACGACTGAACATAATTGCACTTATGCTAAAATGAAATTACAATTTAAATTACAATGCTGGCTCAGCGGTTTACCCGCCTAGTGCAATTCTCGGCAGATAGACGAAACACGACCGCGGTGGAATATGATAGTCGGGGAATGTATGAGAAGGTGCACTTTTAGGAAATGTGGATTTCTGAAGGTGAAAGAAGGTAAGGTAAGTAAGCATAGGTTAGTGTGGGGTGATGGTGCTAACTTTCATAGCAGTAACAGGAATGAGTTAATATTAATCATAAGGTCTACGGGAGTGTCCATTGATTACGTAAGGTTTTTGGTCGATGAGGACAGATTGAATATTCACGCGGATCAATCGGCGGGGGACTTTTTGGTCTTGAAAAATTTTGTATATGCAGTCAAAAATAGGTTCAATTGCATGTAAAAAGTAAAATGTATTACACATGATGATGGTTTTTGAAATCTTACGATGACTAAAGAATGAATCTACTAAAAACTATAATTTTTTATTCGATGCAAGCTTTTTAAAGCATATGATTTTGCAAAGTATTGACTACAAAACATTTTACCAGTCAAAGCGTTGATTACCGCAAATGCAAATTTGATTGAAATTTTGTTGGTTTTCAAAATTTTAGCAGTTTTTCTCAATTTAAAGAATATAAAAACTATTGAAAACCTGCTCAAATTATGCAAATATTTTAAAACTATGATAAAATTTACAACAATTTTTTAGAATAAAAGATATGAAGTAATATCATTCGTATGAACCCTCTTGGTAACTTTGAATGATTTTTTTATTTTTTATTTAGTTTTTTTCATAATCATGGAAGATTATTTTGCTGGTTTCTTCAACAACTGATAAGAATGCATAAATTTTATAAGCTGGTATCACTGTGCTGTGCAAATCAAGTAAAAAAAATATTTTTTAAAAAAAGCATAATTTTTCGCATTTTCTTCTATTATTAAAAAAACGGCTGAAGCGAATTTTTATAATGGTAAAAACTTCACATAGATATTAATATACGTCAACTTACACCATAATTATGCAAATATTATATCTGGTTCGTGAGATATAATGAATGATAAAAATGACCTTGAAAATCATGATGACTTTTAATGATCTTTTATTTTTAATTTAATTTTTTACGTAATCATGAGAAAAAGTTTTGATGAAATCCTACAAACATTGTTTGGAGTATATAAATTTTATAAACATTGATTACTATATTCCGCAAATCCGGCTAAAAATATAGTGTTTATGAAAAACTCCAACGATTTTTTGAAAAATTCGACAGATTTACAAAAATGTTAATACGAGTCCATTGACACCTAAACGATCGTACGTTTGGTTCGCGAGATATAACGCATGACAGAAATGACCTTGAGATCTGTGGTGTATGCGGTCGAGTTAGTTTACGCTCCGGGCGGCTCGCGAGCGGTCAGATCTCCTGCCGAGTTAGCAATCAGGTTGTTTAAAGAGTTTGGCGACATTACAATTATGGCGACGAGGATGTTTTTGATTCGTGACTTGCGCAATTTGAAAACTATTGCAATTTCGCAGTGTATTTCGCACGCGTAATAAGTGTCTGAAGACCGCGACGCTGAAACAGGCTGGATTTGGAAGCTCAGTAAAGAGCAAATTATTGTGGAATTGGAAAATCGTGGAAAGCCGTCCTACACAAGTGAAAAACGCGATAATTTGCGTAAATTATTAGTTTTGACTGTACGGAAAAACACAAACGATTTCGATCAAAATACTGAAGCAGAAGCCCAAGAAAAGGTGAATATCGGAAAAGTCCCGCAAACCTCGGCATCGCCTAAAACGGTAACAACGGCAAAAGTCACGGAGACGGACGAATTAAATAATTCGAACAGCTACGAGCACGATGAGCCGTTCGAACCGGATTGCGATTCGGAAGCTATCGTTGGTTTGCTCCATCGTTTCAGCTATTTCTCAATTAAAAATAAAATACAAATTAAAAATGCATACATAATTTCAAGAATTACATACGGGATTATAATTTGGAGCCAAACTACCAAAAATAACCTCATGAGCATGTCACGACTACTAACTAAAGCATACAAAACCATATATAACTTGCAAAGGATGACCGCTACATCTGAAGTATATAAAACAGCACAAGAACTTAATGTAGACGGACTGATTCACATGCAAAAAGGAAAATTCATTTTTAAAAATTTACACATTGAACAAATGAAAACAACGAAACTAGACATAAATGGGAGAAAAAACGACTACAATATGAGAAACGCAAATGAAATTTTAATAAAATTTGCTAGGACAGAGCGCCTGAGGATGGATCCGATTAACACCGCATCAAATTTTTACAATAAGCTACCTCAAACAATAAAAGAAGCGCGTAACATAATGACATTTAAAATCATGCTACGTAAACATTTACTGAAAATTCAATTTGAATAATTAAGAACGGTAATGTTTTTTTTTTATTATCAATTTTTTTTTTAATTTTAATTTTAATTTTATTTTATTTTTAAATTTTAATTTAATTTAATTTTTTTTTCTTTTTTCTATTTTTTCCTTTTTCCTTTATATATATATATATATATATATATATATCTTTTTTTTTTAAGAACGCTAATATTTTTTTTCCTGCTACAAATGTGAAACAAAATTAGATATATTGAACTCTGAATAAAACTTTTGAGATACTGGTACTATCCCTTATACCGATATACATCGTCTGGGAAGTACTATTTAAATGAACAAGCTTTCAGGAAATAATTGCACACGGACAGTGCAAGCAATGAACTATGGGGTAAAGATTTTTTGGAGGAAACGGAGGTGGTTTTAGTCGGTAGAAATCCGACATGCCGAGAAGCATGAGCAACTCGGTATCTTTTGAAGATTTCCATCTCCCAACGACGAAAAAAAAAAAGAAAGAGACAGCACTATGTCGGATAATAACACAAAAATAAAATTTAGTCTCAATAAAGACAAATGGGACACTTTCGTGGAACGCCTAGAATTCCAATTTGTGGCTCGAGATACAGCCGACACGAAGAAAGCAGCCATTTTGCTTACTACAATTGATGAAGACGCGTACGAGTTAATTAAGCATTTATGCTCCCCAGCAAAATTATCGGGGAAAACATACGATGAACTGATCAAACTGATGCAAGATCACTTGCATCCTAAGCGTTCCGAGATCATGGAAAGAAGTTACTTTTATAAAGCCTGCCAAGAGCAGGATGAGAGTGTTGCTGACTTTGCCGCAAGATTAAAAAAAATATCTTTGAACTGTAATTTTTCTAGCTTGTCAGATTCTCTCCGTGATCAGTTCGTATGCGGATTAAGCAATCGAGAAACAAAAGTGAAATTGTTCGAATTGGAAGCGTTAACATTTGATTCAGCCTTCAAAGGAGCGTTAGCGCGCGAGAATGCACTGAAAAATGCATCAATAGCATCAGCAAGTGACAAAAAAAATTCAAAAAGACGTATTAGCAATCACTTCGCAAAGTTCAAAATCGCGGCATGATTTTAAGTCAAATCATAAGTTCGAGCAACGCAAGTTTACGCCGCACAATCAACCTGCAGAGCTAAAAAATCGAGGAAACACATGTTGGAATTGCGGTGGACGAGGACATACGCGTATTCAATGCCCAAGTCCAAGTACTTCAACTTCGGAGAAACACAACGAGTGTACCAGTTGCGGAAAAACAGGACATCAGCGTAACAAATGTAAATACAAGTATAATACATGCGAATATTGCCATAAGGGCGGACACATTCAAAGTGCTTGCTTTAGCAAGCGCACACAAGATAAACGCACTCTCAAGATGTTGGACAATGACAGCAACGACTATGAGCACGTCACGGACGATGAGCAAGCATCAAGCTCAACACATTACATCGGAGGCAGCGGTCATCGGAAGGAATTCTACAAGTTAGATCGTGACGATAAACAGTTTGTAAACAAAAATTTTGTAAATGGAGATCTGAACGGCGAACCGATGTATGTCGATGTATGCGTTAATGGTACGAATGTGCGAATGGAAATAGATACGGGCACCTACGAGACCGTTATCTCGGAAAAAATCTTGCGTGTATATTTCGATAATATTAAGGTTTGCGATACGGTATCAAATTTACGCGGATATGATGGTACTGTTTTGAATCCGATCGGAAAATTGTCAAATTTAAAAGTTAATTTTTGCAGTAAAACATGTGTGCTTGATTGTTTTGTATTGTCCGGCAGGGGCCCAGCGCTGTTGGGACGCAAATGGCTGGCAGCATTTGGATGCTGGCCTTTAATTTTTGTTGAAAACCTCGATGATAAAACGACGGTAAATAACATTGACATTAAAAATGTACCAGATTACATCATAAATAAGTTTAAAGAATTATTTAGTGATTCTGCGGGATGCTATAATAAGAGTAAAACTAAAATTTTCTGAAAGATGGCACCAAGCCTATCGCATTTAAAAGTCGTCACGTTGCACATGCTTTAAAACCGCTTATAGAAAAAGAAATCTATCGTTTAGTCTCACTGGGTAACTTGGAACCAGTCGAAGTTAGTGAATGGGCTACCCCGATAGTGCCAGTTTTTAAAAATAATGGAAATATTCGCATATGCGGGGATTTTAAAATTACTGTGAATCCACACATTATTATGAATAAATATCCGCTGCACACGATTGACGATATTTTCTCCGCTTTGCAAGGCGGTTTAACTTATACTGAATTAGATTTGCGTCATGCATACATGCAGTTCGAAATAGACGAAAGTTGCCGCGATCCGCTCACAATAATTACTCATAAGGGGTCTTTCCGATATAAAAAATTAACAGAAGGTATCGCGCCGGCCCCAGCTGACGTACAAAAGAAAATGGACGAATGTTTAGCTGGAATAAATGGAATGATTACGTATATTGACAATATCTATGTAAAGGATCGTACGAACAAAGAACACTTAAAAATATATGGAAGCAGTGTGTGCGCGACTTCAAGATTGCGGACTTCGCGTGAATATTGATAAGAATAAATTTATGCAAAAGAAACTCGATGTACTCGGATACGTTATAGATAAAGATGGATTACATAAATCCAAAACAAAAATCGACGCAATGATTAACGCGCCACAACCAGCAAATGCAAAAGAATTATCTTCTTTCCTTGGCCTAATAAATTTTTATGCGCGATTTTTGAAAAACCGATCCGAAAATTTCAAACCACTATACGATTTGGCAAATCAAAAAGAGTTCGTGTGGAATGAAAAATGCGAAAAGGCCTTTGAATGGGTAAAAAATGAATTAATCTCGCCGCGTGTCTTAGCGCATTATGACCCAAACAAAAAAATCATATTGGCTTGCGATGCTTCACAATATGGATTGTCCGCGATTTTGTCGCATAAATACGAAGATGGATCAGAAAAGCCGATTGCGTATGCCTCTCACACGATACCAAAAAAAAATTAAATAGAACAATACTCGATAAAGAAGCAATGGCCATAGTTTTCGGATTTAAACGGTTTCGAGACTTTATTTTCGGTAAAGAAATTATTTTACGCACGGACAACCAATCATTAAAACTTATTTTAGGGCCTCGAAAAGGAATCCCTCAAACAGCTGACTACAGATTTCGAAGATGGGCATATTATTTATCGGGATATCGATACAAAATTGAACACATAAGCTCAACTACTAATGCGAATTGCGACGCTCTATCACGTTTACCGGTAAAAACTGACGTTGATTTATCCGATCTAGATCCTGAATTTTCCAGCGTGCATTTTTTTAGCGAAGGTGTCGCAACATGTGATGGTAAAATGTTGGCACGTGAAAGCACAAAAGATAAAATAATTTCTAAAGTAATAAAATACACTCAAACAGAATGGCCAAAAGTAAAGAATTTGCCGGACGAACTGAAGCCGTACCACAGAAAAAAATGTGAATTATTGTTGGATAAAAATTGCCAATTTTGGCGTTTGCGCGCCGTTATTCCCAAAAGCATGAGACCGCTTATCTTGCGCGAACTTCACGCATCACATCTGGGCATTGTAAAAATTAAAATGTTTGCCCACTCCTATGTTTGGTGGCCAGAAATTGATCACGATATAGAAATTATAGTAAACAATTGTAGCACTTGCACAATTGAAAGAAAAAATCCATCAAAAACTCCGCTAACTACGTGGCCTTGGCCCGACCGTGCATGGAGCTGCATTCATTGTGACTTCCTAGGGCCGTTTTACGGCAATATGTATCTTGTAATTGCAATTTTGAAGCTCTAAATTTTTGAATTTTCTGAAACGAAATGGCATCAATCACGGTTTTTCGCCACCCTACCATCCCGCAACGAATGGTGCAGCCGAAAATTTCGTCGGAACTTTTGAAGATAAAGTGACGAAAATTGTAAAAGGGGGAGAGACAGTAGAGTCGGCTATAAATAGATTCTTGTTCGATTACAGAAGTATTGAGCATTGCACCACGGGCAAAAGTCCTAATCAACTCATGTTCAAACGAGACATGCGCACGCGATTTGATATGTTAAGAAACAATGTCTTCGAAAAAGTATATAAAAGCCAAAGAGCACAAATAATTGCGAAAGGTGGTAGTCGCAAATTAGATTTAAGTCCAGGTGATGAGGTATATGTAAACGATTATAGTGTGAATCCAGTAAAACGACGTAAAGCAACAGTTGTCAAGCAGACATCGCCATCTACCTTCGTGGTACGCGACGAGAACAATGTGATGAGTAAACGACACAAAGATCAGATCATTAAAACTGCCAAATCAAACGTAAAACTACGTCGTTCTCCGCGGTTGAATGCAACATAAAAAAAGGTGGAAGAGATGTGGTGTATGCCACAGTGTATACAATATTCAGTGGGAAAACTCTAGGTGGGGAAATGAAATACACAGAGCTTTAAACCTTAATTTAAGAGAGCATTACGAGAAATTTAATAGAGATCCCAGCGAAACAACTATAGGAAATACAGGTGTAAAGCAGAGCAAAGCATATGTTCGTGCTTAAAGCTTGAAGCTTTTGGTAGTTCCACGGAGCTACCCGGCGTTGAAAATTGATAGTCCACTTTTTACTCTAAGTTGAACGACTAGTGTATACATAGACTATGGTGTATGCGGTCGAGTTAGTTTACGCTCCGGGCGGCTCGCGAGTGGTCAGATCTCCAGCCGAGTTAGCAATCAGGTTGTTTAAAGAGTTTGGAGACATTACAAGATCATGATGACTGTGAATGATTTTTTATTTGATTTTTTTCTTGTAATCATAAGAAGAAAATTTAGATGGCATTTTTAAAAGAACTGTTTGGAGTATATAAATTATATAAAGATTGATTACTGCGACTTGGAAATAAGGTTAATAATTTATTGATTTTGAAAAACAACACCAATTTTTTTCACTGTTTTTTTTTTAAACTTAAAAAACTTAATAGAATTACACAAATGTCAATACGCGTCGATTGACACCTTGTTCAAGGAAATCGTACGTTGGGTTCGCGAGATATAACGCAGACAGAAATCACTTTCAAACGGGCAAAACAGCAAACCCCGCGACCGAAGTTTCCCAAAAACTAATCAGCCTTTAACATTGCAAAGACGCTTTGATTGACACCTTAACAAAGTCGATAGGACTTTGTTTACGTGAGTTATGCTCGTAAAAAAAACTGTCCACGAGCGTACATACGTACACATGTACGTACATACACACACATATATACATCTCCCTTTCTAAAAACACTTAATATATACTCTATAGACCTCAAAACGTAAAGAAATGTTGAAAATTTCAATTTCGATTTTTGAGGCGATTACAAGAACTTCCCATATACTGGGAAGTTAAAAGATTAAAAAATCAAACGCTTTGGTTACTTTAAATTCTTTATTCAAACGTGCCGATATAAAATACGAGACAAGACAATACTGATCGTATACTTACATTCTAATTAACTTATTAACTACGTACCATTACTTGACATACATTCACCAAATGTAATGACATTATTGGTCGGCAGAAATTCATATTGCTAGATTCGCAATATTGGCAGTTAATAAAACTGTTACATTTAAATGGAATGCTCTATGTTGCAACTTTCAGCATTCCGAACAATGATTGCGAATTATAAGCGAAATGGCAAAAAGAATTTTAATTTATGGAATTTGTGCTGACCAATTTACACAAAGCTCATTTACATTATTACAGGGTGATGAAACCAAAGGGGACATTGGTAATGTAATGAGTGGAGGAATTATGCTGTTAAAAGGTGGAGCCATTGATGAAGTAACTCCTCCCTCCTTTAATTGAAAACTCTCCTGAGTTTTATTGCTTACATTTATCTTAAGAGTTTTATATTTCTTAGAGAAATATATATGATATTTGCAAGATAATTACTAGGTGTTGGAATTAATTCGTAGCGTTTTTTTGCAAAGTTGCGTGTTTTATTATGAAAGTGTCATTGCAGTAGTGTTATTCAAAGTATTGCCCATCGTTATCTACTACTTTTTGCAATCTTTCTGGCAAAGCACGGATGCCGCGTCGAAAAAATTCTTCGTCTTTAGATTCGATGAAAGAATCGATCCAATTTTTGGTCATTTCGTAGTTGTCGAAGTAATGCTCTGACAAGCCATGCGCCATGGATCGGAATAAAAAATAATCAGATGGAGCAATGTCTGGTGAATATGGCGGGTGAGGTAGAACTTCCCATTTTAGCGTTTCCAAATAAGTTTTCACGACTTTCGAAACATGGGGTCTTGCATTGTCATGGAGCAAAAAATTACTTTGTCGTGTCGATCTTTATATTGCGCCCGCTTTTCCTGTAATGCTCCATTCAAACGCATCAATTGTCGTCTGTAGACGTCCCCAGTGATGGTTTCACCCGGTTGGAGCAACACATAATAGATAACGCCCAACTGGTCCAACCATATGCACAGCATGATCTTCTTCCCATGAATATTCTGCTTGGGAGATGATGTGGATGCATGACCGGGAAAGCTTCACGATTTTCTGCGTTTGGGATTGTCGTAGAGTACCCATTTTTCGTCGCCAGTGACTATCCGATGCAAAAATCCCTTCCTTACCTGCCGTTGGAGAAGCAGCTCACAGGTGACTAAACGCCGTTCGACGTCCCTTGGCCTCAACTCATGTGGGACCCACGTTCCTTGTTTTTGTACCATTTCTATGGCTTTGAGGCGTTTTTCGACCTATGAAAAGTCGACTCCAAATGATGTGGACAACTCCAGAAGTGTTTGGCACGGGTCTTCATCGAGCAAAGTCATCAAATCTTCATCTTCAAACTTTTTTGGCTGTCCGGGACGTTCCTTGTCTTCCAAGTCAAAATTTACATTTTTGAACCGCGCAAACCACTTTCTGCAAGTTTCTTCAGCCAAAACATGTTCACCGTAAACATCCACTAAAATACGATGACTTTCCGCGGCACTTTTCTTCAGGTTGAAGTAATGAAGTAACACTCCCCGCAAAAACGATTTTTCAGGCATGAACTTCGACATGTTTGATACTGCACTACAAATGCTACGGACACAGTAACGAAATGTCATATAATGGTAAAGATGCGCTATGTCAGTAGCTATTCGGAGAATATTTTCTTTTGTTTGTGCGACCATGGATAGTTGGCTGACGCTATCTTTTGTAAAACGCTACGAATTAATTCCAAAACCCTGTACAATTGTACATATAGCCACCAATGTTAACATATTATAGGTTTTATTATTTACTCTATGGAACTGTAATTCCTTCAACTGTTCCATATTTTCAATTTGGTTTATTACAAGCTCATCAAAAGATAATTGTGCCACAGTATCATTAATTTTAAAATATGAGGGAATCGCAAAATTTTGTTTAATTCTTTCCACTTTATTGATAAATGTCTCTTGATTAATTTATATGTTACAATTATGAGTTTAATATTCTTTCATCACATGTACTACTGAAGTACGTTCCATTTTGATTTTTTGCCAATACCAAACCTGGTATAATTTCCATTATTTCTGATTTAAAATTTCTAATTCTAACACAGTTTTTATCATATATACAAAGATCAGATTCTTTCATATTGTTTTCATAGTTATCTCTTTTGTAATCGTAGAACATATTATTGAGCTTGACGATTTGGTGCGGCTTAAATGATAGCGCTTGAAAGTTGCTATTGATAATTGGAATGATTGCAGATCTTTCCGCTAATTTGGTCATCTTAGGTATCTTTATTGCAATAATTACTTTATTTTCATCATATTTAGCTGTACTTAACTTTGTGTTTTGAAATTTATAAAAATCTATGCTATAGTTTACTATTTCTTCGTCAGTCAAAATACTATTACTCATCACATTTGCCCTAGCTGAAACAATAGCATTTTGAATATGGTGGACATGGTCACTTAAAATTTTTGTCTTCATCAAAATATCCAAATACAAAAGTTGATTATAAATTAGCTTATTATTTATTTTCACTTCAATAAATTTCTCTGTAAATTTACTTCTATCTGAATCAATTGCTTCTTTTAACTTATCGATTGTTTTATTAAAATTATCGTCTATTCGAATGTTTTTGTTTAAATTCTCGATAGCCAAATGATTATTCTGATCAATTATTCTTAGGTGCTCTTCTATATCTTTTCTGTCATTGTCGTCCATGGAACCATATAACCACTTCATTCCTTGGCCAACTATATTAAATAGTCCTCGTTTATGTCTGTGAGGTATTAATCATGTTAAGTTCGTGTTGCAAAAGTTTTTTAGATTCAAGTGATTCTATGTTTTCGACATTTGTTTTAAGGGAACTAATGGCTTCTTTGATATCAAATGGGTTAATAACGTGAAGTACTATATCGTTATTTTGAATAATAGGAATTTCCTCTAATTTGATTTCTACAAAACCGTTAACATTATATATCTCTACTGTTAGAGTTCCCATTACTGTTGTCGGTACTAGCATGAAAACCATTTGTATCCAATTGATCTGAAAATTTATTTGGTCTTTTAATGTTATACTAGCAGAATCCAGCACTCGAAATTCGAGTGCAATGATGCTTTTATTATAACTGACTCTAGAAATTCGATCGAATAATCATCAATCTCGCTTTCACAAATTTAAGTTAATTCAAAAACCTTTTTCCAAAATTTCCCTAAAAACGTGTATTTAAACTTTTAAAGCAGATGTACATTTCTTCTGGCACTCCCAGACTTCTTCAGTGTATAACTAATTCCCTAAGTTCTGTGTTTCTATTTCAATCCCAAACGTTTTACATTTTCACCGCAAAATTTAATCAGCTTAATTGCTCCATTTTCTAAGTTAATATTCATTCTAATCCCTACAGGTACTCTACTCTATCTACTCTATCTCTATAGTTTCCCTTATGTAACCTGGTATATCCCACTTTTTTCTCCTCCTTCCAGTTTGTCTTTTTCCGTCGATATGCTATTTTTTAGTTGAATTTCGCTCTTTGGTACCACTTCGATGTTGTATTTTTTAACATGCGTTTCAAGTCCCTGTGCATATCCGAGAATGTTATGAAGAAGTCTGGGTGTGCCAGACGAAATGGTTTATGAATTTAACTTAAATCATCAATCAATATAATAAAACGGCAGGCTAAATTTGTTTTTCTATTGTGATTAAATAATGTGTATGAGTTTTAATAGTGTTTAAAAATCATTATTCAATTATTGGCGCTTCAATGCGTCTCGAACGTATAACAATGCTAAGCGTTTTGCGCATGTCATCATTCGATTTTCACATTCTTGAGATCTACCAAACCGGTTGTTGTAAATAATGTTAGGAAAATCAAACATCGTTTTTAAATCTTGAAAGTTTTCTTCAACTGAAAACGCTTTTTTGTGGAATGGTAGACGACCTTCAGCAAAACAAACTAAAAAAATATGACCAACTATTGATGAAATGTACGTATTCATTTGCATAATGAACGGCGACGCTATACACACGAATGATCCTCAGAGAGAAAACTATCACACAACACCGAACCAGTGAACGCACAATCCACATGAACGGTATAAAGTGTGAATGAAAATATTCCTAAATGTGGTGAAATTTGATGATTAGCTTCCAAAATAGAAACTGAAACACTTGGAACAGTCCTAGATACGAACCTGAGACTCCCGCGTGCAAGGGCAAATTGCCACTTCATGCACTAAACAGCCTTTAGAAGATCAGGGTTTTTATCTTGGTGATGGAGGCTAGTATACCATTGGTATTTATCGCTGTGTGAACGTTCAACGATGTGTATGATTGCTAAGAAAATTTATTTTCATTTTTTTTTCTATATTTTTCGAACAGATTTTCACAAAAAAAACAATTCAGCACATCTACAGGATATTCTCTTTCCATTGATGTATTTTTTATGAAAATCGGTCCAGAAACAACGGCTAAAATGGTACCACAAGATTCATGTTAGCCGTTTAATTATATAGATTATAATAATCTGTCCTCATCGACCAAAAACTTTCGTAATCAATGGACCCTCCCGTAGACGATATGATTCATATTAACTCATTCCTGTTACTGCTATGAATATCTCTCATTGTTATTACTTAAAGTAGTATTATGTTCAAAATTATTATTGTGTTTGATGTTGTTGATGTTAATGTAGATATTACTGGGAAGTTGACCGTGTGGACCTCAAGGGTCGCACCTCGCGGCTTGTTTTTAAGGAATTTCGCTTTTCGATGAGCATATTGACTTATTTTCTACAGTGTCAAAGCTATCGTACAAGGTAAACTTGACAATCAATGTTTAAAGAAATGCATTGCTTCAAAAAGAGTTAAGATATCTGGACTTTGTGGTCAGTGAGTAAACCCTTTAGATCAGGGGTGGCCAAGTTTGGAGCGCCCAGCGCACTGGCTGCGCTACGCTTACGCCGAGTAGGCTGGCTGCGCTTTTGTGCCTGTTCGTCGTCTGGCTGGCGGGCGGTCGGACGGACAAGCTGACCGTCGCGCTCGCCAGCGCGGGCAGCGATCGAAGACAGACAGACACACTTCCTCCTCGCTTCCTCTTATCTTCGCTTTTACGCCGGCGCTAGCGCGGGCGCGTTCTCGGCGTACCAAAACTCTCGGCGCACGTTTCGGCCACCCCTGCTTTAGATGGACGCTTAAAAGGTAGCGAACATCCTCACGTGCCCAGCAACCAAAATGTTTAAAGACATCCGGTGGTTCATGGGCATGTCAGGCTGGTATCGGCTGTTTATCTCGAACTTTGCGATCTTGGCGAGTACCTCGACAGATTTACTAAAGGCAATGCGGGCTCATTAGACAAACACTGCCAATAAACCATTCCATGATATTCAACAGCGTTTTGTTACTTCCATAGTTCTAACGAATCCCGATTTTTATCTGCTCTTTTACATTCAGTGCAATGCTTGCATCTCTGAGATTGGCAGTGTGCTGTTACAAAGGATGCTGAAAATGAATAACATAGACTAGTGCAACTTTAGTATCACGGAACTGGAGTGCTTAGCAGCTGTGCAAAATGTTAAAAGATTTCGGGTTTACATCGAAGGGTTGCCTTTCGTCATCGCTCATGAGTCAGCAATATTTATCCGGAAGATCAACAAGGTGAAGTTTGAAGTTACATGAATTTGACTTCTTTACTGATCACCGTGAAAAAGCACAAAACATTGTCTTTGACGCCTTGTCACGTGCATGTTGACTTGCTTCCAGATTTTAAGAATTTTGAGCGACACCACATCGATGAGGTGATCTCGGATTCAGTTTTTTTGGACCCCAACTATTTAGATTTGGTCAAGCAAATCAAAAGAAACCCCAATTGTTTTCTGACTGTGTTCAACCAACGAGTGTGTACCTTCACACCAGGCCGATAGGAATTCTCTAAAGTGACACTTCTAGAACAAAACTGTGGATCCCAGAAAACCACAAGGGTGAGATTATAGCCGGTGTTCATAATGCTCCACGGGTTTCTTACGTAGAAATAAAAAAGGCTATTGACGTCAAACAAAGATATTAAAACTGGCCTCGATGAAGACTCGATGAAGGTCGTTGCTAACTTTCTAAGAGGCTTTAAAACCTGCAAACAGTTCAACTAACTCTACCATGAGATCACCTATGGAAACCAGCAGATCTTTGTAGCGATTGTTTGTTAACTTAATTGGTCTATTCCTCATTCAAGGTCAAGGAATGTCCAACTTCTTAAAGTGCTCGATAAGTTCACTAAGTTCATGCAACTAAAAGCGCTAGCGAAAGTCCCGTATTTGGATAATGGAGTACAGTTTATTTCACATGTATTTACTTTCACATACAGATGAGTATGGGGTACAGTGTATTAGAACTTCACTGTCCACCCATAGGATAACGTTTAAGAGCGGACTAACCAGAGTATACTGTCTGTGATCGAAGCTTATATAGAAAACAATCGCGCGAAGGAAGGTAAACACCTCATGGAGCTCTGTTCCAAGTTTCGAAATATTGTTCATTACTTCATAGATTTTTACCGCAATTTGTTTTGTTCGGATAATATTTATTCTGACATGGCTCAGATTATTATCTTCTCCAAAGACTTCAATTATTTGAAAACGGTGAGGTTTTTCTTCGCTCGAATAGAACTGACTGCGGATGCTTTACGATCGAGTCCAGAAAAAACTTGCAGGGGCTCATTCAAAGTAGGCACGCACATATAATTTACCCTGTAAGTTACAAAACTTATGACTAGGTCAGAGCGTGTGATTCGAAAACCATGTACTATGTAGCCGTCTAGATCATTTTACTGCCAAATAGGCTCCCAAATTCGTGGCAGTGAAAATAACGGGAAAGATGGACATCATGACATACGAGCTGGAAGATGAAGAAGGGCACTCCCTGGGCATTTATTATGCACAAGACATCTGTGCTTAAACTTTCTCTTATCTCCAGGGTCGAGGTTGTCCCCACGAATGTTACACATGGCATGGAACATGTCTAACTAAAGTTAAATATCAATACTTTTCACGAAGACTTCAACAATAAGCTGGTCTTAAGGACCAGTTCGATTCTCGCTTCAACCGCAAATCGTTTTCCTTTTATTCTTTTTTGTTACGACTGCTGTTGAAATGCTGGTGAAAACTCCATTGCTCAGAATAGTGGTTTTACTCGAACTTGCTTTTAATTGGAAGTGACTTTTTCCACGCTGGCTCAAAAGAAGAAAACAGGAAACCGGAAACCAGGATCATGAACAATAGAAGAGTAGTTTAGTTTGGGAAATGAAAGGTTCCGCATGCCCAAAGACGGGCATGCTTTTATAAAATTATGCACAAACTGGAACGATACAGAGAAAGGAAAGTAGCGATATGAAATGAACACGACCAGGAGAGATGAGCATCATTTGAAATTTGTTTGCTTATCAAATCGGTTCCTAGATGTGACTCAGCTTAGCGCAGATTTGAATCAAGTCAAAATGGAACTTCCAAATTTGGCAACAAAACCAAATGATATAACGACGAATGTATTCAAACAAAGAACAAACACTCCCCATACGTAACGGTGTAAGGCTTTTCACGATTTGACTCGCACACCACACGACTCACTCACGTTAAGAGCCACCATTAGTTATTAAGTTTAGTTTAGTTGAAAAAGCATTGGAAATGTTTTGTAAGAGTCTCCACGCAATCGCCTTGTGTTATGTAATCTTGCGATATGCATCAAGATAATTAGGATATAAGTAGTCAGCGAAACTCGGCCAGCGTTTGGAGACATGCCTCAAGCCGACGCTGCCTTTCGATCGAGGCGAAAGCTCACGGGCAGCGATCGATATCAACAACACGGGTTCGAGCACCCGTTAGTTCGCCCAAAGGACAACTACCGAAAATAAAAAGTCCAGTTTGGCAGCTAGTTGCGGGAATAAGCCAAGTGGTTTTGGGCAGGGGCTAAAAACACGGCATTCTGAAAGCTTGTTCTCTTTCTTTTGTTGTATACTCGAGGGCCAGTCGTTCGTTTTTGGTAAAGTGAAGTGCGACTAGAGCCTACCCGAAACAAAGTCCCGAGGCAACGAACAAGACGTTGAAAGCGTTTCATCGTGGAGGCCGCCTCGGCCCGAAGAGGCCAAAAACAACGAACGAGAAGCGTAAAAAGCATGCTCCGCCAAAAAGGCTGCTTGAACCAACCCCAGCGCGAGGGCACATAAGCGGCGTGGTCGCAAGTTGGATGTTTTGCTTTGGTTCGGACACAAATTGAAGGAAGCATCGGTGAGTCGGATTCTCACCCGACGGCTCAAGAGGTCCATTAGAGTGGACGAGTGGCACTCACGACCCGTCTCCAATGGGCTGCCTGGCACCCGAAGGCCTCAATCGGTCGCTTAAGAACCAATTTAGGTCCTTACCGGGGAGGTTACGGTAACATTTGGCGCCCAATCTGGGGCCAGATTGATATAAAAATTTTGCCGTATTCGGCAGTTTTCGGCCTGTAAACAGTCGTAGTGGTGTATGCTATGTGATTTAGTGTTAAAAATTTTGGGATAAAGTGCGCCCGTTCATAACAAGGAGACGAAGGAATTGGTAGAGCATCCAGCACTACATTGGAGAAAGTGCGGACAGACAGGAGGACGGCGAGCGTCGCCAGAGTGGCCTGGATGGTAACTATCTCGTCGTGATTCTCGATCGTGATCTTCACCGGATGGATTTACAGATTACAGTGCCTTTTTTTTAAATTTTGTTTCTCAGAAGAATAAAAAATGAAAGAAAAATAAGTAGGAATTAAGTCGTTATGTAAATATTTAGTTTAGGGATAATGCCGAAGCCAGCTAGGATCCTTATTGACTGAATCAGCAAAGATGAGCTGGCGTTGGTTGGATGGTTGTAGTGGCAGCCCCTTTTATCCAAAGGTGGCTCACTTAGGCCACGATTAGCCCATTGTGGTACCACAGAAGATAAGGGTGGCACTAGAGCCTACGGGATAACGAGAACTATCAAGATTCTCGTATGAAACCGGCTATGCAGCCAATGTCTAAATCAGCTACCTCCATGAGGTTGTCCGGGAAGGGCGAGCCCAAGGTTTGTATGCACTTCCTGGACAGTGCTGGGCATTCGCACGAAAAGTGCTTGATTATTTCTTCCTCTGATCTGCAACGTCGGCAGAAATCATGGAACGGGACACCCAATCTTTCTGCATGTCTGCCGATCATACAGTGTCCCGTTATAATGGAAACGATGGAACTTAGGGTTTCATGGCTTATATTGAGGAGCCACTTGGTGAGTTTCGAGAAAAGTGCGTGCCAAGTTTGCTTTGTTGTGCTTAATTTTTCTTCGAGCAGACAAGCCCTTTCTGCAGCCTCCGCGTAGTACTGCTCAAATCATAGCTTTATGGAGGCTCGAGGTTGGCCGACTTGAGGGGTACGTGTATACTCTCGAAGCTCTGTGCCAGCTCTTGCTAGGGCATCTGCTTCGTAGTTTTTGGTATATCGCTATGCCCCGGTATCCAGCAAAAATTACTTCACTGTGAAGAGACATCACGTTTAGTTGTGAACGGCACTCCATAGCAATTTGAGAAGTGGTTTGCACGCAGATAGCAAGCTGACTGTCAAAAAAGATGTGTAAATTTCTTATAGAAATTTTCTGATTTCTCAGCCAGTCTACTACCTTGCGAATCGCAATGACCTCTGCCTGAAGGAAGCTGCATTAGTCTGGTGATGGGATGGATAGTTCTGACAAGATGCCACAGCCAACTTTTCCATCCATTATTGATCCATCAGTGTAGATGTCGACCGATTCCTGTATCCCATCTCTTTTTGTGGTCCATTCCTCCCTATTTAAGATGACTAACCTGAAATGATGTTGAAAACAGGGAATCGGCGAAGCAAGGTCAATTTAATAGCAAAAATTATGCTTTTGTCGAAGAAGTCCATAGAGCCCTAGTGATTGCAAAAGCTGCAATCCTTCTGACCCGGTTTAGCAGGTTTACATTGGATGATTTCGCCATAGCAGGCCACCAAATAACTTCGCCAAACAGAAGAATTGGTTCCACAATCGCCGTATAAAGCCATGATGCAATTTTGGGTTTCAATCCCCACCTTTTCCCAATAGCTCCTTTGCAGCAGTAGATTGCGCATGCAGCTTTGCGTGCTTTTTCTGCTTCGTTCGCTTTGCATACGAGTTAAGAGTCCAGATTTAGACCTAAATATTTGACCTGATGAGATAGGTTGAAACTTATCTCATCCAGTTTATGTGGAACAAATCGTGAAATTTTGTACTTTCTTGTGAACAGCATGAATTTTGTCTTCTGCGGATTAATCTTTAGACCACACACTTTGCTCCATTTGGTAAGAATACCCAGGGCAAAGTTTAGTCTTTCAGATAAAATGTTAACAAATTGCCCGATATTGCCATTGCAACATAGGCGGCATAAGCTACGACTTTGCAGCCAGTTGTTTTTATTTTTGTCAGATGCATATCTACCACTAAGTTTTATAGAGAGGGTGATAGCACTCCACCTTGTGTTGTACCTCTGCAAAACCGCCTTCTTAAGGTACTGTTTGCTAGCGTGAAGTTGATGTTCCTGCTGCGTAGTAGTTGTCCGATGAACCCTGTCAGGTTGCTTTCCCTGAGTTTATTCCCAATAATCTTATAGCTGACATTGTTTGAAGCCGCTTCGATGTCTAGAAAAACCGCTTGCGTATATTCTTTGACGCTTAGAGATTTTTCGATGTAGCTAATGAGTGGGTGAAGAGTTGTTTCAACTGATCTCACTGCCATGGCTTAGGCAGACCCGTATTGATTCCCTGCTGGCTCTTAACAGGTGAGATGTTGTCCATGCCAGAAGATTTAAAAGGTTGAAACGAGCTGATTGTCCAGCGTAGGAGCCTTTCATTTACAGGAGCAGTGTTTGGCATACAGCCCAGGAGCGTGTGTTGATCCGCTTTGTCAGCCACACTCTCACTTATACGGAAGTGCGTATCCACGAGAACGGAAAACGTCTCGGAGCTGGATTTTGTCCAGACTCCATTTGCGTCTTTAAATAACCCTTAAAATGAGGGACAGCTCGTCATGACTTCACGCAGACGACTGACATCCTTGGAATTTTCTATTTCTGCCCAGAAACTTCTCCAATAGGTGCGTTTGGCCTTTCAAATAAGGCATTTGAACTCCTTCAGTTTTATATTGTAAGAATACCAGTCATTAGATTCTTTAGCCCGATTGAAGGACTCCCTTGATTCCTGTCGCAGCTCCCCAATGTCACTGTTTCACCATAGAGGCTTAAAATTCCCTCTAGGCTCCGTTTGACTCATACATACATACCTTGCTTCGTCATTAAAGGCCAATAAAATGGTCACAGCAGCTTTCTCCAGATCGCATATGTCTTCAATCTCTGGAGGTACGCCTTCAGGCGCAAACTCGAATACTGATTAGTATTTGGCCCAATACCATCCTCCATTTGTTAATAAAGGTTGGATTTGTTGGAGGGTCAAAGGCCACATCGAACCTTATGTATAAATGATTGGAAAACGAGCACTCTTGTGATACATGCAATTCTTTGATAGCCTGGTACAAGTGCCTGTTCGTCAGAGTAATATCCAGAACCTCTCTACGGCTTGCCGTAATAAAGGTAGGATATTCACTTTTGTTAGCTAGGGCTGAAGTCATGCAATGAAATGAATTCAAATAGTGACTCACCCGGTTTATTTGCGTCAGTGGTACCTCAAATACGATTATGGACATTGGCGTCCTCCCCGACTATTAAAGGGATACCTCTTGCAGTGGCTTCCCTTGTTATCCTCTGCAGGCTAGCTGGAGGTAGCAGAACATCATGTGACATATGGCAGGTGACAGAACAAAGTGGTTTGGACTGCCTTTCCACTACTATCGCAACGGTGTCCTGGTCACTGAAATTATACAAGGTTAAAAACTTCAAGCTTTCCTTTATGGTTATACAAGCTCTCGGTTTGCCTGCTGTATTGAAGTATAATGTATTTTATCACTTCATGTTGAGCCCGCGAACCCAGTTTTCTACAACCCAAGGTTCCTTGTCCAGTATAAGCTCCTCTCCTTTTTGGGCCAGGTGGAAGAGCAGTGCGAAGGATGCCGCCTTAGAATGATGGAGGTTTATCTGTAGAAACCTCAGCATCACGACAGGACAAAAGGACAAAGGACAAAGGACAAATAAGGACACCTCCTCCTCCTTGACCACGTTGAGGGATTTGAGGGGCCAGGCAGCCAACTTCGTAGTGGAGGTGGTACTTTTTTCATCATCGGAGAGAAGATCAGACTCAGAGATGCCCACGGTCAGGTCTACTGTTGCTTCCACATTCACGTCCCCCTTTAATTCTCCTTGCTCGATTCCTGTACCGCCTTCCCAATACGGTCCTTGCGATATATTCGCAGGGTGATAAACCACCGAGAAACCGTAACTTATTACCCCGCTCTTCGACTCCAATGGAGCTAGAGACTCCTCGTTCAGGATTATTAGCGCCTCTTGCTGTCCATTGCTAAGCTCGCTTACCTTAGCTACCTTCCAATTTTCCACCGGGAGGTCAGCATTGCTGAGCTGGCTTAGCTCAACAATTTCCTCCGGTGTGGATGGCTCCGCTGGTATCCACGCCCTGAACCGAGGCTGATTCGGGATGTCTTCCCTGGAGACAGCACCCAGTTTTGGTCCAGGCTAGACTTCTCTCAATCTAACGATAGCCTGCTTGTATAGATCCGCTGAACGTTGAGCAGTGCAGGCTATCAGTTTAACGTGACACTGGTACCAGCTAGCGTCACGACAATTTGGTGGAGGGCCAGGATTTGCCTCGAGTATGGGTTTATACTCCCGAAGAAGTGTAATTTCCACCATTTTCCAATTTGACGGTGAGATGTCACCATCGCTGCTGCTTCGGTTGATAACAGCCCATACCAGGATATCTTTGGCAGCTTCACTGAAACTCCGGCCCTTAACAGGATTGGGTGTGACTAATCTTGGTCTTTTGTTACCCAGGAGTTGGACGCTCGTCTGACTTGGGGCCGACTCATTACATTAGGGGTATCTTTTATGACTTGCCTCTTTCTTCCGAATTGAGGTTTTTTAAGCTTCTATTGTGGTGGTTACCCATTTCAGGGAATAAGTCTTTCAGGACTTTGAAGGCAAATCTTCTGTGCCTGTAAGCCGCAATAGAGTGTTTTTGTTGCTTTTCAATACCTGATGAATAGGCGGTGTTGGAGGGCGTGCCTGCCTGGTTGGCTTGTTCGCTGTTACTTTGGTGTTGCCGCTAGCGCCAATAGGCTTAACTGAGCGGGTACTTGCTCCTGGCATAGCAGCCTTGGTACATGCACCTCTCGAAGAACTGGAGGGTTGACTGAGAATCACGGTCTTCTTCCAACTAGAAGGAATCGTCACCTTCGTCCACTTAACTCCCGGGTTGAGTGGCTCTTCCGTACTAAGTTTTTCTGTACCCATTGCAATTTGGGTTGAGTTGGCGTACCAGCTATGCATTCGTGATCAACAAAAGTCAGAGCCTAAACGAAATGTGCCGTACTGTTCGAACGGCGTTGGGGTCGGCACGTGCGCACCTGGAAGCGGTAAGGGAGAAAATCTTCGAAATCTGACCTCTCGTCGAGAAATTTTATGGTGAAGTAAAGAGTGGAGACTTTTAGGAAATCAAAATTAACATCGAGTTTGGTCTGAGACGGCTTGCGAACATTTAGCTCGATGAGTTAGAACAGAAAAAGGTGGTCTGTAAACTCTTAGTTAAAGCGAGGGCGACGGGGAAGAAAAAAAACAAGCGTAAATGTTCCGCGGAGGGCTCCGGTAATACTGACGGAAGCAAGCTTAGACCAATCTTTTCCGCACCTCGCATCGAGAAGGGACCTGAGAAGTCGCAAGCCGTGTCTAAGTAGGGAATAAAATTCGCAAGTGACACACCCTGATCCGTCAATGCATTCTTGGAAGGCGTATAGGAGTTGCGGGTGGAAAAGGGGTAACCAAGTCTCAACTGTTCCGACTCGCTATCGAATTGTTTGAAGGCAAGGCCTTAATTTGGTATCAATGGGTAAAAGCACGCGTTGAAAGTTGGGAGGAACTTGGCCGGATTTTGCTGGACGAATTCCTACCGGACGACTAAAATATACGACTTTGTGAAGAGTTTTGGCACCGGACGCAGGGCAGAAATGAAACGATAAGGGTATACGTCGCCATGATGGATGGACTTTTCCATCGTCTTACGAAACCTTGTACGGAGTCCGAGAAATTGGGAATTTTGAGAATAAACGGATGCCGCAAATTTTCGAGTGGATTACGTGTTCGAACCCAGTACGGGAAATATCCGTCCGTATTTAACCGTGGAGACTATGGGAGAGGAAAGAGAGCTGGTACATTCTGGTGCATCCTGCACTATAGTGGGAAAGGAAGGGTGAAAACACTTGGAGGATATTGTAGTGGATTTTCGCCGGTGGAACGTGGTGAGAATGGCTAACAACGAGCAGTGCGAGATTGAAGGGCAGGCATGGATATCTTTTATACTTCCGGGGAGAAGTAAATGGGTAGAGATCCTGGTGATACCGTCTCTTCCGCACTATTTGATTTTGAAGGTGAATTTTTTGAGGCAGTTTGGGGTGGTGATCAATCTGCTGGACGAACGGTGGGATTTTGTTCACGTAACTACCAGACCAGATCATCTACGTGATCGATTGGTTTATTGGTTTTAACATGAGGAGCTACGGTTTGGAACAATGGTAAGGAGGGAGTTCCGGGATATGAGAAAGTGGCTGGGTTGTACATCTTTGGTGAAGCACGTCATAAGTACGGATTCTGCTCCTATCAAGCAGAGATACTATCCCGTCTCACTTGCTATTCAGAAACATTTGGAAGAAATGCTGCGATAAGGGGTTGTGAAGCCCTTGCCAAGTCCATGGTCTTTACCGATTCTGATGGTCCGGAAAAAGGACAGGACTTACCAGTTCTGCGTGGACATCAAAAAAGTCAGTGGCGGCTCGGGATGACTATCCGCTTCCATATATATCTGCCACTCTGGACAAACTGCGAAATGCGGAGTATCTCTCCACGTTACACATTAAGTCGGCCTGTTGGCAAGTACCAGTAGTTGTTGAATCGTGGCCATACACAGCGTTCACTATCCCGGGTAGGGGATTATATCAATTTAGGAGGATGCCTTTCGGGTTGTCGAACGCTCCCGCTACTTGGTAGTGTTTAATTGATCGGGTTCTGGGACTAGAACCCTATGTTTTCACGTATCTGGTTGATATCATTATTGTCACGCAGCCTAATGAAAAACCCTTGGTGGTCCTTAAGGATGTTTTTCGGCGCTTGAGGAAAGTGGGCTTAAAACTTTCTCGAGACAAATGCCATTTTTGTCGACCCGCTGAAGTACCTGGAGTACGTGGTGGATGAGTATGGGCTCCGATTGGACTCGGAAACGGTCGAATGCATGGTGGGCATTCCCAATCCGACCACTGTGAAGCATGTGCGACAATTTCTTGGGATGGTATCGTGGTACCGGCATTTTTTCGCGATTCATGCCTCCTTGGTGGCACCACTGACTGAATTGCTGCGTAAGAACAAGTGTTTCGAATGGACTCAGTGTGAGGGCGCTTTCATAAACAAAAGAATTTAGTAGATATAAGTCATACAAATTGTATCCCAAATCTACTCAAAAGTCTGCCTGCAACTTGTAATCAAATATACAATCAGGACATATCTTCAGCCGAGGAAATTTTGGATGGAATCTTACTATTTTATCAATTTTCCGGCAACCTAATTTCAGAAAATGATTCTCATGGCCTATACGGCACCCCTTTTAGTAAAATTCGAGAATTCTACAATCTTTATTGACAACCGAACCTTCACTTCTAGAGGAATCTCTGCAATTCAAGTGCTTCCCCCAAACTACAACTGCTCACAAACGAAAGCTAATTTCATGGAAAACTCTCACTTGAAATGATGAAGAAGCTTCACATAAAACACACAAAAAAATTTACCTTTTAAAGTCCGATCCAAATATTCATAGACTGTGCCTAGCATAACCATGCCGGGTAAAGCTCAACAACCTGCCATATTTTTAGCGATTGGGACAATTGCACTTAACACGGGAAAAGTTAACATACGATCCGTTAAAATCTGCACGAATTGCAAGATTGCATAAATTCCATTTCTAGGGAAAGACATCTGAGCACCAATTTCCGTTCTCACGGTTGCGAGCAAATTATTTGAAACCATGCAGACTACGCATCTTTTCTAGCAATAAGCAAATGTGTAATTTAAAGTAGTGCAAGAACTAAAGTTTAATTTGTAACGATCTTCCGATCAATAAATAACTGGGCTTAGCCCTAAAATTATATTTTTTTTATATAAAAACTTAATAGTAAATTAACTTATAATATCAATAAACGAATTCCAATGCTATCAATATATAAGATTTGATGGAGAAGCATTCCGGAGTGACAACGCAACAGCAACAAAATATGAGCGTTTAAGACCACTGGTCAGCAAAACAAAACTAGCAAGATAAAAAAATTACCGAGGACGATCGCGCTCAAAGCTCAGTATGCAATCGTAGAGACGTCGAACGGGTTGGTGGTAATAATATCCGTGGATTATGAACCATCGGCTTCAGATTCTTTGCGTATCGAACACCCGTTGCCTTCCCCTTCTCATCTTATAGTAGGAAGGTCCAGCTCGAGATAAGCTCGAGACAATCTTTTTTATTCGGAGAGGTCCCACGTATTTGGGTGCGAGCTTCGCGGAAAAATGTTTCGCGGCATCCGAAATCGCGTAATTCCTTCACCAAACAAAGCTTACGTCTCCGGAGACCATAGCGACCTTTATTTTTCTCTATTTCTTCAATATCTTCTCGGATTAAAGCAAGACCCTTGGCTCGAAGGTGTGGGTTTATAGGTTCGGCATCTGAGTCTGGGCGTTTTCTATTCTCCCGAAAGGTCGCCAATTATCGACCAAAATTAACGAAGTATGAGGTAAGTTGGGTTCTCTCTTGTTTATAAGTGCGCATTGTACAACTTATTATGGCGTGTTTGTGGTTTTACATTTTTCTTTTCTTTTATATATTTCTTTGGTCATTTTTAAAACACAAGAGAATTACACTTATTAGATCTTGTTTTTTAATAGGTTTCAAATTCAAAGTCTCGTACATTTACTTCGTAGTGGTTGTAATAAAATAAAGGTATAAAAATTTATTCGTTATAATTTTCATTTCAGCAAAGTCTACGTCAGTAGTTGAATATGGAAGGAACTCCCTAGCTAGTAATTTTTGTGGCTATTTTAATTTCTTGTTTGTACAAAATGAACGAATTAACAATACCCACGCCCAATGTGTATCGTGCTCAATATTTTTAAGTTCTTCCTTTATTCAATTTAATTTGAATTATATATTCACAATTACAATCAAATTCGTATTTTCTTCTTTAAAAAGTCGTTTTATTTCGTTGCTAATTTCAGTTATATTATTGGTTCTATCTGTGTATAATTTATTGATCCCCTAGGAGAAATAATTAGTTTTTAATATTACTTTTATGTACAACTTTGCCGGATTGGGTTAGTACGGTGGAATTTAGGTTTTCTCTTACAACCTCTTGCATGTTTCGGCGGGCTAGTTTCGATCCTTATCTTTCATTAATTTTAACATAGAATATACCTCCTTCGTTGTAGGTTTTTGCAACCTGTCTTTTATTATTGTGATTTCTCAAGTCTGCCTGTTATTTGCTTTTCAATTTTTCGATGTTGGAGAGTCTCATGTTTTCGAAATTTTGGGGGTCGATAGAACGGGCTCGGCCGAATAACTGGTGTTTTGCCTGTCATTGAATGAATTGAGAAGTTGTATTCATTGACAGCACGCTGTAAAAGTTCTTCAAACGAACGTGGCCCACAATCTCGCTTTAAACATCTTATGATCTCAGCAAGGGTGGAGTACCAGCGCTCAACCTGCCCACTCACCTCGTTTTTGGAAGGAGGAGTTTTATAGACTCTTATGTGCAGTTCGTCTTCTAGTAAGGATGTTACTGACACGGGGACACAAAAATGAAAAAAATATCTAATGAGGGCTATCTTATATCTTCGATTGATTTCGAAGCGAATGGTTTCGCTAGGGCAAAGTTACTAAATTTATCAACTGCCGTTAGGACACGGTGTCCTTCTGGAAAGAAGAAATCTATGTGTACAATAAGATCGGGGTAGGGTTGAAACAAGGCATATTAGAATGTCTATCATGTTTGTTTTCCTTGCTTATGGTACACCTTCTTACGATGGCTTTTATCTTAGCTGACTTTTTTTGGAAAATAGAAGCTTTCCAGTAGCTGCAACTGATTTTCTTCAGCGTTTCGGTGTGCTCTACGTTGAATTCTCAGGACCCTTTCTTCTTGTCCCACTTCGTTGGGAACATATTCAACAACAGTTTGAGTAAAACGGATTTGGTAGCAACTCAAATTGCCAGGATAGGTTTTCTGACTCGCTGCCATAGTTTCCTCATCTGTCAGTAGACCATCTATGGTATTCGGATGGAGGTATCGTTTGAATATGTTTATGATATGAGTGTTTGAGAATTGTCTTTTTACTATAGTATGTCTTGCATAACTAGGAAAAGGATTTTGAAGTGGATAACTGTCTTCCTGGCCGTTTTTTGAAAGAATATGGTTTCGAAACACGGGGTTTTCACTATAGTTATGAGGTTGTGTGATGAGCGTTCATCACTGTGTTCCGTTGGAGTAAGAGAATGTATTTGCGTTGGTTCCGGAGGTCTCCAGAGAGAATCTGCAACTACGTTTGCCCTACCAGGTTTATATTTCAATTCGTAGTTTCTTCTGAAATTGATTTCCATTTTTTTTCCATTTTAGAGCAAAGCTAAGAGGTTGGTGGTCAGTAAAAATTTTAACATTTCAAGAACCATACAAGTAGCTACGCAATGATTTCAGAGACCATATGATGCCAAGCATCTTCTTCTCGTTGGTAGCGTAATTCTCTTCTGTTTTGTTTAAAGTTCTAGAAAGAAACATTATTGGGTTTTTCTCCTGGGAGAGAACTGCACCAAAAGCATAGTCAGAAGCATCGGTGGTTAGTTCAAATTCTTTTTCAAAGTTTGGGCTGGACAGAACTAATTCTTGGGAAACTAGACAATTTTTTAGTTTATTAATAGCATCAATGGCTTTGGGATTTATATTAATGAGCGTGTTTCTTGATAAATGTTTGGACACTAGACCACCTTCCCATATAAAAAGGGTTTTGCGATTTTGGCGTAATCTTGAAAGTAGCGCCTGTAATGGCTCGACATTCCTAAAAATGACCGGAGGTCTTTGAGAGTCCTAGCAATGGGAGATTGATAATCGATTCAACCTTTTTGGGGTTGGTCTTTATACTTTCGTGACTAAACACATAATCTTAAAAATCGATTTTTCTTTGGAAAAATTCTCATTTGTCCGACTGGATCTTCATGTTGGAAGCTTTAAGTGTTTAAAGACCTTTTGAAGGTCATGAAAATGATCGGCTTCATTTTTCGCGAAAATGATAATATCATCAATATAGACATAGCAGCGCACTCTTATGTGCTCTCGGAGGATATCTTCGAGGGTTCTCTGAAAAATAGATGGTGCGTTTCTCAGACTGAACGGGAGACAAGTAAACTCAAATTTCCCGTTATTTATCGAGAAATGACGTTTCCTATGATGCCGTCGAATGATATCAGGTTTTAGAGAATGAAAAACTGAATTTTGTCGGTATTTGGTCCAAAAAGTTGCATAGTGTGTAATTTTTATGCCACCGCCAACTGAGTGGGCGTAGAAATTTTTATTATTCAAATAATTCTCGGTTAGATGTAACTTTTATTTGACCCGGTATCTATTAAAAATTTCAAAGTCTCTCCGCTTCTTGCAAAATGTTGAAAATAGGGAAGCAAATAGTGCCTTAGTCTGAAAAATAGATATCCTCCAGTTGTTCACTTTCCTCCAAATTTGACTCATCGTACGCGCTCATGTATTCCTCGAGAATTTGGTCAGTGTGGTGGCCGCAGAGGTGGGAAGTTATTGAAATTTCGTGTTTGATGAGGTTAGAATGGTGGTCGCTGCTCGGCAAACCTTGGTTGTTGCGAGATTTACGGGTTCTGAAATAAAGTCTGGGAAGCGCAATTTGCGCTGGTTTTGAGAAGCATGGAACATATCTGTGCGATGGAAAAGTGGGTGGAGAACTATGATACACCCTCCGCAACATATAATGAAAAGTGTTTGCATGTTGCGCGTGATAATCCATGTTTTGCGGTTTCAGACACAGGTGAGGTGCCTGAGGCAAATCTGAAGGATTGCTTAATAGCCTAGATAAATCTCCTCTTAATCCCCTCACAAAAGTATCAAGGCCCTTGTCACAATATGACTGAGTAATGATGTTTATGGATTCCTTTCTCATGTCCATCGAAGCCAGTTTGTTCAATATAAGTTAAAAATGATTATATACGCCTTAGCAAAATTCACCAACCGTACTTTCACTTTGTACTAGTGGTGTCATCTGATATTCTAACGTTGTCAAATCTCTTTTATCTGCATAGTGCAGTAATAAGCATTGAGATATTTTTGAACAGTTCAACGGGGTATTCTAACGTAATGTCTGCGTGACCTACAGCTTTATTACGAATGACCGAAAGTATTTCATAACACTTCGGTGTTCCTTTCAAGTGCGCATAAATTTTCAAAAACCTGACGACACTCTTGCGCCAGGAGCTGAACTCGCCTGGTTCGCCAGAAAATTTTCGCAGGCTTTTGACCACATCCGGTATTTTTTCCATGTCGGACAGATTGCCGTTATCTCCAATAATTATCGGAATATCAACGTCATGGTTGATGTCAGCGGCTGAGTTCATAAGGTGAAGAGTTTGTGCTACGACTTGTGTAACGTTCTGTATTATGTCATTATCAGGGATGTTGTTAGAACGATTGTCTAAGTCACCGTCAGGAGTGTTATTGGGGTGATGGTCTAGATCAGGAAGAGCTTCAATAAGATCGTTTAAATTTATCCGTGCTGGATGAATTAAATTTTGAGAATCGACATTTTTGAGGTTGGAGTACAGACGATAAGGTAGCAGAATCCGAATCAATAGACAAAAATAACAGGCAACAAATTTTCACCTAACGATATAGCAGTCAATATTTCAGGAAAACGCAGGAAAACAACAATACACCAGATCATAAATAGGCACAAAACTTTACAAATATCAAGGCGTTCACGCATGTTCGTAAATACAGAACTTATAAGTAAAAAAATTTAAGTTAAGCTTTCAAATATATTGCAATAAATATTTGTATTAGGTATCCCGGAAATACCAATAGAAATTATATTTAGTTTTGTAAATTTTCGCAAGTATTTCGAACGCAACTTAATTTTAAATTTTCCTTTTTGTTGAAATTAAACCAATTGCAAATATATTGTAATTAGTAATAATAATTAGATTAAGTATTTTGAACTGATAGTTATATTTATTTTCACAATTTCAAACTTAGTCCACAATTTTTCGCCCGCATTGATTTCACGATTTTTCACTGATTTCATTTAAAATCTAATGAATCAAATTACTTACATAAATATAAATAGTGACGTTCTTGCGAACTTGGAGACGGTTGCAGACATCGGGCAGCTTCGATTGGCATAAAACTTCGAAGATCAGCAATATTTCTTCAGTATCACTTAATATTGTCTCCAAAAATCTGCGATGCAACCTTTGGTAAACTTGCTATGTTTCGCTTGGTTGTCGACTGTGTTTCTTTAATTTTCTATTTTTGGGATCAGTTACTGGTCTCTTCAATTGAATTTAGAACTATTGTTTGCTCCTTTGTGGACAGGCTTGTCTAGCGGTGGGGTGGCTGTTAGCGTATTTGCAAACTCCCGTATGCAGATGCTACCTAGAGACCTCGTTTCCTCCTGAAAACACTTTCACCCGTTTGGTTAACGCGGGGTTCGAAAAAGTGCGTGCAATACGTTTGCGTGGTTGTCGAATGCAGGCAGGTAATGTGTTTAATATCCTATTCACGTACTACTCGAATGTTAACGACAAAAAAATGTTTGCCGGACGCGTGTCCATGCTCGTGCGCCAGTTAATGACCTATTAAGTTTGTATCCAAAAAAAAAAAATTTCAGGGCTGAGTCCAGTTATTTATTGATCGGAAGATCGTTACAAACTAAACTTAAGTTCTAAGACTACTTAAAATTACACATTTGCTTATTGCTAGAAAAGATGCTTAGTCTGCATGTTTTCAAATAATTTGCTCGCAACCGTGAGAACGGAAATTGGTGTTCAAATGTCTTTCCCTAAAACGGAATTTTTCATTTCTATTTGGATATCGGCAGCCATTTTTTTATTCCGATTTCGGAAGTTTTTTTTTTATTTATATTTGGATTTCGTGGAAATCCTCTTCTGGCAAGGGGGGAGCTGTCACGGTTCGACTCGCGCACCACACCACTGGCTCACGTTAGGAGCCACCACTTGTTATTTAGCTTAGTTGAAAATAAGCACAAGCCGCGAGGTGCGACCCTTGAGGTCCACACGGTCAACTTCCCAGTAATATCTACATAAACATCAACAACATTAAACACAATAATAATTTTGAAAATAATACTACTTTAAATAATAACAATGAGAGGTATTCATAGCAGTAACAGGAACGAGTTAATATGAATCATATCGTCTACGGGAGGGTCCATTGATTACGTAAGGTTTTTGGTCGATGAGGACAGATTGAATATTCACGCGGATCAATCGGTGGGGGCCTTTTTGGTCTTGAAAATTTTGTATATGCAGTCAAAAATAGGTTCAATTGCATGTAAAAAGTGAAATGTAATACAAATGATGATGGTTATTGAAATCTTACGATTAATAAAGAATGAATCTACTAAAAACTACATTTTTTTATTCGATGAAAGCTTTTTAAAGCATATGATCTTGCAAAGTATTGACTACAAAACATTTTACCAATCAAAGCGTTGATACCGCAAATGCAAATTTGATTGAAATTTTGTTGGTTTTCAAAATTTAAGCAGTTTTTTTAATTAAACGGCTATAAAAACTATTAAAAATCTGCTCAAATTATGCGAATATTATAACACTTTGATTGAATTTACAACAATTTTGTTAGAATAAAAGATATAAACTAATATCATTCGTATGAACCCTCTTTACATGAAAGATTTTTTATTTTTAATTGAATTTTTTTCATAATCATGGAAATTTTGTTTGCTGCTTTCTCTTCAAAAATTGATAAGAATGTATAAATTTTATAAACTGGTATCACTGTGCAGTGCAAATCAATTTAAAAAAATATTTTTTTTTATGAAAAAAAAAAAAAAAATTTTCGCATTTTCTTCTATTTAACTAAAAAAATTGCTGAGACGAATTTTTATAATGTTAAAAACTTCACAAAGATGTTAATATAAGTCATCTGACACCATATTGACGCAAATATTATATCTGGTTCGTGAGATATAGTGAATGATAAAAATGACCTTGAAAATCATGATGACTTTTAATGATTTTTAATTTTTAATTTAATTTTTTTACGTAATCATGAGAAAAAGTTTTGATGTTTTTTTACAACCATTGTTTGGAGTTTATCAATGTTATAAACATTGATTACTTGGACTTGAAAATAGGGTTAAAAACTTATTGTTTTTTTAAAAAAAAACAATTTTTTGCACTTTTTTTAAAAAAATTAAAAAACCGCTCCTAGAATTTTTTTAGAAAATTGATAGAATTGTATAAATTTTAATACGCGTCGATTGACACTTCAACCATGAAAATCTTACGATGGGTTCGCGAGATATAACGCATGACAGAAATGACCTTCAAACGGGCAAAACAGCATATCCCCCCCGACCGAAGTATACCAAAAACTAATCAGCTCTTAAAATTGCAAGAACGCTTCGGTTGACACTTCAACGAAGTCAATACGACTTTGTTTACGTGAGTTATGCTCGTAGAACAAAGTGTCCACGAACGTACGTACGTACGTACGTACACACACACACACACACACACACACACACACATACATACATCTCCCTTTCTAAAAACACTTTATATATACTCTATAGACCTCAAAGCGTAAAGAAATGTTGAAAATTTCAATTTCGATTTTCGAGGCGATTACAAGAACTTCCTATATACTGGGAAGTTAATAAGCAATGTTTTTAAGGGTCTCAACGCAACCGCCTTGTGTTATGTACTCTAGCGGGTGGCGTCGAGATAATTAAGATAAAAGTAGTCGGGGAAGCTCGGTCAACCTCTGAAAACGCGCTTCAAGCCGACGCTCCGCCCACAAAAAGCTACTCTTCGATCGCGGCAAAAGCTCATGGGCAGCGACCGATATCAACAACACGGGTTTAAGCACCCACTAGCTCGCCCAAAGGCCAATTACCGAAAACAAAGAGTCCATTTTCACCGCTAGTTGCGGGATCTGGCCAGCGGTTTTAGGCGAGGGTATAAAAACAAACCGCACTTTGGAAGCTGGTTCTCTCTCTTTTGTTGTATCCTCGAGGCCAGTCGTTCATTTTTGGTGAAATGCGACTAGAAAAACGTAAGAAGCGCCACATCGTCAAGGAAGCGGAAAGAGGGCGACAAGAACAAACAAGGAGCGTAAGAAGCATCGCATCGCCGAAGAGGCTCCCTGAATCAACCCCAGCGTAGAAGCGACGTGACCGAGCAAGTTAAAGTATGCAATAAGAAAATTTATATCTTTAGAATTACAATTTGGAGTCATCGATTAGATAGATTAAACTATAGAAGTAAGTGAGTGGTGGTGGGGGACGTGCGGTTCTAGAACGTTTCGCCAATTGTACGATTTTTTTATCAAAACTAAGTATGTAAGAAGTTGGTTGTTTTGCTGTGGTTCGGAAACAAATTCCAGGGAATCATCGGTGAGTCGGATTCTCGTCCGACGGCTCAAGAGCCCCATTGGGGTGGACGAGTGGTGCGCATGACCCGTCGCCTAAAAGCTGACCGGCAAACGAAGGCCTCAACCGATCGCTTAAGGACCAATTTGAGTCCTCACCCGGGAGGGAACGGTAACAGGATGCATGTCATGCATCATGGTAGTATTTTGACACGTTGGGAAACTTTAAGTGTCGAAAGGTATTGTAGATTTGTGTGAAGCATACCCCAACTTTGTTTTCATTTGGCATCATGCTGCCGTGCTTGTTCAGTAAGTATGGAAAGCATTTAACTTGACTTGTTTTATAGCATTATTTGATTAGCTCAAGTTTTTTTTTTCAGTTGGAAAATTTTAAGAAAAAACTTGGCATTGAAGCAATCCCCAGCAAAAAGCCTTGAGCTCAATCCATTAGAAAACTTTTGAGAAATATTGGGAAAAAGATAAAGAAGTCTAAGACACCCGAACAGCTTGAAAATGTACTCAATTAGGTTAATTACAATCCCATCGAACGGCTTTCAGAATCAATCTTTAGGGTGAAGGTTATACTTATGGCTTTATAGTGCTCTCAACAATTATTTATCATTTTAATAGAAAAAACTAACTGAAAATTGGACAAAATATTACTACTTGTTAGCTTGTAGTGTTTTTAGTTAATTTCAATTGGAAATATTTCCCCTCAATAAAGAAGTTGACTTTTATGGGCATTTTTTATCCACTTGAATAATGTTTAGTTTCAATCGATTTGTTTTTGTAGTGGTTTGTTAATAACAGTCTAGCCGCATTGTGCGTTTTGGTCGTATCTGGAATGTTAAGTTAAATGAGGGTTTACATTTGCAGTTAAATATGTTGTAAGCTTAAAGTTATCAACGGTTGTGAATATATTGCTAATCGGTTAGTTGATACTTGTTTGCCTAGAAAAAAGTATGTCGTAGACTTCAATATAATTGACTTTTTTAATTTTACAATAGCTAAAGAAAGGAAAGAAGGTATTTCATGTGTAGGACATTACAAAATTTATTTCTAAAAGAGCAATATCACCACTGGAGTGCACTTGGCGTGTTCTTTTATTTTTTCTGTTCAAAAGATATTGTTTTAAATACCTTTTGTTCTCATATGTTTCTGTATCTATTTACGATTTTTTTCCGAATTAAGAATTTTTTTTGAATTGAACTTTTCAGTTTTTTATGATTTGTATTATCAAAACATATATACCACAATGTGGACTCAAGGACGATAATTTTTTTATGGAATGATTGATTCCTCATGAAGTGAGAGCAGAATTACAAAAGTTTTCAAAGTTCAGAATCAGTACTTTGAACCAATCTCAATGCGCATCATATGCCCTTATTCTTTTCTAATAAAAACAAAGGATGAATCTGCATGAGCCTTATACTTCCTCTTCCCCCCGAAAAAAACACACCCGTGCACTGAGTTCTAGGTGGCATCATTGCGCCACTCAGTGTGTGGAAGAGTTGGCCAAATAAATTTTCCGTTGACCGCGGGGCTAACACGCAGTGACGTTAGCAAAATTATCTTTAAATGATGAAGTGAATAACGTTTTCCCAGCACCCTAGGTGTCAGGGTTGCCATCGGAATGCAGATTATTTGGGCTGCTGTGTAGTGAGAAGCTCAAGGACGAGGCAATTCAATAACATAAAGATTTCTTTCGTTGGGTTTGTTCGTAGGGTCTAGATGATTGTAATTTCTGCAACTCTTCTGACCTTATTTAGCAGGTTGCGGTTTAATACTTTGGTAAAACTGAATGCCATGTGACTGCGTCATACACAAGGTGTGGTTCCACTATCACCGAGTCAAGCCTGAACTTAATTTGAGGTTTCGATCATGATCTTTTTCCAATAGCTCTTTTATAGTAGTAAATTGTCAATGGTGCTTTGCAGATGATGTTTTTCCCATGATGATTTGGGCACTGTTTCTGCAATATTTGCTTGCATCGCATGTTTGGGGTCTAAAATAGAACTTAATATACGTAATTGGATGAAAACTTAAATCTTCAAACTTAGACGGGAGAAATTGCAGAATTTTATATCTTCTTGTAAAGAGTTAAAAATTTATATATTTTTTTATATTTATCTTGAGACCACTCACTCACTCTATTTAGAGAGAATACCTTGGAGTGTCAAGTCTTTCAGATAACGCGTAGCTAAATTTTTTTCAAGTTGTTTTCATCACTATTGTAGTAGAGGGAGAGCCAGTGACCAATTTTCAGCTGTCATTTCAAAAGTCTTGAAAAGTTACTGAATCAAAGTTTAATATCTGCTCGACAATAGAAACCAGTTCTGGCAGCCCACAATGGCCGGAGTAAATTACGGTAAAATTTTAAAGACGGTAGGAAAAAAGATTCATTTTAGTTAAAGTATCAGTCATGAAATTTATGCAGATTATTTCTAAAAGTATACTGAATGTATAAAAAAATTCGCCAGAACATTTTCGTTCCTCCTAATTGTTGACAGAACGCTATAAAAATTTTTTTGAGAATATTTTAATTTTTTTATTTCATTAGTCTTCAAATTTTAACACAATACAGAAAATATGTACAGAAAACATATTATTGGATGCCAGAAGTAAATTTCATCACTTACTATCTGCCAGAGAGAAAGACGCTCCCGTGCAAGAGCGAGCGAGACAGTTAAATTCAAATCTGCCGGTTGAAAAGAGAACGCATATTGGGTCTCATTAAAGATGGATTGTAAATTATATGTTAATGTTTAAAAAAAATATATATATATTGCTGTGAAATTACCTGTCACTGTGACAGAGGTATTCTCTAGTCACTATGAAAGTTGTAAAACTTTTTCAATTAGTATACTTTTGGAGTTTAGAATCTGCAGATGGGTTATTTCTTACCAGTTCATGTGACGCAAATCTTTATTTATTCTTGAAACATTTCGAAGGTCATTATACAAATGTGACCAAGTAGTAGGGATGTTATAGCAGTTTAGAATGTTCGAATCTATACAAAACCGCGTCAGTCTATTGGAAATATTTTTGGAGCGCAGTTGATTTTTTGAATAATTCTTAAGTGTATTCAAAATGATTTGTGCAATCTGTAAAGAAAACACTAGTAACATTTTACGTTTTGATAAACAAGAAAAAATAGACAAGTGTAAATTAATGTTAAACGCCGGTAAAAACCGTAATATGCAGTTTTGTGATGTAGTTTTACCTGACAACACTGATATTGATATTGGTTATCATAGAAAATGTTATCAGAATTTTGCTGCTGTCGGACACAAGTATTTAATTGAAGAAAGTCCTGTGACAGCGACTTCAACTGATCGCCCTTCGTCACCGGAACCATCAACTTTGGATATATTACAAAGGCACGATGCAATGAAGCAAGAAGAGAAAAGCATTGAAGAAAATGAACTACTCGAGATCGACAATCAAGAAGAAATGAATGCAAAATGTTTCTTCTGCGGAAAAAAACGAAAACAGCACCGTGGTATGGAGCAAAAAATTTATAAAACACAAACACTTTGGCTACCCTTATCAAGAAACATAGCAACCTTGATGATACAGAAGAAATGTGGCAACGTTTTGAAACTTTAAATACAGATTTTTGTTATCATAACATCTGTAAAATGGCAATCGTTAATAAATGTAAGGCGCTAAAAAAACTCCAGTAACCGATTGGCATAAATATCGTCACTATCATGAATTACCGTTTAATGAATTATTCGGTTTAATTGAAGAAGAGATTTAAACGATGATTCGAATGATTCAATTTTATTGAAAATATCAATGTTGATGATGATGAAGAGGAATACAACGACAAAGATGAATGAACAATGATAATCATGCGTATTGTACATAAATATCTTTTTATGATGTAAAAAATAAATTATTCCCCGAATTTTCTATATTTGCACTTGTATATATTTTACTGTTCATTTGCGCTCTCTTTTTAACTGACATAAATGAATTTAACTGTCCCGCTCGCGCTCGCACTCGCACGGGAACGTTTTTCTCTGGCAGATAGTAAGTGTTGGAATTTATTTCTGGCATCCAATAATATGTTTTCTGTACATATTTTCTGTATTGTGTTAAAATTTGAAGATTAATGAAATAAAAAAATTAAAATATTCTCTAAAATTTTTTTATAGCGTTCTGTCAATAATTAGGAGGAACGAAAATGTTCTGGCGATTTTTTTTATACATTCAGTATACTTTTAGAAATAATCTGCATAAATTTCATGACTGATACTTTAACTAAAATGAATCTTTTTTCCTACCGTCTTTAAAATTTTACCGTAATTTACTCTGGCCATTGTGGGCTGCCAGAATTGGTTTCTTTTGTCGAGCAGATATTAAACTTTGATTCAGTAACTTTTCAAGACTTTTGAAATGCCAACTGAAAATTGGTCACTGGCTCTTGGTCTATAGTCAAGTGCTCTTCCAATCGCTGTTTAACTAAATTTGTAGAAGGCATTTTCAATATTGAGAAGAATTGCTGGTGTGTATTCTTTACAGTCCAGGTTTTTTTATGTAACTTTTATGTGAGTTAATAACTTTATCAACCAATCAGCTTTATATACGCATGCTGCACCTTTGATAAAGGATTGAAGAAAGCTCTCAGATAAACGTTTGACAACTTTTCGAGTATTTATGTAACCGTTCGGCAATAAGTAGAAAGTCTTTGCTGCTGTGTTTAATAGCCTCATAATATACGGTAAGTGCTTGTAATCGCCTCGGAAATCGAAATTGAAATTTTTGACTTTTCTTTATGTTTTGAGGTCTTAAGAGTATAGTTAAATAGTAGTTTTTAGAAAAAGATATGTATGTGTGTATGGGTGCGTACGTTCGTGGAAAGTTTTTTAAACGAGCATAACACACGTCAACAAAGTCGTATCGATTTCGTTGAGCTGTCCATCAAAGCGTTTTTGCAATCTTAAGAGCTGATTAGTTTTTGTGAAGCTTCAGTCAGGGGAGTTTGTTGTTATGACCGTTTGTAGCTATATCTCGCTAGCCAATCATAATATTTGCTTGATTAAGGTTTCAATCGATGCACATTGACATTTTTGTATTTCTATCAAATTTTAAAAAATTGTTGGAGCCGTTTTTTTTTAGATTTTTGAAAAAAATTGGGGCTTCTTCACAAACAATAATTTTTTAACCCGTTTTGCAAAAAACATGATTCTAAAATTTATATACTCCAAACAGTTTTTGTACAAATACCAGCAAAACTTTTCTTCATGATTACAAAAAATTAATTAAAAGTAAAAAGCTATTAAAAGTCATCCTGATAGTCAAGGTTATTTATGTCATTCATTGTATCTCGCAAACTAAAGATAATATTTGCATCATCAAGGAATCAATCGCCGTGTATCAAAAATTCTGTAATGTTTTTATATTTTTGAGAAAAAAATTGTTTACGCTTTTTTTCAATTTAAAAAAAAAGTGACAAATTAGGGTTTTTTCCATAGAAAATAATTTTTTAACCTGATTCGCACATCGCAATAATAGATATTTATAAAATTTATAAATTTTTATCAATTTTCGCAGAGAAACCAGCCAAACTTTTACTCATGGTTCCAAAAAAAAAGTTAAAAACAAAAAATCATTTCAAAGAATCATTCAAGAAAATAATAAATAATTATTAGTGTCTTGAATGTAAAATCGTGAAAAAAAACAAATTCAGATATTATTCCGAAGGGTAGCATTCAAAATAGCTAATACCCGCCAAAATCTCTTCAGTGACCGTAATAACAAAAACTGCATTGATTTTTGCTAGCGCTCTTTTGTCCTTCAAGCACCGTAAACATTTTGTAATTGGAGTTAAACTCTGTTTAATGTGCTTGAATAAATAAATAAATAGATATAAAATTGACAAGTAACGTAGAAAAGGCTTTGTAACCTATCTCCACTACGATTGATCCGCGTGAATATTCAATCGGCACCTCAACCACCAAAATCCCAACGTAATCAATGGACGCTCCCGACCATGCTTTGAGCGAAAAAATGTGCATTTCATATACTTCTGATTCGGCTGGAAATTTTGCTGCATTTTAACACTCTGCCTTGCTATCACTTATATATCTCTTTGAGTACTTTTTCTATCACTAGCAGTTGACCCAATTTTCTGCGCAGTCTCGCGCGCCTTTGCTCCTTTGAGGGCAGAATCTTACGTTAATGATTAAACTTCGAAAAGTTTGGCATATATATTGGTAACGCAAGGAATCTTTGAGACTTGAAAAAATGCAGTACATAGATATTTTTTTCATGTGCAGGAAATGCCACAACACTATGGTCTTCTTCTTGGCATTAATTGTAAAAATTGCTTCTTTCTATCACCTCGGAGGGCTTAGGATTCAGATGGTCTTGCATCAATTTTGTAAGGTCATTGTTCTTCTTTTCCAACAGTTTTCCTGGAGAGCACAGATGCTTTATTAATTCATAAGCATCTTCGTCGATCGATTTTATGGCGGCTTTTTTGCATAATTCGTTATGTAACGCGCCAGAAATTGGAATTCTAAGCGCTGTTAAAACGTATCCCATTTATCCTTATTGAGATAAAATCCTTTTTTGAGTTATTTTCTGACATTGTGCTGTTAACATCGGAATCAACTAATGTATCAAGAAATTTTTCTTGCTCGGAGCTATTGTTTACTTAAGACTCGGCTCCGGTGATCTCTGTCTTTGTTTCTGTCTCGGCCGTTTTCGATACGAGCAGATCGCTTGCTATAGTCGCTTTGTGTTTGGGTTTTTCTCTTTTCGATTGTTGGGAGTTTTCGGTGATTTTACGCACATTTTGCACTAATAGTCGTGGCGTGTACAAAACCCTGAAGAAGATTGCAAGTAACAACCGAAATACGTATTTGAGGAAATACATACTTTTTTTTGGTAAAAATCAGCGACATGACTTTTTCAATAATTTTAAATACTACCAAAATACACTCAAAACACCCAAATAAAACATTATTCTGCATTCAGTGCATCAAAGTTATCAATTGTTGAAGGAATTAATAGCAATCTGAAGAGTAAAATGTGGAAATAGTTCAGCATGAACGGAAATGACCATTGGCTTAGTTTTCTCAATAAATTGCTGAAGAGATACAATACAACAAAGCATCAAACCATTTATATGCAACCTGCCCGTGTTAATTCATCAAATGAGGTTTATCTACTGTCAAACGCATAAAGGCAGCTAAAGGTTACTTCAAAGCCCAAATAAACAAGCCGCGAGGTGCGACCCTTGAGGTCCACACGGTCAACTTCCCAGTAATATCTACATAAACATCAACAACATTACAACAATGAGAGATATTCATAGCAGTAACAGGAATGAGTTAATATGAATCATATCGTCTACGGGAGGGTCCATTGATAACGTAAGGATTTTGGTCGATGAGGACAGATTGAATATTCACGCGGATCAATCGGTGGGAGCCTTTTTGGTGTTGAAAAATTTTGTTGGTTTTCAAAATTTAAGCAATTTTTTTTAATTGAAGGACTATAAAAACTATTAAAAATCGGCTCAAATTATGCAAATATCTTAAAACTTTGATTGAATTTACAACAATTTTCTTAGAATAAAAGACATAAAGTAATAGCACTCGTATGAACCCTCTTTACATGGTAACTTTGAATGATTTTTTTATTTTTATTTTAGTTTTTTCATATTCATGGAATAAAATGACAGAAATGACCTTCAAAGGGGCAAAACAACAAACCGCCTCGACCGAAGGATTCCAAAAACTAATCAGCTCTTAAAATTGCAAAGACGCTTCGATTGACACCTCAACAAAGTCGATACGACTTTGTTTACGTTAGTTATGCTCGTAGAAAAAAGTGTCCACGAACGTACGTACGTACGTACACACACACACACACACACACTCATACATCTCCCTTTCTAAAAACACTTTATATATACTCTATAGACCTCAAAACGTAAAGAAATGTTGAAAATTTCAATTTCGATTTTCGATGCGATTACAAAAACTTCCCATATACTGGGAAGTTAATAATCGATAATCATGTTCGTATAAGCAAGCACAAACGCTACAGCCCGAACTGGTCGACAGAGATATGTAAGGCATAGTAATTAAGGAAAACAGAACCACGCCCATACTTGCTCGAAGAATATCAAGGTATGTACTATCATCAAAAGAGGTTTTCATGAGACATAATTGACAAATGTCAAGCATCTCGATGTTTATCTTGTGGAGAGGATTTTGAAGCGTAAGGAAGATCGCATGTTTGTAAAATGGCTTGGATTTCAATCATCTCATAATTCCTGGATTGATATAAAAAATATTCTGTAGCACTCGAACTTTCAGTCAATATGTTGAACTTAAGGCACCAATACGACCGTTTAAAGACATTCAAGAATCTGAATCTTGAGGAAAGGAAAGTACTGAAACCTGTGAAAAGCGGTTTCTTTTACACCAACTTGAAGGAATACGTCAAGTGCTCTGCTCACTGATAATTAGTGCCTTCACTTCACCATCTGATGTTGACGCAGAAAATTTACGTCTGTGTCCAGATTGTTTGCTTGCTGGCGGTAAAGACGTTTGTGGCCCGTATGATAAACCACTTAAAAAATCATACAAATACGACATACCATGTTTTTCTACTATATTGAAAATTGTTATGCTAACAAATCTGATAACGGTTTTGGTAATCGAACTCGTCAACCTCTACGATCTCGTCTCCATATTATAAACGTGCTCGTTTTACATATGCGAATATGTTTATAGGAGTAGTAAAAATATTAATTGACAATTTGATGCAAAGTTGGAATTGCAAGTTTATTGTTGCAAATTTTGTGCTGGAAAGCTGGCACTAAATTTTGAGTTTGTGGTTCAAACGTTCATTACGAAATGGCTTCCATTTGGAGCACCCGAAATATCAATGTCAGCAACAAAGCTTGGAGGAGTGATAGAGATTCATCAAGAATCCTAAAAGGAATCTAAATCTCGATACAGCACGGAGTATTTTGAGTTATTCAACATTCGCAAATGAATGCGATTAGTGTCGCCTTCAAATGACAACAAACATGGCTTGCGAATCCAAAAAAATGGCGATTGCATGATGGAATTTGAGACTGCATAGTCGTTGTTCGATCCCTTTCAAATCTAAAATCAAAAAAATTGGATCCCCCAACTAAAAGCGCAGATGCGCAAGGATCTGCTCCAGCCGACGAAAACAATGCAGTGCACTTGCCATTATAGTGAATCAGATTCCTTCGATTTTCAGGAAAGCTTGACTATTGAGCATCGTTTTGAGATTTTTTTTACATTAGTGCCTAAAATTGAAAAACTTAGCGCAGTGCAAAGGATGAATTATCTTTGATCATCTGTGTTGGGCGAAAAGAAGCAGCTCATCAAGCACTTCAGCATTTTGGGCAGCAATTACGAAGAGGATTGAACTTTGAAGTGTATACGGTACGGCAACAAGCGCATAACCACAAATACATTGATGAAGCTAATTTGGGACATTAAATCTACGATTCCTAACAGCAGCAATGGCATTAAGCAAATGCTAAACATAACGAACGAGATCTTGAGTAGTATGAAAGTCTTGATAGGAAAACAGGATGATGTACTGCTTATTCGTTATCTACAGCAACAATAAGATAGTGAATCTTCTCTGAAATGGCAGAAGCACATTAAGGCTTTCAATGAAATTTCGACAGTAACAGAGTTTGTAAAGTGTCTCCTTTAACGCCTAGTCAATAGTACATTTGCTGTTGAACATATGAAAAATGCTCTCTTAAACCGAGACTTTCTACAAATCAATGTTAAAATTCCATATAATATAAGCAATATTCAAAAGGCAGTCGACCATTTGACTAAGTTATGTCACACTAGCCTAACGTACATGGATAGAGTTTCCAGCGATGACCTTGATGATGTTGTTTCTATGCAGTATCGAATCATATATAAAACAACAGATCCATACACCAGGTTTGGCAGGAGGAGACGAAGGGTGAACTATTGGATAAAATCGCAACAGCATTATTTGGCTTTATTGATAACTTTTATCGAAACAATCCAAGCGAAACAACAAACTTTGAAGAACACTATGAATAAAGAATCGAGGCTGTTTCTCTGAGCCACCCATCCGCTAAACAAAATAAACTATATTATCTGGTAATCTGGATATGCTGGCAATTTCCGCACGTATCGCCCGTTCAAGATAAGTAGAGTACCTGAAGTGATTAGAAAGAAAAATTACTTAGGGAATGCATCCATTAAGGGAAGGGGGGAGGGAGTTTTGTTTCGTGTAAAAAATACCTTTTTTCATGCATTTTTTTAGAAAAAATTATTACTGTAGGTTTATTTTACTTATTATTATATGAAAGAAAAACATGTGAAGAATATTTAGGAAAAATTTTGTTCAAAAATAGAAAGAAATAACGGATTTATTGTAGATCTCCACAGGCGCCTAAAAAAAAGTTTTGTGCGGTGACCAGCCTACAGCATCACTGGATCATTTGAAACTAAAAAATCAAAATGCTTTCTTCACTTTGTTACTTTATCTCTCCAGTGACGTCGATTTTTTTCAGTTATTCAATTTTTTAATTTTTGGCACCATTTTGAAGTCAAAATAACGATTTTTGACGAATTGTTAGGAATTGATTTTAAAAAAAACTCAACGTAGCTAGAGAAATATATATATATGTGCAAAATATGGGTACAAAATTTCAAAACGATCGGTTCAGTAGTTTTTTCTGTAGGCTGGTCACCGACTTTAAAAATAACATGTTTGGGAAAATCGATTTAGAGTTTTGTACACTTAAAAATGAAAACATTTTGAGAAAAACTGGATTTTCTTATAAAATACGCACATGTCATCATCGATGCTGGCTTCATACCGTACACAGGGGCGGTGCTACCATAGGTGCAAATGGATCAATTGAACCGGGCGCCAAAATTATAGGGCGCCAAATTACAAGTGAATCAATATTGAAAATAATATAATTCCACATTCATCTTTAATTATATTTCCATCAATTTTTATTAAATCAAGTAAATTTTGCTTATTTTGTCAACTGCAAAACATATCGACAGAACTCAAATCATGTAAACTTACAACTTTACATAGTTATGGCAGCATCAAGTCCATAGCCAATATCAAGTCTCAGCTCATATTATTTAAAGTAAACATTGCTATTAAAGCAGATTGCGTTATTTGACAATTGGAACTATGATACGAGGAAGTTATTACTTGGTTTTCAATTTCGTTCGAAGCGATACAAAATGTTTATAAACTTTTCGTACGCTTCAAATTAATAGTTATAGCACCATCAAGTCCAAAGCCAATATCAAGTCTTAGCTCTTATTATTTAAAGTAAACATTGCTCTTCAAGCAAATTGCATTTCCAGATAATATCGACGACGACGCCAGCAAATTATCGCTTGGTTTTAAATTTCGTCTTAAGCGATACGAAATGTTTATAAAACATTCTGTACGCTTCAAATAGTCCAGAAAATAATTGTAAGAGGTCCATAGTTTTAGATTAGTTCAGTTAGTTAGGATTTGGAGCTCAAGAAATAAAGTTGGAGAAAATTGAAAGTTCGTGTTTTATTTACTTCGGAATTCGTCACAATGATCTTTAACTGATCATAATTGGCGCAGTCGGTTCGCGAACATAATACGCAAAGTATCGCAAAACTAGAAATTTCGTAATTCGAATTTCGAAATGAATTTTGAAGTGAATTCCCGAGTGAATCTCGTGCCAACAAAAAAAGCAGACTGTGAGATTGATTCCCAAACAGCTAGGACAACTCCGCACCACAACGAAATATTTTCAGAGAGTGATTGGAGCCTGGAACATTGGAATCACTGGATCAATCATCATTCATTTTTAACCTCCGAAATTGATGACAAAGTTTGGCAGAGGCAGACACAGCAGCAGCTCTTCAGACTCGGAACAGGAAGTAAGTAACAAAACTTTTACTATCAACATGGCCGAGGAAGCTCACCTGGTCCGCGCACAAAACGAGAAACGGGCTTTTAGTCTCCTGAACGCACTACCATCCTTCGATGGAAATCGACAGGAGCTACATAATTTTATTTTAATAGTGGATAGCATTGCTCCTATTATTTAATCCTTGGAGCAACCTATTCAAATAGCTATTCAAAACCTGTTCAGGGCGAAAATAACGGGAAAAGCGAAAGAAAGGATTGACGCTCATCAATCAACAAATTAGAGCTCAATCAAAAGTTTATTAAAACAATTTTTTGATGACCCTCGAAGTAGGAATCAATTATATCAAAATCTAATAAATGCTAAGTTTACAAATTTAACTCAGTATTACGATTATATAATGAAATGTTGTTATCATTTAAATAACAAAATAAAAAGTGAAGTTTCGGATGTGACTCAACAAAGTGAAATAATGAATACGAATAATAATATGGCATTGAATGTATTTCGTGATAATCTTCCCGAACCGTTAAGAGGTATAATCGCATCCCAAAATCCTAACTCAATAGACAAAGCTTTTTCTACACTAGTGGAAGCTGGCTATCTTCATTTTGGAGATTCCAAATCTAAAATCAAATATTCCAATAACCAAACCAATTGTAGGAATTCTAATGTTAACAATAGAGAAGTTATCAATAATCCAAATTACAACAATTATTATCCTCATACGCAAATCGGTCGTACAACTTCAAAAATCACTCCTACCAAAATAATCGCTTCAAAAATAATATAAATGATCAAAACGCTAATTATTTTAATTATCCTAGATCATTGAATAGAGATTATAAACAACCTTATTATGGTAATCGTAATTACCAATCAAATATAACTCAAAATTTTAATCGTCAACATCCTGTCGAACCTATGAAAATTGACCAGTCTCAAGTTTATCGCCATAATAATATCGTTGAGGTCAACGATTCTCCTAGCGATGGAAGGAGAAATCAGAATGTTACTAATGCTCGTTCCACGCAACGTAATTCCCAAAGTTCCAACACTGAATATGATATCGCAAATTTTTGAATACTAGCCTCGAAACAGATTTACCTTGCATTAATTTAACGACACTAGGTAACCAGAACCTAAAATTTTTCATTGATTCGGGTGCATCTTGTAGCGTCATAAATGAAAAGTTCATTCCTAAAAACTGCAGAGGAATTGTTAAAGAATCTGGTGTTACAATAAAAACTATACATGGAATTTCAGTAATAAATTCTAAAATTTTGGTATCTGCTTTTAAGACCTGAATATGCGCAAGCCTGTTGAGTTCCTTATTACAAACTTTGAATCACATTACGATGGCATTATCGGAAACGATATATTAACAGAAAATTCGGCAGTAATCGATTATTCCACTTTAACAGTCACAGTTAACAAACAAGTTTTACCTTTCAATTTTAATTATAATATTCCGGAAGAAATATTTGCAATAAGAAAAGAAATGCCAGAATATGAACTAAAGAAACAATTTAGAATCGATCATCTTAATAATGAAGAAAAAATGAAATTCCTTAAAATTGCTCATTTTTTAAAACGTGTTTTTTATAACGACAACCAAATTTTCACTTTTACTAATAAAATAAAACATAAATTAAACTTAACAGAGTCCAATCCAATTTATACGTGAAGTTATCGGTATCCCATTGCATATCGTGAGGAAGTGAATAAGCAAATACAGGAAATGCTAGAGCAAAAAATAATTCGGAAATCGGATTCGCCTTATAATTCACCACTATGGGTGGTGCCAAAAAAAGTAGATGCAAGTGGTAAGCAAAAATTTCGCATAGTTATTGACTACCGAAAGTTAAATAATGTAACAAAATATGATAAATTCCCGATACCCATCATAAATGAAATTTTAGACAAACTGGGCAAATGCAAATATTTTTCAACTATCGACCTTGCGAAGGGTTTTCACCAGATAGAGATTAGTAGTGAAGACCAACACAAAACAACATTTTCGACGGAAAATGGTCATTACGAGTTCCTCAGAATGCCATTCGGGCTGAAAAATGCTCCAAGTACATTTCAGAGACTCATGAACGATGTTCTATCAGAACACATCAACAAAATTTGTTGTGTGTAGATGGATGACATCATAATCCCAAGTACTTCGCTTGATGAACATATTAACTCTTTGAAAATCATTTTATCTGTTCTTGATAAAGCCAATTTGAAAATACAATTGGACAAATGTGAATTTTTGAAGAAAGAAACAGAGTTTCTTGGACACGTTGTTACTACAGGAGTCAAGCCAAATCCAAATAAATTAATGGCTATAAAGAAATTTCCAATACCAAAAACACAAAAGGAAATTAGGTCATTTTTAGGATTAACAGGATTTTACAGGAAATTCGTAAAAGACTACGCGAAAATCGCGAAACCAATGACCGAGTACTTAAAGAAAAATATGAAAATCGACATATCAAATAAACAATACATAGACGCATTTAATAGATTAAAGTCGTATTTACAAGCGGAACCAATACTCAAATACCCAGATTTCACAAAACAATTCACACTTACTACTGACGCATCGCAATTTGCGATCGGTGCAGTTTTGTCCCAACAAGGACATCCCATAGGGTACGCTTCTAGAACACTTTGTGAAAGCGAAGTGAAATATTCGACTATAGAAAAAGAGCTTTTGGCTATAATATGGGCTACCAAATATTTCAGGCCTTACCTGTATGGTGTGAAATTCAAACTGCAAATTAATCACAAACCACTCAAATATTTATCAAATTTAAAAGAGCCAAATCAAAAATTGCAACGTTGAAAACTGAAAATAGAAGAATACAATTTTGATATCGAATACAAACCCGGAAAGGAAAACAAAGTAGCAGATGCATTATCCAGAGTTGAAATTCATCATTTAGAAAGCGAAATAATAAATAATTAGTTCAGATCATGCTACACAACATACGGCGCAGGAAGACAACACCGAATATATTTTTATATCTGAAAAACCTTTAAATGTTTTCCAAACTCAAATAATTTTGAAAAAACCGAAAACAAATTCAGAAAAAATAATTAAACTCCGCAATAATAAGAAAAGAATAATATTAACGTACCATTCACCAAATGAAAAAACATACGAGTATATTTTGAAAAATCATACTCCTCGAATAGGAAATGTTGGAATATACATAACAGATATACAAATTTGGAAAGATTTTCAAGATGCCTATATAAAATGGAAAAGAGATAATCCAAATGTTACATTTTTAAAGTACATTTATTACCTAATGAATTGTACCTTGGAAGAAATATCAGAAGAAATCGCTTCTGCACATCGAAAATTCAACCATTTGGGAATAAACAAACTTTAAAGTATTTTACGAAAACAATTTTACCATCCAAATTTGAAAGAACGAATCACTAAGTATATTAACAATTGCAAAATTTGTATAAAAGGAAAATACGAGCGAAAACCAATTAAAGAACCCTTTAGACTAACAGAAACTCCGAATAAGCCTAAGCAGATTTATCATTTAGACATTTGGTTTAAAGACAGAGACAACTTCTACCTATCATGCATAGATAACTTTAGTAAATACGCAAGTCTCGTGAAATTAAAAAGCAGGCAATGGAATGATATAAATTCAGCATTATCAGATATAATAGACAGAATGGGCAAGCCAATGAATCTAGTAACGGATAATGAAAGTTCAATTAACTGTCAGAAAACGAAAGATTGGTTTGAACAAAACAATATAAGCTATCATTTTTGCTCTCCTTTGCAAAAAACTGGAAATTCAGACATAGAAGTGTTTCACAAAACTTTAAATGAAAATTTAAGAATATTTTATCTAAGACAGGAAGTAGGAGAAGATTTAAAACTATACGACCCCATTTCAGAAGTGTTGAGAATTTATAACACAACACAACGTACAGCAACAAAAGAATCTCCAATAAACGTTCACCATAATCGAGTAAACAACTGTTTAATTTATAAAAATCTACAAGATTACAAAACAAAAATGGTACAATGTCGGAATGCAAATCGAAAATCAGAAGAAATAAATCCTGACTATATTAAAGTTAAACCTCATAAACTTATACCTCGCGTTAAATACAAAACTACCGATATGCGTTTAAGAAATTATCACAAGGAATTACATCTGAAAAGGAAGAAATATCAAAATAATGAACAAGTCCCATCTCATTCTAGAGATACATTTTCAAATATTAGCAGTCTTAACAACCGCAGCAAAGGAAAGTGATCGATTTAACCTTTGTCAAAACTAAGAAGACTAATTTCAAATCATATAAAACTCATCTAATACATAATATCAACATATCAGAATATGAAGAACCTTATACTTATTGTATAGAATTTTCAGCTCGTTAACAATCATTTCAATCACCCAAATACTAATAAACATTTTTTTTACTAATTAAACATGAAATCGAAAACTCTTATCCATCAATCCAATATAAAAAATCCAAATTAAAAATATTTTTTTTAAAAAACATTTTTTGCTCTTTCATGGCGTTATTGATAACGAATACCGCGAAATAATTTTCAATGCCATAGAAAACTTGAAAGTAATCAAAATAGTTTAATAATCAATGAGCGCGCAATAGTCGAATAAAATAATAAGTTTAATGAAGAAATTAAACAATGCATAGAAGAAGCATCCGAAAATTTCAATAAAATGACTAAGTATGTTAATGAACTTAAAGATTTTTGTATAAAAAAAGATAAACCGGCATGTAAGATAATACGTAAGAAATTTAGAATATGATGTACGTTTAATAAAGAAACAAAAAAAATACTGAGAAAATAAAAGAAGATTAATGTCAGCAACAGAATTTCTTAATAGATACATTTTTCGATGATGGAATACACTAAGGACCTCATTTTTTTTTTAAAAATAATTCATGTTTTTTTTATCGCAAAATTGCACAAAATTTATTATTTCAAGATCATTGAAATTTTACCAGCTGTAATCAATTTTGTAAAAAGCTAAAATTTACATATCATTTATATTTGCAATTCACCAATCGAAAACAAACACGCTGTACTCCCAAAACATGGAGACTTAAAGTATGAAAAATGTAAAGTTTAGTTCATAGCAATAAACAAATTCGTGTTTGAAAACCACCAAGAATTGTATAATTCGCATATACTTTTACCATCTACCAAAATTAGCAATAAAAAAAACTATAAACATGCTAACTGTAGAGTAGCTATGTATATTTCAATATGACAAACTCATAAATTTCCACCAAATTAAAAAGATTAATATTAGAGAAAATTTTATCCAATTTTATTATCATTTATTGCATTTGTAAATCAAAACCCTTTTAAGGAAAAATTGCGTAATTTAAAACCAATTCAGAAACGCGTAAAATCAAAATTGAGGTCAATTTTCACTCCGAGAATGGAGGAGTTATGGCAGCATCAAGTCCATAGCCAATATCAAGTCTCAGCTCATATTATTTAAAGTAAACATTGCTATTAAAGCAGATTGAGTTATTTGACAATTGGAACTATGATACGAGGAAGTTATTACTTGGTTTTCAATTTCGTTCGATGCGATACAAAATGTTTATAAACATTTCGTACGCTTCAAATTAATAGTTATAGCACCATCAAGTCCAAAGCCAATATCAAGACTTAGCTCTTATTATTTAAAGTAAACATTGCTTTTCAAGCAAATTGCATTTCCAGATAATATCGACGACGACGCCAGCAAATTATCGCTTGGTTTTAAATTTCGTCTTAAGCGATACGAAATGTTTACAAAACATTCCGTACGCTTCAAATAGTCCAGAAAATAATTGTAAGAGGTCCATAGTTTTAGATTAGTTCAGTTAGTTAGGATTTGGAGCTCAAGAAATAAAGTCGGAGAAAATTGAAAGTTCATGTTTTATTTACCTCGGAATTCGTCACAACGATCATTAATTGATCATAATTACATATTGTCACTCATCATCATAGGCTATGCATATGATCTATAACACTGTGCTCTTCATCGCCAGCGGATTGACGCTGGTTCAAAACAAACAACTTGACCCAAACGATGGGAAAATTCACAATGATTTTATGCACACTGAAATGAGTCATCTGTGGGTGCTATAGGCAATTTGGTTCAAGCTAGAAGTCTTGAACCAAGTCGAAAGAGAAAAGCGATTCAGAGATATGATAGCAATATGTTTCATACAGTGTTCATGAATCATGGGAAAAATTTACATTTGTGATTTTCCATTCATTTTACTTTGATTGTATTAAGTATAATCGTTTATTTAGTTTTGCTGTTCTGGTGCTTTTCATAAGGCCATACAATTTCCATTTGGAGTCTAAGTCATGAAATTAAAAATTCTATTGGAGGGAATGGCATAAAATGGGAATTTAAACATAGAATGATCTGAAATCGTTACTTATACAGCTCGTAGCACTGGACAAATACCCGCTAGATGACAAACTCTCTCTTCTATTCAGAATGAAGTCGAAGAGAATCTGATTCCTACATCGTCGACGACCCAAGCCATTGAAAGGGTTCAATATTAGTGATTTGAACCTGAAGTTGAAATTGTGATAAAGTGTACGAACGTTGATTTTCAAAACAACTGATTACAATTTTGAACAGTGATTTTGATTAAACGTTATAAAAAAACTAATTAATATGTCGGGTGTGAAAAAAAGTTGTCGCGTAGTGAAAAGAGGAAACGACGGAGGAAAGATGAAATTTCCAGTTCGAAGCAAAGGGCCGCTATGGAAAATTTTCTGGAGAGAGAAGTAGTAGATATAGATCCTAATTATGACAGTCCCCAACATTTCCTTTTATCCAATAATATTAAAACAAGTTCGTCGCAAGTTTTTGCAGGTAACTTAAAATTATCTTCACCAGGTGTTAGTGCAAGTTATCCGTTAGATTATTTTGAAGATCCTGGAACCTGGCCAGAATTAGATGAAAATCAGAATCAATTGATAGTTAAGAAAGGGCCCTATCAAATTAAAGATTTCCAGTTTCCATCTTCAAAAGGTAGAAAATTTAGTGCAAAACTATATGAGCGAACATTGCAAAATAGTGAATCTGTCACTAGACACTGGCTGGTGTTCTCCACCTCAAAAGATGCGATATTTTGCTATTGTTGTCGCTTATTTTCAAAAAACAAAATTATCTGTTCCTTGTCCATTATAGGATATTCTGTTGGAATCATGTTAATAAACTGATTAAAGATCACGAAAAAAGTATTGTCCATATGAGCAACTTTAAAATTTGGAATGAGCTTGAAATGTGACTTTCTAAAAATAAAACAATAGTTGCCGAAATGGAAAATGAAATAGCTAAAGAAATTCAGCATTGGAGGGAAGTTTTAAAGCGGCTTTTGATATTTTTTCAGTTTTTGGGCACACAATCTTTAGCTTTTAGAGGGCACTCAGACGTTTTGTATGAGGTTTTTAAATTATCTTTAAAGTTTTTACGTTTTGAAGGTGTACATTCAGCTCCATAAATTCAAAGCTTACTATTAAATCAACATGAAAGAAAATCATAATACATGTATTGGAATAAAAATCAAACTAAATGTATTTAAACATCTTAGATTAGGTGCTGTTTCTTATAACTGATTCGTATCTTCTGGGAAATATGGTGGAAAAAATTCAACAAACGTGAATGACAATCACTAAAAAATGATGGATGGAGTGATTTTTGGAGGAGACGGAGGTGGTTTTAGTCGGTAAAACTTGGCATGCCGAGAAGCAGGAACGACCCGGTATCTTAATTGAGGTTTCCACCTCCCAACGTTGAAAAAAAAATCGGATATTGTCGATCGATTCAAGTTGTTACATGATTTCATTTGAAAATATGAATGAGTTTGACGTGTTTATTCATTTCCTACATTGAAGGATAACTCGTATCTTCGACTGCCACATTTCGACGGAAAGGCGCGATATTACTTTTTTGCTCCGGGCGCAAATAATGACAGCACCGCCACTGACCGTACATCACTATCATTCACGTTATCTAAGACCGAAACAGTTGCCGCTTGCCGCCGCTCAGCGCAGGTAGCTAAAAGGCGCGCAAACCTAAGAGGTACGGTTATTCAACCTACTGTAACTTCGTTGGTTTTACTCCGAGAAAAAAAATGTAAGAAAAAAAAATTGTCAAACCTTACCCCCCCCCCTCTTAAGCTGATTAAATTTTGCGATGAAAATGTAAAACGTTAGGGATTAAAATAGAAACGCAGAACTTAGGGAATTAGTTATAAACTAAAGAAGTCTGGGTGTGCCAGACGAAATGTACATATGGTTTAATAGTTTAAATACACGTTTTTAAGGAAATTTTGAAAAAAAGGTTTTTAGATTTTAACTTAAAATGTTTTACAAATGATGAAGGAAATAATTGAAATCTTACCAACACTGAAAGCGATTACTACTAAAAAATACAATTTTTTATTTGATAAAAGCTTTGCAAGGCATTTGATCTTGGAAAGTGTTAACTACAAAACATTTTACCATTCAAAACGTTGATTGCCACAAATGCAAATTTGATTTGATTATTATTGGTTTTCAAATTTTTTTATTAAAGTTATAACACGGTGCTGTGGAGACTATTGAAAATCTGCTGAAATTATGCAAATATTAATAAACTTTGATTGAATATACAACAATGTCTTTAGAATAAGAGATATAAGGTATAATCATTCGTATGAACTCTTTTTACATGATGCCTTTGAATGACTTTTTATCTTTAATTTCTTGTTTGTAATCATGTGAAAAAGTTTTGCTGGTTTCTCTAAGAAAATCGGTTAAAATGTATAAGTTTTATAAACTTTTTTTATTCCGATGTGCAAAACAGGTTGAAATAAATTTAATGGAAAAACCCTAATTTTCTAATTTTTTTTTATTAGATTAAAAAAAAGGCGTCAACGATGTTTTATAAAAACAAAAAAAAAAATTTACAAAAATTTTAATACGCGTCGATTGACATCTTGATGATGCAAATGTTATATTTGGTTCGCGAGATATAATGAATGACAAAAAATTTCTTGAAAGTCATGATGCCTTTTAATTATTTTTAATTTTTAATTATTATTTTTGCATTCATGAAAAAAAAGGTTTGATAATTTTTTTACAAAAACTGTTTGGAGTATATAAAATTTTTTAAACATCGATTACTGTCTTTTGCAAACTAGGTTAAAAATTCATTGTTTGTGAAAAAAAATGATTTATTCCCTTTTTTTAAATTAAGAATTAAGAATTACACAAATAATAATACACATCGATTGACATCTTAATAAAGCAATTCCTATTTGTGGTTCGCGAGATATAGCGCACGACAGAAATGACCTTCAAAGGCTCCAAAAAGCAAACTCCCCTGACCGAACTGCCCCAAAAACTAATCGTCTCTTATAATTGCAAAGACGCTTGGATTGACACCTCAACAAAGTCGATAAGACTTTGTTTACGTGAGCTATGCTCGTAGAAAAAACTGTCCACAAACGTACATTACGCACACAAACACATCTTTTTCTAAAAACTATTTAAATATACTCTTAAGACCTCAAAATATAAAGAGAATTCAACAATTTCAATTTCAATTTTCGAGGCGATTACAAGAACTTCTTCTGTACTGGGACTTTAAAAAACCAAACCAACAAATGGTTATTAGTGTCTCCACACGTGATACCAGCTCATCTCGTTTGCGAAGGATTTCGCAATTTTTTTTACCATAACACGTGCATTCTGTCTGTATCACCAGGTTGCACATTGATAACTCATGATCATATAGTCAGCATGGAACGCCATTGCAGCGGCGATGTTCTCCAGATTCTCACCAAGCCAAAGGAAGTCCCATTGTCCATTTGTCCATTTGTCCATCCGATGGCTACTCATCACTCATTGACGAAGTTAATTTCATCTAGTACCTTATAAATTAGAATTGTTGTAATCTTAATTACTGTATAGCTATATCTTTATCACGTACGAAAGCAAAAATAGGGCAACCACGCGATGCTATAATCCGCAAAATTGAATAAGGCCCAATTTTATGATTCTTAAGAAAAAAGGTTTCTGCTGGGCAGTTTGTTAACGTATTTCAAGTGGAATCAACCACTGTCTCACAGAGTCATTAAATTATCAAGGGGCACATGCAACACCATTGAACGATCAAGCCACCGAGTCAGCGAAATATCAAGTATCGCATCAAGGGGCACATGCAACATTGAACGATCAAGCCACCGAGTCAGCGATATATCAAGTATCCCATCAAGGGGCACAAGCAACACCAAAGAAGCCAAGCCACTGAGTCAGCGAATCCTGGCATAATCAAAGATATCGGCGGAAATGCTACTCTGCAAAACAATCATATAAAATTCTGAGCAGCATTAGTTTAAGATCAGTCTTTTTCCGAAATTGTTAGAAGGCCGACGTAGTCGATGACTACAATATAAATACATTTTATTAAAATATCAACCCTTTATTTCATTTATTAACTGGCGCCCAACGTGGGGCTGCTCAAGTCGCGTACCTATAAAAATTTCTGGTCAAGCGATAAGTCAAACCTCTAAGCTTGATAATCGACAACCCTGAGACTGGGGGAGTTATCCAGATATTTTTAATCGACAAGGAAAGTAGTGCTTATCGACAACCAGGCGATCGCGCAAATTCGAGTACCGTCGCGAAGAAAAAAAATCGCTAATAATCAAAACGCGAAATTCGCTAGATTACCAGTGGCGATAAAACCAAAAATCTGCCAAGGAAGCGACCCAAATCAAAGGAGGCCCCAAGTACTTCCGGATAAGCACACCAGGAAGAAAAAGGACAACCGAGATTGACGCCCAGAGCAGCCCGAGAACAATCCACATACACGGAAGCAGTCGACAACATTTTATTACTATACGCATTGTAAGTCTTCCACTGTTGATTTAGTTTTAAAATCTTAAATTGAAATCCAAATGTTTTGATGATTATATAAAATCATATACTATTTGAAAGAAGTGTTAGTGCTCAAAAGTGACAAAATCTTTAGTGTCGTTTAATTGATTTGTTCCCCAGTTTCAAAAAGTGATTCGAATATTAAGTCATTTCAATATTTCGTGGTCTAGTATTTCGTTTACTTCGTGGTTTAATTATACACATCTTATTTCTTCTCTACACTTCTTACGAATCATGTCTAATCGCAATAACTTGATACGTCTCTCTCGTTTGGACACTCCAGACCAAAATATCGCGATATCACCCTCGATTTTTGCACAAAGTATCGAGTTAAGTGGAGACATGAAGCAAATTATTGCACAAATTGCCACAAACGCGTTACAAACCCAGGGTAGAAAAATTTTCAACGCCCTAATGAACCCCGCTTCAGACATTAACAACACCGTTTCATTCGCGGTTACGCAAAAATAGCAAAACCCTCGACATCCCTCTTAAGAGGGGAAGATGGACGTGTGTCCAAAAATATCTTCAAAAATAAGCCCGTACATCTTAATGAGAATGCAACGAATACCTTAAACAAACTAAAAAACTCTCTAATATCAAACGAAGTTGTTTTATCACACCCCGATTTTAATAAACCTTTCGAGTTAACCACTGATGCCTCCAATTATGCGATCGGTGCTGTACTGGCACAAAACAATTGACCAATTACCTTCCTGTCCAGAACTCTAACCAAAGCGGAAGAGCATTACGCCGCAAATGAAAAAGAAATGATGGCAATTATCTGGGCTTTAAATTTTTGGAGAAGTTATCTTTACGGATCGCGTGAAGTTATCATCTACACCGACTATCAACCATTGACGTATGCTTTAAGTAGCAAAAATACGAACAGTAAGATGAAGCGATGGAAAGCGATCCTTGAAGAATATAATTACCAACTTAAATACAAACCCGGTAGAATGAACATTGTAGCCGACTCTCTATCAAGACCCCCGCAAGAGTTGAATTCTTTGTCCTCAACACAACATAGTGACTATAGCTCATCTCATAACCTTATACCAATGGCAGAGACACCCGGTAATGTCTTCCGAAATCAAATCATTTTTAAAATCGGAGAAGAAGACAGCTACCAAATCTCTCATCCATTTGACAGTTACACAAGACATGTTATAATAAAACCCGAATATTGAAATAGTTGCCTCATCAATATCTTCAAGAGATACCTATACCCTCATACGGTAAACGGACTCTTAACGAACGAAGAAACCATGGACATGATACAGGAAATTTATCCTTACCATTTTCGCGACTATAAAATAAGATTCTCTCAACGATTGGTCGAAGGTCTTACGAGTGACGTAGAGCAAGAGGAGAAAATTTTAATGATACACCGCAGAGCTCATCGAAACGCCGAAGAAAATCGCCTTCAGATACTTGAAAATTTCTACTTACCAAGAATGTCATCCAAAATTAAAAACCTGTTGAAACGTTGTTCAACATGTAAATTAAGCAAGTACGATAGGCAAACCTTTTCTGAACGCTACTCCAATACCCAAATATCCTGGCCACACAATCCATATAGATCTATTTTTTACCAAAAAGAAACACGTACTTACCGCAGTCGATAAATTCACAAAACTTGTACAAGCCAAAATTATCCAATCGAAATCCGTTGAAGATATCAAGCAACCTTTACTAGACATTCTCTATTTCTTTTGCGTACCTGAAAATGTTGTAATTCACAATGAAGGAGCCCTCACATTCATATCTCTAACATCAATGATAGAAGAGGATCTCCAAATAAAGGTCTACCGATCGCCTGCCTATAAAAGCGAGGTCAACAGACAAGTTGATCGTAAAATAGCCGAATTAATGAGATGCCTTAGGAAAGATGGTCCACCAAGATCATTCCAGGAACTCCTAGATAGAGACGTTAATGAGTATAACAACTCAATTCACTCTACCACAGGACGCAAACCAATTGAGTTGTATTTTGGTAGAAACCCTTACATCAGCCCTGAAGACCTCGAAAAGTTCGCAAAACTATCATCGAGAAAATCAAACAAAAACAATATAAAGTTCTGAAATATCACAATAAAAAACGTCAGCCAATTCATAATTACGAAATAGGAGAAGTAGTTTATGTCAAACAAAACAAAAGATTAGGTTCAAAATTTACCCCACGCTATCGTCAAGAAACCATCAAGGAAAATAAAAATACTACAATAGTTACTGAATCTGGCAAAATTATACATAAAGATAGAATCAAAAGTTTAAGGTACCTTTTTCCCGATGTTTTATGCATAAATAACGAAACGGCAATTTCAAGTTGATTCATGTAATTAATCTGGAACAATACGCGAAATTAACAGATAATATTAGCGCTTTGCTTAATCTTTCTACAACCCACCATCATCTTCTTATTACTTAGACCACGAAGTACAACAAATTCCCAGCATGACTAGAAATTTAAATCCGCAAAAGATAAAAAGATCTATAGATTTCATTAGAATCACCAAGAAATGGCTGGCAGGTACGGGTGCTCATGAAGATTTTGTCACCATAAAGCAAAAAGTAACAAATGTTTTGAAAAATAATAATAAAAAAGTGGTAATAAATAAATTGTACAACGAAAGGCTAAACAATGTAACTCGTATACATAATTCAGAAAATGATAAAAGCAAATAATGTTGTAAAAAAGTAGCCTCGTTATGGATTCATAATATGTGTAGAAACTTATAAAAGAGGAACTCACAAATATTATTTATGTAATTCATTGGCCCAAATTAGGCATTATTAATTCTGTTAAGTTATCCAAGAATGAAATTAAATTCGCTACAAAGTTATTAGATAAAGAATCATTACCTTTCTCAACAGTGGAAGAAGCTTTTGACTTTATAATTAATAACTTATGTATCTTATACATTGTAAACAATCCGATTACTACAAATCAATTGTATCAAACTTTGTTAATTAAGGCTATAAAATTTAATGTATGCTATCCCTTTTTCAAAAATTTTAAAACTCAAGGATTAAATCTTTCCTTTGACGGATGTATGTAAATCGATAATCTACTAGTTTGTAATCAAAATAATGTAGTAGACATAAGAAAAACTGATTTCAAGCCTCACTTACTAAGAATTTTATATGCTACGTGCCGAATCATCAATAGCCAACAAATATCATCTTCTTGTGTTTTATTTGGAGACTCACTAAAAAAACAAGTTCAAAAAATATCATTGTAACGAATCCATCCATTCCAGAAGTTAATCAGGAATTAAACCACCGTTCACCATCGATACCTGACCGCTCCACGCATGGCATCAATTCAATCTTGAGACGATTCAATGACCTACCTTACTTCTAAACGATTGTGGACAATTAATTTTTAGCGCGGAGGAGTTAACACCACTGTCCCACCGAGTCATCAAATTATCAAGGGGCACATGCAACACCATTGAACGATCAAGTCACCGAGTCAGCGAAATATCAAGTATCGCATCAAGGGGCACATGCAAACATTGAAAGATCAAGCCACCGAGTCTGCGATATATCAAGTATCCCATCAAGGGGCACAAGCAACACCAAAGAAGCCAAGCCACTGAGTCAGCGAATCCTGGCATAATCAAAGATATCGGCGGAAATGCTACTCTGCAAAACAATCATATAAAATTCTGAGCAGCATTAGTTTAAGATCAGTCTTTTTCCGAAATTGTTAGAAGGCCGACGTAGTCGATGACTACGATATAAATACATTTTATTAAAATATCAACCCTGTATTTCATTTATTAACTGACATGCTTGGGTGAATTGTACTATGAGGAATGTAATGTCGCCCAAATCAATTTGTATTTTTGCTGACTCGCCACTATATATTAGTATGACCACCAAGATGGTCTTGTTTTATTGTTAGCTTAGATCTACGGTTGATTACCTAGTAGATGCATTGTGCTGACATGTAAGTCATGAAATGTACGAGTATAAAAACGAAAGAATGACGAGGATCGCTAGCTGTTCCGTTCACAAATCGCTTTCCCGACGAAAATTTTCAGCTTTGCGTCTGGTTACCACCATGCGTCCATTGCACACCAAATCAACTGCAGAATTTTGCGTGCACTACAGCGATCAGAAAAAAATGTTTTTGTTGATGACAAGCTTCACAAGATTATGCAAAACTTTTCACAATATACTTCCGTTTATCTTGCTAGAAGTCGCATTTGAAAATAACCACTGAACGGCGCGTAATGCTCAAGTATATTTCCGTTACGAACACGATTCATACGCATTGTCGATTCAACATAAATTCACTTATCAAGCCATCAACCATTTCGTCAGGCTTTGGTATGGACCTCCCCTAGATCCAAGATCAGCATGTTGTCTTCCAGCAGCTGGCTTTTTATAAACTTCTTACTAGTTTTGATTCTAGGAGTCAGCATTGAATTCCACTTAAAGGTAGCAGAACAAAATAAGGCTAAAAAGAATTATAGATAATGTGCGGGGCTCAGTATGCCCAGGACCAAGAATTTACAAAACATATTCTAAAAGAAGAATTACAGCAAGCACTAGAACAAGTCAACAAAATCTGATTTTCATTGCATTATTTGCTAATTTTGCAAATTAGCTCAATTTTTTTTAAATTATATGTTTTTCTTTGCTAAAAACTCTTTTAAGCTTTTGTATTTTCAACTTACCAGTGCATGAAAAGTTTAACTTTTATAACTAAATTTTTCAAATTTTTCAAATTTTTCAAAATTTGTGTAATTGTCCAAATGCAGATCCGCTTTGATTGACATTCCAATGACGTGAATACAACTTTTCCGCGCAATTGGAAAGCTTCATTGTAGTTGCACGCGTAACTAATTATAACATATCATATCATAACATATAAGGATAATTCCTGATATGTCCATGTATGTTTTCGAATGCGGATCGAATTGTTGGATAAGCATTTCTACGATTATTCTTATCTCTAACAACTCGCGTGAGACGTGGATGATCATGGGGCAACAACTCCTGCATATCAGATTCGGGGGTGCTGACGCTGCAGAGTCAGCACTCACGAACCCTATAAGAACGGTCCGCGACTGAGCTTGATCTCGCTAGTTTTCGTTTGTCATTTGCCGTGTGCTACCCTATTAATTAAATTGTCTCCAATGTAATCTAATTCTTTTTAATTACCCTTGGGTGTATCCGGGCTAAAGTGTCATCAAGCCTACTGAGCATATTCACCACTAGATGCCAGCATTGTATACTACAAAGTGAAGTTGTACCAACACATACCAAATACATTTTGTCGTGAACGTTAGAAATGTCGCCAGAAAAAACTTATGGCAAACAACTAGCTTGCCAGTTTTGAAGAACATATTAACTTGACAGTAACAAAACATTTGGAGATTACATATTAGTAAAACGCGACACGGTTAGGACCACAGTGTTGTTAATATCAAAGCTATAATGTCAATAATGCTACCAGCAAATCAGAGCTCATAATGAGGTCGCAACTCATTATAAGGTTTGGTCTAACTAGACAGTGATATAGTATGCGTAGCTCACTGTGATTGTCAATTGAAACTTTTAAAAGATGAAAACCAACTGCAAACTTATTTACCTCTGAGCTGCAACTACCTTCGGTAATTACCATCAAACTGTGCAATATTTGCCATCATATGTCGAATTGACAAATGAAATTGCATAGATGGCACTTACAACACTTTAATTTTTGGCTTTCTAAATTTCTAACAGCAAAGCTTCTAATTACTTACCGCCAGCTCGTCATGAGCCAAATTGAGCTCATTAGCAGCTGTAGTGTGTCAATCGTGTAATTCATTACGATTAGTTTAGTTATTTGTATATTGTTGCGTCTAATATCAAATAGAAATAAAGTAAGCAATTTCGCTTTTAATTAAATTCTCGTAACGATAAGAGACTTTGCAACAATATGTTGAATATTTCGATTGCCATTTTCGGACTAGCTAGAACAACTTTTCTTTATATTGAGAATTGGTCAATTTGTATAAAAAAAGTAGTTCTGTCCCACTCACAAGCGCCATCATCTAGTAAAATATTATTACTACCAATGAATAGAATTGTCGTATAATCCTTAAACAGTGGTGTCACAGAAATCCAAGGAAAATACATCTTTTGGAAATTCAACACTTTATACAAGCTATATTAACTTTACTAAACTGAGTTGCTGCAAAAATTAAGCTGTCATTTTCGAACGGTAAAGATGGTAACTGTTTTTCAGTTAGGTATACGGTTTTTTGCTTAAAGTCACGCTTTTATCAACTCAAGCGCTCTAAAAACATGCACTTTGCAACGATGATAGAAATTTAAATCATGATTCACACAATGGTTTAACTTATAATAATCCGTTTAATTTCTTGTTCCTAGTTGTGACTACACATATGTCTTTATTGATTTTTCTCAATTATTCTATTCACAGGAACTTCAAGTGAAATTTTGCTCAAGAATTCTTTCACGGTATCGATTTCTTTGGCTTAATTTAAGTGAACTTTTACAACGCCTGGGGACAGCTTACGCTCGAACATATTCCACTTACATTTTATTCATGTAAACTAACAATAAGTTGCGTTCCATAAATTTCTAAAGCAGAGTATTTTCAGGTCGGTAAATTTAACCATTGCTGTTTATGGAGCACTATCAGATATATTAGATAATGGAAAGCTTTCGCTGAAAGTGGGTGGTTTATTCGTAGCTGCAGGATACTGTTCGGTACTACTGTTCATATTTTGTGATTGTTCGCATAAAGCAACTCTAGAGGTTGCTCAAGGAGTACAAGACATTTTGTTGGCGGCAAACATTTCAAATGCTGACAAAAAAGCTCAAACCGAAATTGAGCATTTTATACAGGCTATTGAAATGAATCCAGCCGTTGTAAACTTGAGTGGCTATGGAGACGTGAATAGAAAACTGATATCATCGGTAAGTATTTTTTAAAATTTTTTTTGTAAATAAAAATTAATTTCACTTCTTAGATTTACATCTCGAAACTAAAAATGAAGCTCCGTATACTTTTCTGAATGCACGCGTGTCAATACATCTATATTTTTTATAACCAAGAGCTCAAATTAGGCCTCAGCCTTCTGCAGTCCATCACCCAGCTTTATATTCTTAACTGCGATTTGCTGTCCACGTCAACACTATCTTCCCACTGCTTTGTCAGCTCGCTTGATGGTCGAGTTTGTACGTCCACTTGTGCAATAAGAAATAACGACGTACAAATATATATATATATAAATATATATATATATATATATATATATATATATATATATATATATATATATATATATACACATATTTATATATATATGTAGGATCAAAATCACCGGGCACAGGAATATTATTTTTATTACGGAAAAAGAGTCTTTATAATTCTACGAAAAATTATTGATTCGTCTCCAAAGCCGCTTGACGTACTCATCCTGTTGTTTTTTCGGCGTGAACTCCCTGACTCCTCGCCTACTTATTAATTCACTGATTCCACAATTATGTTCGCCTATTCATTAATTCACTGATTCTACAACCTGCCATCCTGCCCTGGTATCGTCCTCGATACCGCATTTTCACTCAGTATCGTTTTTTCCGATACCATCATCGTCGTCATCCGCGAACCACTCGTTGTAATTTTCGGTAGACTTTACCCAAGGCTTCATAAAGTCTGCTGCCGAACTCGTGCGAATAGGACCTTCGTGGTCTCCGACCTTTTCGACAACATAACGATTATTTCTCATGACCGTGACAATCTTGTACGGTCCCAAAAACTTAGGGTATAACTTTAGACCACCACCATACTGCGTTATTTGTATGGCGACTAAATCCCCCACTTCGTATTTTCCAGCCGATTTTCTCTTCCGGTTGAATGTCCTCCTATTTTCCTCCTGGATTTTTAAGATGTTCTTTCTTGCATCGTCACGAAGATTTGTACGTTGCTCCTCAAATAATTTGATAAATTCGTCTTCCACCAATTGTCTCAACATCTGATCATCTGTTAATTTCATTTTTTCGCCAATCAATAATTCTAAAGGCGTCTTCTTGGTACTTCTGCTGAGCGTAGAATTCATGAATTGTTGCACCTGACCAACACATTTCCACCACTCCATAGGATTGTCTGATGCCAATTTTGCTAAAATTGGAATAATCACGCGGTTCATCCTTTCCACCTGACCATTCGCTCGTGGTACACCTGTCGTGATTAGAACGTGTTCGATGTTATCAGCTTTACAAAAATCATCGAAGGTGTTAGCGGTAAATGCTGCACCTCGATCGGAGATAATGCGCCTGGGATTTCCAAAGGCCACCGCCTGCAACTTGATTCGATTAATTGCTTCGTCTGTGGTCGTCGATTTCGTTGGGTATAACCATACAAACTTTGTGAATGCATCAACGATGACAAACAAATGATTGTAGGCCTTCTTCGTTGAGGGCATTGGACCCAAATAGTCAACATGATACGTGTCCAATAGTACAGTTCCCTTTTCAATGGGATTTAACAAACCATCACCTTTCCCTTGTTTTTTCTCATTTAGCAAACACTTCACACAATTTTCAATCACTTTTTGAATTTTCTGCCTCATATTAGGAAACCAATATTCACGTTTCAACATAAACTCAATTTTGTTCCAACCAAAATGTCCTTGCTCGTGAGCCTGTTTAATGACGTCATACTGCATTCTTTTTGGAACCACCATGAGTTCATCCCCATCACTCTCGCGATACAACACTCCTTTTTTCGACATGGAAAATTCATCATTTTGCCCTTTTTCAACTGAATTAATAATTTTCTTCAATTCAGGATCGTCTCGCTGTGCTTTCTGTATTTTTTCGATCAAACCGTCTCGGCCTTCCTGCACAAGTAAAATCTCAACTGGATTTCTACTTAATGCGTCAACATGGCGCATTGACGTACCAGGTCGATGCTCAATCGTGTAATTGAATTGATCAATTAACAGCGCCCAATGCGACACTCTTAAAGACAAGTCTTTCTTTTTCATCGTCAACACAAATGCCTTACAGTCTGTCACAATCTTGAAATCAATGTTCAACAAATACACTCGAAATTTTTTCAACGCTTTTACCACTGCAAGTATCTCCAACTCATAACTCGTGTATTTCTCCTCAGCGGGTGTCGTCTTCCAGCTTGCATAGTAGACAGGATGCAACCTGCCATCCTCTGCGTCTTTCTGCAGCAACACAGCGCCTAAACCGCCCATACACGCATCTGTGTGTAATTCAGTCTGTGCCCCAACACGATACAACTTGAGCACTGGCCCTTCAATCAAGGCCTCCTTCAACTTTTCAAACGACGCCTTCTGTTTGTCCCCAAACTCAAATTTCATACCGTCTCTTAACAATTGAGATAGAGGTCTTGCATGCACGGCAAATTGAGGAATAAATTTCCGAAAATACCCCGTGAGTCCCAAAAAACTTTGCACCTGTTTCACTGTTTTTGGAATTGGGAATTTCTTCACTGCTATTGTCTTTCTGTCAGAGGGTTGGATCTGTCCGGCCTTCACAATGTATCCCAAGTAATCAACCTTCTCCACCAACAATTCACATTTCTTCCAGTTAATCACCAAACCGTATTCACTCGCCGTTTTCAATACAAGTTTTAATTTCTCCAGATTTTCCTTCTCGTCCTTAGCAGGAACAATCAAGTCATCAAGGTACACAAGCACTACGCCACTTGTAATTAGCGACCGAAAAATTGCTCTAATATGTCTTTGGAAAACCGCCGGTGAGTTACAAAGTCCGAAAGGAACTTTTAGGAATTCATAATGCCCATCTGGCACCACAAACGCAGTATACTTGACACTTTCTTCCTCAACAGGCACGTGGAAGAATCCATCTTTTAAATCCAATGTAGAAAACACTCGCGCATCTTGCAATCGATCCAATTGATCCTCGATCAATGGCAAAGGATTTCTGTCTTTAATAATTTTTTTGTTCAGTGACCGATAATCACAACAAAGTCTCATTAGTCCATTTTTCTTCTCAGTTAACACTACGGGACTAGCGTAATCGGATACACTGGGTCGTACGACACCTTCTTCAATCCATTCTTCAATCGTTTTGTTTACTTGTTTTTTCTGTTCGTCCGAGAGTCGTCGTGGATTCTGAAATACAGGCATCTCTCCTTGCAACATAATACAAATTTTCACTCCTGTATCTTTAGTTTTATCCGGCACATAGTTCTCAACTAATTCTCGCAGTTCGTCTTTAATTTCCGGATCAATCACATGTCGGATTGAAACGTCATAGTCATCTTCCGTCACTTGTCCCACGTTGTTATTCAACACTTCATTCCAGCCAGCGTCATTGGTCTTCACTGTATTCTCAATCGACTCGATTTTCTTTAACACAGCTTGCCTGTGTTTTACTCGTACTTCAGCATGGTCGGATAATTCACCACCCACTAACAAATCGTGTCCGAGAAACTCATCCGGAACTACGTCAAAATTAAATGTGAATGTCAAATTATCGATGATTATTTCCGCCTTGAAACGTCCAAGTGTGCGTTGATTCAACGCACCGATACCATCGAAAGGAATTATTTTTGCCTCGAGCTTTGGGGCTCCGAGCCGCACGTAGCAACTGGATCGCACCAGATGTAAGTCGCTACCTGAATCCAACACAGCTGTAACATCTCGACCCAATATTTTGACATGCTTATATGTTTACTTGTCCCCCGTCTTCAGTGCGTCACATCGAGTTTTCTCCTTTTTCTCATATTTCCCTCTTTCGTCCCTATAATTCTTCTTTGGTCTTAGGCACCTCGTAGAAAGATGCCCGAATTCCTCACAGTTAAAACACTTCGGCCCTTTCCCTGTGTCCGGACAATTGACACTCAAATGCGCCTTACTACCGCAGTTAAAGCAATGCTTAGACTTTGCACCATCTCGTGTGAGATTCGTCTTTTTCATCCCGTCATTTTTATCACTTTTCTGGCCTTGTTTTCCATGCGTTTTCATCCTAGTATTTTTCTTTGCCTTTCGTATTGCTTCATTTTTCTTCTTAAGTCTTTCACCGTAGTTGCACCATATAAAATTGACTTGTTTACTTCGTCATCGTGAATGCCGTCGATAATGTACTGCAACTTTGCATCCAACTCGATATCAACGTGACTTGCCATCTCTAGCACACGATAAACATAGTCCTCATAAGATTCCTCACTTTTTTTCTTCACTGCAGCCAATTCTTCATGAACTTGTTTACTGTTCATCGTTTCAGAGAATTCTTTAATTATGTATGTCTTCAATTTACCCCACGTCTTAGCGTTACACTCATAATTCACATACACTTTTACTGGTCCATCCAGCAACTTTTTCATGTAAATCACCTTCTGTGCCTCTGACCATGAGCACATTTCCGCGGTTTCTTCAAATGTGGAAAACCATCGTCGAACATTCTGGCGTCCATCACCGCTGAATCGTTCTAAGGCATCGTCAACATCTTTGAACGTCACAATATTGCACGGATAACCGGCAAAACGATCTCTTTCATCACTCTTGCCTGAGCTGCGTATCTTGGAAACACCACGTCCATGCCTCACACCCTCACCGGTGTTTGCATATTCTTCATCGTCACTGTTTTCACTGTCCAAACTACTTTCATCATCACTGCTCAAATTACTCTTCTCTTTTTCTCTCAGAGCCGTCTTCAGTCTTTCGAGTAATTCGGCCTTTTTGCCCGTCGTCTTTAATCCCAAATCAACGAGTCGTGTCTTTAACTCTTTGCTTCTTAGCGTATCAAGATCAATATCTTCATCTTCGAGATGATTATCAATTTTGTTATTTTTTCCGACACTAGTTTCACCATTCACACCTGTGTCGCCCTTCGTCATTGCCTCTGAAAACCTCAAGCGTTCGATCAGCGCCGCTTTTTTACCCGTAACCTTGAGTTGCAATGCACGCAATCTAGCTTTCAGTTCACCCACATTCAGAGTGTTCAAACCATCTTCGTTGTCACTTTCATCTTCTTCTTCGTCGTCACTTGCGTTTCTCGCCAGATCGACTTTTTTCAACCGTTCAATTAAGACGGACTTAGATCCTTTCATCGATAGGCCAACTTTGTAGGATCAAAATCACCGGGCACAGGAATATTATTTTTATTACAGAAAAAGAGTCTTTATAATTCTACGAAAAATTATTGATTCGTCTCCAAAGCCGCTTGATGTACCAGGTCGATGCTCAATCGTGTAATTGAATTGATCAATTAACAGCGCCCAATGCGACACTCTTAAAGACAAGTCTTTCTTTTTCATCGTCAACACAAATGCCTTACAGTCTGTCACAATCTTGAAATCAATGTTCAACAAATACACTCGAAATTTTTTCAACGCTTTTACCACTGCAAGTATCTCCAACTCATAACTCGTGTATTTCTCCTCAGCGGGTGTCGTCTTCCAGCTTGCATAGTAGACAGGATGCAACCTGCCATCCTCTGCGTCTTTCTGCAGCAACACAGCGCCTAAACCGCCCATACACGCATCTGTGTGTAATTCAGTCTGTGCCCCAACACGATACAACTTGAGCACTGGCCCTTCAATCAAGGCCTCCTTCAACTTTTCAAACGACGCCTTCTGTTTGTCCCCAAACTCAAATTTCATACCGTCTCTTAACAATTGAGATAGAGGTCTTGCATGCACGGCAAATTGAGGAATAAATTTTCGAAAATACCCCGTGAGTCCCAAAAAACTTTGCACCTGTTTCACTGTTTTTGGAATTGGGAATTTCTTCACTGCTATTGTCTTTCTGTCAGAGGGTTGGATCTGTCCGGCCTTCACAATGTATCCCAAGTAATCAACCTTCTCCACCAACAATTCGCATTTCTTCCAGTTAACCACCAAACCGTATTCACTCGCCGTTTTCAATACAAGTTTTAATTTCTCCAGATTTTCCTTCTCGTCCTTAGCAGGAACAATCAAGTCATCAAGGTACACAAGCACTACGCCACTTGTAATTAGCGACCGAAAAATTGCTCTAATATGTCTTTGGAAAACCGCCGGTGAGTTACAAAGTCCGAAAGGAACCTTTAGGAATTCATAACGCCCATCTGGCACCACAAACGCCGTATACTTGACACTTTCTTCCTCAACAGGCACGTGGAAGAATCCATCTTTTAAATCCAATGTAGAAAACACTCGCGCATCTTGCAATCGATCCAATTGATCCTCGATCAATGGCAAAGGATTTCTGTCTTTAATAATTTTTTTGTTCAGTGACCGATAATCACAACAAAGTCTCATTAGTCCATTTTTCTTCTCAGTTAACACTACGGGACTAGCGTAATCGGATACACTGGGTCGTACGACACCTTCTTCAATCCATTCTTCAATCGTTTTGTTCACTTGTTTTTTCTGTTCGTCCGAGAGTCGTCGTGGATTCTGAAATACAGGCATCTCGTCTTGCAACATAATACGCATTTTCACTCCTGTATCTTTAGTTTTATCCGGTACATAGGTCTCAACTAATTCTCGCAGTTCGTCTTTAATTTCCGGATCAATCACATGTCGGATTGAAACGTCATAGTCATCTTCCGTCACTTGTCCCACGTTGTTATTCAACACTTCGTTCCAGCCAGCGTCATTGGTCTCCACTGTATTCTCAATCGACTCGATTTTCTTTAACACAGCTTGCCTGTGTTTTACTCGTACTTCAGCATGGTCGGATAATTCACCACCCACTAACAAATCGTGTCCGAGAAACTCATCCGGAACTACGTCAAAATTAAATGTGAATGTCAAATTATCGATGATTATTTCCGCCTTGAAACGTCCAAGTGTGCGTTGGTTCAACGCACCGATACCATCGAAAGGAATTATTTTTGCCTCGAGCCTTGGGGCTCCGAGCCGCACGTAGCAACTGGATCGCACCAGATGTAAGTCGCTACCTGAATCCAACACAGCTGTAACATCTCGACCCAATATTTCGACATGCTTATATGTTTTCTTGTCCCCCGTCTTCAGTGCGTCACATCGAGTTTTCTCCTTTTTCTCATATTTCCCTCTTTCGTCCCTATAATTCTTCTTTGGTCTTAGGCACCTCATAGAAAGATGCCCGAATTCCTCACAGTTAAAACACTTCGGCCCTTTCCCTGTGTCCGGACAATTGACACTCAAATGCGCCTTACTACCGCAGTTAAAGCAATGCTTAGACTTTGCACCATCTCGTGTGAGATTCGTCTTTTTCATCCCGTCATTTTTATCACTCTTCTGGCCTTGTTTTCCATGCGTTTTCATCCTAGTATTTTTTCTTTGCCTTTCGTATTGCTTCATTTTTCTTCTTAAGTCTTTCACCGTAGTTGCACCATATAAAATTGACTTGTTTACTTCGTCATCGTGAATGCCGTCGATAATGTACTGCAACTTTGCATCCAACTCGATATCAACGTGACTTGCCATCTCTAGCACACGATAAACATAGTCCTCATAAGATTCCTCGCTTTTTTTCTTCACTGCAGCCAATTCTTCATGAACTTGTTTACTGTTCATCGTTTCAGAGAATTCTTTAATTATGTATGTCTTCAATTTACCCCACGTCTTAGCGTGACACTCATAATTCACATACACTTTTGCTGGTCCATCTAGCAACTTTTTCATGTAAATCACCTTCTGTGCCTCTGACCATGAGCACATTTCCGCGGTTTCTTCAAATGTGGAAAACCATCGTCGAACATTCTGGCGTCCATCACCGCTGAATCGTTCTAAGGCATCGTCAACATCTTTGAACGTCACAATATTGCACGGATAACCGGCAAAACGATCTCTTTCATCACTCTTGCCTGAGCTGCGTATCTTGAAAACACCACGTCCATGCTTCACATCCGCACCGGTGTTTGCATATTCTTCATAGTCACTGTTTTCACTGTCCAAACTACTTTCATCATCACTGCTCAAATTACTCTTCTCTTTTTCTCTCAGAGCCGTCTTCAGTCTTTCGAGTAATTCGGCCTTTTTGCCCGTCGTCTTTAATCCCAAATCAACGAGTCGTGCCTTTAACTCTTTGCTTCTTAGCGTATCAAGATCAATATCTTCGTCTTCGAGATGATTATCAATTTTGTTATTTTTTCCGACACTAGTTTCACCATTCACACCTGTGTCGCCCTTCGTCATTGCCTCTGATAACCTCAAGCGTTCGATCGCCTCCTTTTTACCCGTAACCTTGAGTTGCAATGCACGCAATCTAGCTTTCAGTTCACCCACATTCAGAGTGTTCAAACCATCTTCGTTGTCACTTTCATCTTCTTCTTCGTCGTCACTTGCGTTTCTCGCCAGATCGACTTTTCTCAACCGTTCAATTAAGACGGACTTAGATTCTTTCATCGATAGGCCAAGCACTTGGAGTCTACTACGTAATTCCTCCATGTCCAATTCGTCATAAGTCACATTTTCCGTAGAACCCGGCATTTTAACACCTTATGTACGTTACGCAAAAATCGTCAATTGGCCGTCTGCCTATTGTGTACCGCACGCACCTTTATCGAATTCTCAGGTATGGACTGTCACCGTTTAATTCACCACTAACGTCTTTGATCCCGTACCGAAATATTTCTGTTGCCTCGAAATGATCCCGGTTGAGCCCCCACTTTGTAGGATCAAAATCACCGGGCACAGGAATATTATTTTTATTACGGAAAAAGAGTCTTTATAATTCTACGAAAAATTATTGATTCGTCTCCAAAGCCGCTTGACGTACTCATCCTTTTGTTTTTTCCGCGTGAACTCCCTGACTCTTCGCCTACTTATTAATTCACTGATTCCACAATTATGTTCGCCTACTCATTAATTCACTGATTCTACATTCATTTCCGCGCTTAGCCCGAACACGGTCGCACAACTGGCCCAGTACTGGGCCAGTGCTTGCTGAGCGCCACATAGCGCTGGCCGAGTCTCGTTCGCCAATACTGGCCTAGTAACATATAAGTGCTGGATGATAACTACGGGCCACAGTATATAGAATAGGCAGTAGGCAAACTCGGCCTTCGGGAGCAAATTTTACCTGAAGTATCTGCCGAATATAATAAGAAAGGAAATAAGCTTAGATGTGACAACTACAGAGGCATTTCACTGCTGTGTACGTCCTACAAGATCCTGACCAAAATTATTGAAAAAAAGATTGACACCGTACACTTCCACAATAATTGGCGAATACCAAGGCGGATTCAGATCCGGTATGTCGACGATAGATCAACTATTCTCAGTAAAACAGGTGCTGGAAAAGTGCTGGGAATACAATATTGACCAGTGCACCAGGTCTTCGTAGACTTCCAACAAGCATATGATAGTATAGATCGAAATATACTATATAAAATAATGCTTGATTTTGGGATACCTATCAAACTAATACGAATGACCAGACTAACGATGACCGACACACGATCTAAAGTCAGATGTCAAGGAGATCTGACTCAAAGCTTCGACACCAGCTCAGGTCTTAAACAGGGTGATGGCCTCGCCCCCACACTCTTCAATTTGGCCCTAGAGTATGTCATCAGGAAGATTGCAGTAGACAATGCGGGAACGCTACTCTTTAAGTCTACTCAAATAGTAGCGTACGCCGATGACATCAACGTCATGGCCCGATCTCTATCTCGTGCCAGAGAAGCGTTTACTGAGCTGGAGTCAGCGGCTAGGCAAGTCGGCCTAAGGGTCAATGTGAACAAGACCAAATATATGACCCAGTCAAGGAAAAAGACGCCAAATAGACAAAACATGACGATAAATAACTACAGTGTGAAAAGCGTTAACTCTTTTATTTATCTTGGTGTCAACCTCGCCAAAGACGGGAATGAAAAGGACGAAATTGAACGGCGAATTGGTCTAGCCAATAAAATATACTTTTCAGTCCTCTCGGTGATTAAAAGTAACAAAGTGCACCGAAAAGATAAGCTGCGCGTCTATAAAACGATCATCCGTCCTGTATTGATTTACGGATGTGAAACATGGACTTTGACTCAAGCCTCAGAAAAAAGGATTGACGTCTTCGAACGCCGCATTTTGAGACGGATTCTGGGGCCCGTGAAGGACGGACCGGACTGTCGAATCCGGTACAACCATGAGTTGTACGCTCTTTATGACGAGCCACCGGTATCGATTCTGACGAAACTGCTACGACTTCAGTGGGCTGGCCATGTGGAGCGTATGGATGACAGGCGAATTCCCAAGCGCTCCATGAAAGGCCGAGCAACAGGAAGCCGCCCACCAGGAAAACCACGCAAACGATGGGAGGATGCAGTTGACAACGACAGTGAATCCTTGCTGGGATTCGCTAATTGGAGGACGCGGTCGCTGGACCGAGACAGTTGGAGGCAGTGTCTTCGGGAGGCCAAGGCTCGATTTGGGCTGGTGCGCCATTGATGATGATCTGCCGAATACTCCCGAAAATTGACGTATTTTACGTACTGCCAGCTGTACAGAGGGTAAATCATTTTGGCGGACTTTTTGAAAATTGTGTTTATTATGCGTGTTCAACTATGCGATGTTCCATTCGAGAGAAATCTTCAACTGAATAACTAAAATGTAGTTGATAGTTGCTAATTGTAGTTGGTTTGTGCCCAGCAGTGAAGAAAAATATTAATGAGGTTGGAACAAGGCACGCGAAAAAATCAAATTCGTATATATACATATACCTGCCACTTTTCCGTGCTAAGGTACTTTCTTCGATTTTTTAAATGGTTGCTTTCCCCATTACAACTATTTTTCCGACGTTTCATCATTAAATTCAGTGAATCAAATATTTTCCCACACGATAAACGAAAACAAGCTGCGAGGTGCGACCCTTGAGGTCCACACGGTCAACTTCCCAGTAATATCTACATAAACATCAACAACATTAAACACAATAATAATTTTGAAAATAATACTAGTTTAAGTAATAGCAATGATTATTTTTCTTCGGGCGGTGTTCAAATTAAAATCATCAAGGCAATGTAATAAAAATTCGAAGTCTTAGACACAAAAAACTCACTTTTCGAATACAGTAGAAACTCGTTATAGGCAACTAATTAATTTGAAAATTGTGGAAATATGCTTGGTTTTTGTAGCAATTACGAGACGCATATAACGCGAGAAGAGTATAAAACATTATTAAGAAACCTAGGAAGTTGTGCAAAGTTCGTTTTTTTGGGAAATATGAAGTTATTTTAGCTTGTCTCAATTTGTTTCTCTCATTTTCTTTGATTGCTTTATGCTTAATCGAATACAATTTTCTTCAGACTAGCTAATCACAAGTTCAACGCTTTTTAAAAATTGATTGAAGTTACATTCGGCACCGAATCTAAATTTTCAGAACCAGTAGTACTTTCGGAATCAGTGATTTCGGCAGTTTCAGTATTCTCGTTGGAATAATTCGCATTACTTTCGGAAAGCCAATCGTTGATCTCGTCTGCATCGTAAACGGTATTTGTTGCTTGAATGAGTAAATTTTGGAGTCGAAGAGTTTCTGCAGCCAGGTCGCGTTGAAAGTTAGCCAGAAGAATATTAATTTATCATACCTTGCTAAATCGTTTCAAATAATAATTTTATTTCCACTTTAGCAGAAACAAAAACATGCACGAACCGCAACGAAACTAACGAAAACTGCCTGTACTTGCAACGTACGTGCTATCTTTTAAGTCAAGAAAAGAAAAATGCCTAATTCCAGAAAACAAATGACACCAAACGGAACAGTGAACTTTTTTCATATTTTTTAATGCATATCTACTTATTTGGAATCACTTTTTGTAGTTTGCCTAGTGAATCCAATATATTTGCTTATATCAAGTCAAGATTCTTTGACCGTTGCCTATATAGAGTCATCAATGCTGAAAATTATGCCCTGCTTACATCGAGTAGTTGCCATTAACGAGGATTGCTTATAACGAGTTCCTACTGCAATTCATAATAATGAGAATAGGAAAAATCCATAATCCCCATCCATTAATCGCCCCACGTTGGGCGCCAAATGTTACGGCTATATTTCGCGCAACGTTTCCACTCTTACACCGTAGCCGACCCTGGCCACGGTTTGGGCAATCCCACCCGGCTTCACCCGCGAAGAGGCGTGTGGGGATGTTTTTAATAAAGGGCGCCACCCGTTTCTGCGCCGGGACTGCCCTGTCCGCGAGCCCTGAAACGGGAATAGGATCCGCGACGACCCAAAACCACCAACGAAGGGAATCTGGAACAAAGGACCCGAATGCCGGAGACGCGATTCCCGCTTCGCCACTTCAGGCAATAACAACACTTGAACTAATTTATTCTTTTTTCCTATAATCCTAGCTACCTACTTCTATCTACATACACTTAAGTCTACTTACAGTTTGTTTTTTCCTTAAACTACTTCCACCGCTGTTCTCCGCCTTCTTTTTAAACTTAGCTCCACTCCTCCTATTGACTGAATTCTTCTTGCTTCTTTGTACTGGTCGATGTCGTGGGGGTCGGGTTGGTCGGAGTCGCTCGTCTTCGAACTTCGCACCGTACAAAAAGAGGATCGACAGCCAACCCGCACTCGTCTTCGAGCTTCGCACCGTAAACAAAAGAGGATCGACAGGCAAAACGCACTCGTCTTTGAGCTTCGCACCGTAAACGGGAGAACAGCACCGTCCAAGCTCCTCACCGAAAAAGATTCCGTCAGCGAGACCAGTGTAGTGGAATCACATGTTCAACCACTTGTCCATCTGCACTCATTCATGCGTATTATGCCACGCATGCCCGTTCATCTCACTAATTTAAATTCAGCCACGCGTGCCCACAAGATGCCCACGAACAGTATTAACACATAAATCACAAGGGTCATTTAATATGAATTACATACGGAGCAATGCCATCCCAAACGTGACTAAAAAGTGTCAAGCAGACACGGCGCTCTTTTTGATGACCACTTGCAAGGCGTTGGAATCCTTGCAATGTGATTATGGGTCAACATGTGAAATACGGAAAACTAATGAAATAAATTATAGATTTATTACAAACATATGCATTGGTCCTGTGGGAAAATAGTTTTAAGTCAATGTTTAGTAAATAGAAATTAGGCTAAGATTTTGTATAAAAGGAGAAAGATATTTGGAATAAAACAACATTCATACAAGTGAATTTGGACTGCCTGCATCGGCACCCTTTCATTTGAGTGTTCATTGCGGCGCTTGCGCTGTACAGAAATATAGGCAGCTCACGCTTGCCATCAGCTTTGGCGCTAGACGCCGATATTTAGGTGAGTCTCTCCTTCCTCTAATTGTTATCATAATGGCCCCTAACGAAAACTTATTACATGGCGATCCTGCCAACCTATTTGCCGATATTTAGGACCAATAATGGAAGGTTTTGAGGAATTATGGGAACAATACTCCCCTGGTACACCAGCAAGAGCACCAGCATACAAGGCGACAGGACGAAAAGAACTCGCAGCAATCGGACCGAAGCCACTCACAATAGAGGACTACCGCAAGAAGATAGCGAAAAAGCAACCACCACCGCCGATCAACAAGGAGAAGAGGAAATATAGGGGTGGAAAGAAGGTGCGATTCAGGATCGAACGTGCGAACCTATACCGCTTGATAGCAATAGCAAAGGGCGACAACAGGAGGAAGCTGTTCCAAAAGCTAAAAGAACTAGAGAGATCGTATGTCGACAACATACAAAAACACGAACATGGGCAACTGCAAGTCGGTGAACCAGTCGACGTTTCAAGAATACGAGCAGGCAACGACCACGACCATAATCTTCATAATAATAGCAATTACATACAATAAGTACAACAAAAATTATGTTAAGAAACAGTCGAGTAGGAATGTAAATGTATAAAATCTTATAACGTTATGTAAAAAAAAAAAAAAAAAAATTTTATTTTTGATTAGTTGATGGACAAAATTAAAGAATTATTAATTGAAACAGAGAAACTTTTGTCTAATGCAAGAAAAGGTTTAAAGAGATCATATAAACCAGAGACAATACAAGAAAAACTAAATCGTTTGGAAGAAATACAAGAAACCTTAAGGAAAGAATTCGCAAAATCAGATTCTGATAAATATTTAGACTTGAAAATACGTTTCGTCAAGTCATCAAAAGAACTAAACCATATATTAATAAGTATGCTAACTAATGGTGTGGACGATCAGACAAACGACGACAATATGGCTAATTTCGAACTTCATATGGCGATGAAAGTCATTCCATCCTTTGAGGGTAGAGCAAAGGAATTAAACGCATTTCTAAAAATTGTCGAATATATAAACAAGAAATTGAATGATGCATCAAAGCCGGAACTAATCGACTTCGTCTACAATGTTAAACTTGCAGACAATGTGCGCACTTCATTTAGCGCAAACATCCCTAACACCTTTGATATTTTAAAAACTCAACTTTTGGCTAGGTACAAACCCTTGAACTCTGTCGCGAACATTCACACCTCGCTAAATACCGTCACCCAAAATCGTTCATCTGTTACACAGTACAAAGAACGAATTTTGTCCCTTCTTGGCGAACTTAATCAGCTCCAAATAAATGATTTAGGGACCAACGCATCAACAGAGCAGAAACAAACGATTATCAGTCTGAACGACACTTATGCTCTGACTATATTTAAGAATGGTCTGCACGACCAATACAGAAAAACCATTTTTGCCGCTAGACCACAAACACTAGCCGATGCCATTAACCTGACAATGGAGTTAGAAAAGAGCAATGCAAACACCGCAAGTAATATACTACATTACAATACGCGAAACGAGCGAAATATGATGTCAAATAACAGATACAACACTTCGAATGGAAGACAACACATCCAGGCATATGGCCAGAGCAATAATAACAATAGAACGAATAGATTCGGTAATAATGGTAACAGAAACTTCAGTCCAAACAATTTTAATAATAATAATAGAAGGTACGACGCCAATCAGCGCAGTAACGGGAACAACTTCAATAGAAATAACGCGAATAACAGAAATAATTATAACAGAAATAACAATAATTTTAGAAACAGACAAAGCAACAATCGGTTCAACAATAGTAATATGAACATGAATAGACGAATCAACGTCATTCACGAGCAGGGAAACGAAGAGGGATCCGGAGAGGAATAACCAATAAAGAAGTAACAACTCCTACCGGATTAACAGGATACAAAACCGCTAAAATTTACAAAGTATCCGCATTTAGCCCAAGTTTTATCAGGTTATTTTGCACGAATACCAAAACATATCTGACTTTTCTGATAGATACAGGAGCAGATATATCTATATTTAAAATAAATAATACAATATCGTACATAGATGAAAATAATATATGCAACCTTACTGGAATAACCAAAGAAACGATAAAGTCCATTGGTACAACTTGTTTAAATCTGAGTATTGGCGAATCTAAACAAATTAACACATTTAATCTAGTAGAAGAATCGTTCCCAATCATTACGGATGGGATTATAGGAAGAGATATCCTAGAGAGATATCAATGCAAAATTGACTACGAAACATACACAATCACATTCATAATCAACAATGATGAGGTCACAATACCAATGAATACGAAGCCATTAAAAATGTACAATTTTAGAATTCCTGCAAGAACTGAGGCTATAGTACCGATCGACCTAGACCGAAGTGAAGACAGTATAGTACTCAATAAAGAAATACAAAAAGGAGTTTACGTAGGAAATTCAATAGTACCGTCTAAAGGTATCTGCCACATTAAAATACTAAATACAAATAATGAACCATGCAACATCAAGAATTTCAAAATAGATACTGAACCACTATCAAACTATAATATATTAAAGAACAGCAAGGGATATAAAAATAATCCAGATCGTTTACGAGAGCTACTACAAACAATTAGACCAGACTACAAGGACGAGAGAACAATGGGTAGCCTAATGAAAATAATCGAAGAGTACCAAGATGTGTTTCATCTCGAAGGCGAAAAACTCTCAGTCAACAATTTTTACAAACAACATATTGAACTTTCTGACAGTACACCCGTATACATCAAAAACTACAAACTACCACACGCTCAACTGGAAGAAATTAATGACCAAGTGAAAGAATTAGAGCGAAATGATATCATAGAACCATCTATTAGCCCGTACAATTCACCACTTTTAGTAGTACCTAAAAAGTGTTCTAGTGATAAAAAACAATGGCGATTAGTTGTAGATTTCCGTCGTTTGAACAACAAAATAATAAACGACAAATTCCCATTGACGAGGCTAGACGATGTTCTAGACAGATTAGGTCGAGCTAAATATTTTACTACTCTAGATATGACCAGCTCATTTCATCAGATTGAATTGAATGAACATTCTAGACCTTTGACAGCTTTCTCTACAGGAGACGGTCATTTCCAATTCAAGCGATTACCATTTGGACTCAAGATTTCGTCCAACAGCTTCCAAAGAATGCTTACGATAGCACTGACCGGTTTAAGTTCAGAAGCATTTCTATATGTTGACGACATTATTATTTTTGGTTGTAGTGCCGATCATCAGAACAAAAATTTAACAAAAGTACTACAACGACTACGGAAGTACAATTTAAAACTGAACGCACAGAAATGCAAATTTTTGAGACCAGAAGTTGTCTACTTAGGCCATCTGATAACTGATGAAGGTATAAAAACCGATCCTACTAAAGATGAAATCATACAAAACTATCCTATCCCGAAAAACGCAGATGAAGTTCGTCGGTTTGTTGCTTTCTGCAATTATTATAGACGCTTCATCCCGAACTTCGCCGAAATAGCAAAATGTTTAAATGAACTGTTAAAGAAGAATGCAAATTTTGTTTGGAACGAAAAATGTCAGAAAGCTTTCGAAACTTTAAAGGAGAGACTTATCTCACCTCCCATCTTGCAATATCCCGATTTTGAGAAACCATTCGTATTAACAACAGACGCATCTAGTTATGCCCTTGGAGCGATACTCTCCCAAGGTGATATTGGTTCAGATCTACCCATCTCGTACGCAAGTAAATCATTAGGTAAACATGACATCAACAAACCTATAATTGAGAAAGAGCTACTTGCAATACATTGGGGAATAAATTTTTTTAGACCCTATCTATATGGGAGAAAATTCATTGTGGTTACTGACCACAGACCTCTGGTATCATTATTCACGCACAAGAATCCATCATCTAAACTAACTAGGATTAGATTAGATCTCTCCGATTATGATTTCGAGATTGTGTTCAAGCAAGGAAAAATAAATTGCAACGCGGATGCATTATCACGCATCAAGCTAGACTCAGATATTTTAAAAACAATGATTCCTCCCGAAATAGACGAAAAAGTCAAAAAAGTGTTGGCAATAACAAGGGGTATGTCTACAAAACAAAGAACAGACAATATAAATAAAAATACTACGATAGATGAACCCGATACACCAGTAAAGTCTGATCAACTTTACGTATGGGATTGCACATCAATATCAGAAGTAAGAAAAGTTATGAAGTTGAAATTTATATTGCGCAAAAATAATAAATTCGATATCGTCAGAACAAGCGACGAAGTCATTGTATACTGTAGTGATAAAGTTACCGAGAAATACGTTTCCGCTAACGAAAAGCTATCAGCGAGCTCAAATACAATTAGATCGAATGTTAGAATCTGCAACGATAAGTCCAGTGCGATATACGTATCCACCATGGAAAAGTTGTTAGATGGAATTCTCGAGATGAATTTATATGAATTAGCGTTATCAAATAACGATGATATCTTCAAAATAATAAGTAAAGAAGATTTCAAAAATATAATTAATATGTTGCAACAAAGTAAAAAATACGAAAGTCGCGCAAAACTAAGTATAATGTTATACGAACCCCCGAAGAGTATAAAGCATACAACAATACAGAATCAGTTGATACAAGAATATCACAACACGCCACACGGAGGACATTTAGGAGTGAGAAAAACCCAATTAAAACTTAAACAAAGATATTGCTGGAAAAACATGAACAGCATGATAAAAAACTATGTCAACAATTGCAAACAATGCAAAATAAATAAACAAGTACGGCACACAAGAGAACACATGATAAAAACCGACACACCTACCACCAGTTTCGAAACAATAGCTATCGATATCGTAGGACCATTAAGAATCTCGAACGACTATAGATACATCTTGACGATGCAGTGTGAACTAAGTAAATTCGTGATAGCATCACCACTAGAATCCAAAGACGCCAAAACAGTCGCGTACACATTGGTGAACGACCTTATATTAAAATTTGGACATTTCAAAATATTAAAATCTGACCAAGGTACGGAATTTACGAATAAATTAATGCAAGAAATTTGCAAATTGCTTGAAATTAAACAGATATTTTCGGCTCCATATCATCATCAGACACTAGGCACGGTAGAACGCAACCATCGAGTGTTAAATGAGTATTTTCTAGCTTTTACCGAAGATCTAAATTGGGACAAGTGGATCCCGTATTACACGTTCGCATACAACACAACTCCACATGTTGATAATGGCTACACGCCTTATGAATTAGTATTCGGCAAATTACCATATCTACCCAATGATATAGTCAGACAGACAGACAAAGTCTACGATACAGAAAATTACGCAAACGAATTGAAAATTCGATTACACCATGCGTTAAACAAAGCAAAGCAAATAATTGAAAAAGTCAAACAGAAACGTGTCGACAAGATAACAAAAACCAATCCAATTCATTTAAAAACAAACGATTTAGTTCTCTTGAAAAAGGAAAATAGGAGAAAACTTGATAGACCTTATATAGGACCTTTTAGAGTGATAAATACAAATAATGTAAACACAACAATAGAAGTTGATGGTAAACCAAGAAAGGTCCACAACAATAATTTAAAATTGTACAAGATGATTGACTATAAAATATAAATATAAGAGACTAACTAGTAGCAATTTAGAATAAGTCAACAATATTAATTATTTTGAAATTACGAGTATAGTAAATTAAATATTATATGTAATATTAATTATAGTAACAAAATAAAAACACATGTAATGAGACTAGATATAAGCTCACTGAAGTATATTTTGAATTATATAACAATGAAAAGTAACATACTTATCCTATCTTTAGTTGAAAAATCCCATGTAACCCATGCATATGCAGCGCGTATAGCAAAACATACAGATAATTATTTTTTTGTGTTTCGCACTAATTACTCAATTAGTACGCAACACTTCTAAACGGTGAGGGTGTAGTGGAATCACATGTTCAACCACTTGTCCATCTGCACTCATTCATGCGTATTATGCCACGCATGCCCGTTCATCTCACTAATTTAAATTCAGCCACGCGTGCCCACAAGATGCCCAAGAACAGTATTAACACATAAATCACAAGGGTCATTTAATATGAATTACATACGGAGCAATGCCATCCCAAACGTGACTAAAAAGTGTCAAGCAGACACGGCGCTCTTTTTGATGACCACTTGCAAGGCGTTGGAATCCTTGCAATGTGATTATGGGTCAACATGTGAAATACGGAAAACTAATGAAATAAATTATAGATTTATTACAAACATATGCATTGGTCCTGTGGGAAAATAGTTTTAAGTCAATGTTTAGTAAATAGAAATTAGGCTAAGATTTTGTATAAAAGGAGAAAGATATTTGGAATAAAACAACATTCATACAAGTGAATTTGGACTGCCTGCATCGGCACCCTTTCATTTGAGTGTTCATTGCGGCGCTTGCGCTGTACAGAAATATAGGCAGCTCACGCTTGCCATCAGCTTTGGCGCTAGACGCCGATATTTAGGTGAGTCTCTCCTTCCTCTAATTGTTATCATAATGGCCCCTAACGAAAACTTATTACACCAGCTCTATTTATCCCACACCACAGTCCCGTTGCTACCTCGCCAGTCAACGTCCACGAGATTGTTGACCTCATCAAAGCTTAGACCCTAGACAGACGAAGCATTTCGATTATAATTGCCGTGCGAATTATAATTAGACGTAGCGTGTGTCTCTGCGATTGCGATTTGAAGCTCATTCAGACAATCATTCGGATGCTCATTGACGAATGATAATTGATCGTAAAATCAATACATCTCGCTTTCAACCTCAGCGCCATGCAGCGTAAAAAATTTGAAAACTATTGGAAAAAATGGAAAAATCATATGTTTTCCAGTTGCCAAGCTGTCAAACGACATTTTGACAGCTGTTTATTGTCGAGTTATTGGTGATGGATAAGCAACAAACCGGAAAAATTACGTCAAACGTCATTCTCCCGTGTGTCACCGTTCCACTGAATGCTCATTGAACGGCAATTAGCATTCGCTCAAACCTCATTCGTCTGTCTAGGGTCTTAGCTTTGGTATGTGGAAACTTTTGAGTCCCTTGCAATAATGAAAGAACGCGAATTGCTCGTTTGAAATACTTTATTTATATTTACAATATATTGAATCTACATCGAATATCGTGGATGATCGAAAAAGGCGTGCGGTTGCGATGGATGCTGTTGATTGAGAGAGTAATTACATTTCATGTCCATGTCATTTTTATCTACCAGATGTGCTGGTGTCGCTACATAGTCGCCACAGGTACCGGTTTTTGGCGACGCACATCAGCTGGCGATCGAAGCTTCGTGGGCTTGGTCAGAGCGTTGCACCTCGGTGAGTGGGGGGAATGATGTGACTGCTGCAGGTCGGGTGAAATAAACGTGGCGGTCGTTAACCATGGTGAATTGTAAGTGCCAATGGTTATGGGTATCACTGGCGCATAGGGGACTCCATTGGACGCATCGTAGACTGGGCGGAGCCTGGATTTGTATCTGTTGCGGCGATTGGGTGAGCGTTGTTGCCGAGCGTTGTTTGTTGCCGAGATCCCATATCCATAAATATTTAAAACCATATTATTTAAAAGCTTAGAATCGCCATTTAAAAATATAATTTCTTGTACATTAGTAGCCTTCAAGGGATTTCTTTTTTCAGAAATAACTAAGCCCGCTTTTGAAAATATTCCCTCGCACGGCACCGATGTAGCATTTTCGGACTAACTGATGTGGATGAATTATTTTTCTAATCTTCCACCATGCTAATGCATTTTGTTGGCGAGGGATAACTTTTTCTGCATTAAATTACCGCATTTCTACATTTCCTACAGACAAAGGCGTAGATTGATCATAGCCCAGATCATTATTAAATTCTCCCCAAATAAGATTTGCTTCTGTACTTATACTTAAGTAAGCACTGTTTTCTGCAGTAAAAGCAACATCTTCCCAATTAAATCGGAAATTTGTTGGATTTGTTTAAGTCCTTTAGTATCAAATCCCTTCATATTAAAACGAGATCCAAGTACGTTGCCTTTGCAAAAATTTCAATGTATGTACTGTAGATTCAAATTGACTGTGCAAACCCAGCAAAAGCGAATCTTTTAATTCATTGCCTGTATCAGAAACTACTTTTGTTTTCATTATTGCTTTTCGCGATAAAACCACTAACACAATCACTTTAGATACAGTATCTGCTTTTTCATCACTTAGTTCCGTTGTCATAGCTTCAAAGAGTTTGAGTATAATTCCACATTACTTCAAAATACTCCAATCCTCCTCTTGTAGTGTTTCAACAGGACTGTGCAAAATATCAACAGCAGCTTTTATTGACTCTTGAATGGACAGAAACCTTTCGAACATAATGAATGTTGAATTCCATCTCGTTATGACGTCAATTCAATTGTTAATACAGAAGCTTGGACAATAAGGTATAGAGTATGTGCCAAACAGGATACATGATTCCATCCGGTTAATCTTACTGCAGCACTGTCAGTAATGATGGCATCAATCATTTCTGAGATACCAATGTTTATTGGCGTATGAAGCTCAGAAAATGGAAAACATTCAAGCAAAAGAGATTTAATATTCCATAGTTTGTCGATGTAGTGTGCAGTGATAGCCATGTAGCTTTCTGTTGCAGAAAAAGTTCATGCATCACGAATTTCTTTGATCAAGTTTTGAACGCAATCTTTTGCTTCATTATATCGTTGCTCCAACATATTTCTGCGGAATGTTGTTTGAGAAAGTATTTTATATGTATATTGGCATAATTTCTTCCAGTAACTCCCTGATTCCTTCATCTTCAACCATTGAAAATGGCTGTAGGTCCTTAATTGTCATATTGAAAATACCATGTGTGATTTTTCTTTCATGGTTAATGATAAATGGACGCGAAGATTATTTAGTAATTTTCGGCTGATCTTGAATACTAGCTAAATGCGTTCTCAGTCCGTTCCTAGCTTGTTCGGTTGACGTAGATGGACAATTTTCGGATGTACTTAGGTGGACAGTTTTCGACATTAGCATTTACTATTTATGAAGCTGTTGTCTCCAGGTTTCGGATTGCGTAACTTTCTCCTACTTTTAGTGTTGGATGCTTCGTTTCGATATTTTTCATGAGATTTGAAGTTGCCCCTCCTTTGTATGATCGGATGTGTTTGCAAAAATTACACTTGGCTTACCCATCTCCTGCAATTGGAAAATATAACTAAATACTTAATAATTACTTTTCACACATGATTATCAAATACATTCTGAAATGAACAAGCCGCGAGATGTGACCCTTGAGGTCCACACGGTCAATTTACCAGAAATATCTACATAAATATTAAAAATAATAAACACCATTATGAAAACAATACTACTTTAAATAATAATAACTACAGGTACTCATAACAGTAATTGGAATGAGTTAATATTAATCGTATCATCTACGGGAGCGTCCATTAAATACGTAGTGCTTTTGATGGATGGGGGGTGGATTGGTTTAATTGAATATTCACGTGGATCAATCGGTGGGTTGTGGGGGTAGGTTAAAAAAAGCTTTTCTACGTTATCTTTTATTTTCATATCGATGCTTAAAGGACAAATGCCCACTGAAGAGATTTTGTCGCATGGTGGCCATTTTGAATAGTTGTGTTCAAAACCGCCATGACTTCAGCATATTCATTGAATTTTTATTTTTTCACGATTTTACAAAAATCAGGCTAATATCTATTTCCTATTTCCAATTGGTCTTGAAAAACATTGAATGTGCAGTCAAAAATCGGTTTAATTGCATGAAAAAAGTAACAAGCCGCGAGGTGCGACCCTTGAGGTCCACACGGTCAACTTCCCAGTAATATCTACATAAACATCAATAACATTACAACAATGAGAGATATTCATAGCAGTAACAGGAATGAGTTAATATGAATCATATCGTCTACGGGAGGGTCCATTGAATACGTAAGGTTTTTGGTCGATGAGGACAGATTCAATATTCACGCGGATCAATCGGTGGGTGCCTTTTTGGTCTTGAAAATTTTTGTTGGTTTTAAAAATTTAAGCATTTTTTTTAATTAAAAGACTATAAAAACTATTTAAAATCTGCTCAAATTATGCAAATTTTTTAAAACTTTGATTGAGTTTACAACAATTTTTTAGAATAAAAAAAAATAAAGTAAAAGCATTCGTATGAACCCTCTTTAAATGGTAACTTTGAATGATTTTTTATTTTTCATTTAGTTTTTCCATAATCAAGAAAGAAAATTTTGCTGGTTTCTCTTCAAAACTTGATAAGAATGTTTACATTTTATAAACAGGTATTACTGTGCTGTGCAGATCAGGTTAAAAAATATTTTTTATGAAAAAAACTATAATTTTTTGCATTTTCTTCTATTAAATTAAAAAAAGGGCTGAAACGAGTTTTTATAATGTTAAAAACTTCACAAAGATATTAATACACGTCAACTGACACCTTAATGATGCAAATATTATATCTGGTTCGTGAGATATAGTGAATGATAAAAGTGACCTTGAAAATCATGATGACTTTTAATAATTTTTTAATTTTAATTTCATTTTTTACGTAATCATGAGAAAAAAATTTGATGGTGTTTCTACAAAAGTTGTTTGTAGTATATAAATTTTATAAACATATTCTACTAAATTACGCAAATCAGGTTAAAAGTTTATTGTTTATGAAAAAAACCCTAATTTTTTGCACTTTTTTTTCTTAAATTAAAAAACGGCTCCAATGATTTTTTTAAAATTTGATAGATTAACACGAATGCTAATACGCGTCGATTGACACCTCTACCATGCAAATCGTATGTTTAGTTGGCGAGATATAACGCATGACATAAATGACCTTCAAAGGGTCAAAACAGCAAACCCCCCGACCGAAGTATCCCAAAAACAAATCAGCTCTTAAAATTGCAAAGTCGCTTCGATTGACACCTCAACAAAGTCGATCGGACTTTGTTTACGTGAGTTATGCTCGTAGAAAAAAGTGTCCACGAACGTACGTACACACACACACACATTCAAAGCGTTCATTACAAAAAATGTAAATTTGATTAATGTAAATTTGATTAATTTTTTGTTGGGTTTTCAAAATTAAAGCAGTTTTTTTATTAAAATTAGAGCACAGTAGTGTAAAAACTATTAAAAATCTGCTCAAATTATACAAATATGAATAAACTTTAATTGATTCAACTACAATGTCGTTAGAATAAGAGTAATCAGGTAATATCGTTCGTATGAACACTTTTTACATGGTGACTTTGAATTATTATTTTTTAATTTAATTAACTTCCCAGTATATGAGAAGTTCTTGTAATCGCCTCGAAAATCGAAATTGAAATTTTCAACATTTCTTTACGTTTTGAGGTCTATAGAGTATATATAAAGAAATGTATTTCTTAATTTGAATTTTGCCGCGCTCATCGGTACTACAGACACCAGCTCGCATGGTCAAGCTGGCGGTAAATAGGTTAAAGCGCAGAAGCGCATGTTGACATGTAAACCTCACGTCAATTGTTTAACAAATTCAATTCAATAGTGTAAATAGTGTTTGGTAATAAAGAGTAGACTTTAATTGTCGTTTCTTTATTTCACAGAGCAACACAAGGAGTTTGTCGTTTATCTACCAACACCATTTCACATTACAAAACGACAATTTGTCTTGATTGCAAGTGTACGTTTTCATAAGTAACTTGAATCGTTTAATTAAGATGGAAAAACTAAAGTTTCAGTTCATCATGAATGCAACAGAAGATGGGAAATCAAGTGAGCTATGCATAACCTCAATAACGACACAAGATGATGTTTGTTATAAAGTTCCAAAAGAGGCACAAAAAGCAGAAACTCACGCAAGTATAATTACAACGTCTGTTTATGCAAATATGAAAAAGACTTTAAAAAAAGACACCATAAGAGGAATGTCTATATAAATGTCACTGAAGACATGCAAAAAGCTTACTGGGATGAAGACCAAAATTTTATTATAAATGACCAATACCCAGAAGAAATTTCTAATGAGCACAATAATTCAAATACAAATGAAAGCCCAATGACGGATTAAGTTGCTAAGGCACTCCAGTTAATGATAAAAAATAAAGAAAGTGATGAAAGACCAAGTTTAGGAAAATTATCGGAAAAAATAGTGATAGAAAAATTCAATGGTAAAGGAAACGCTAATGAGTGGCTAAAGATATTTGAAAAAGAATGTTCAAGATTAGAAATAACAAGAAATGAAGAAAAAATTGAAATAATGAGAATATTCTTAGAAAAATCATGCTTGGACTGGCATAGTTCAAAGATGATAGAAAATACTATACAGTCTGAATGGGAAATCTGGACAGAAAGTTTTCTAGCATCTTTTGCAAACAAAGGTTGGACAAATAGCAGATACGCTTTAAATTTCAAATACCAGTCAGGATACTTTGTGGAATATGCGTTGAAAAAGCAAAGACTCTTGCTTGAAGTGGCACCAAAATGGAATCAAAGAAATTTAGTGGACATCATAGCATATGGACTACCAGACAACATAGTTGAAAAACTCAATAGAGAAGAAATAACAACAACTAAGGATTTATTCAATGATCTTGGTAATTTAGAATATTTAGTAAACAAAAAAGTTTCAAAAAATGAAAAATACCAAAAAAATTATTTCAAAGCAAAAAGTGAAGAGAAAACACCCTGCAGTATTTGTAAAAATAAAAAAACATAAAAATCTTTATCACTCTGAAGCTGATTGTTGGTTTAAATCTGAGGCCAATATGAAACAAGAAAAAACTAGATCAAAAATTAAAAACTCAACAATTGATGCAGAACTAAGTGATGATGATTCAAAAAACGTGTAAGTACACCACTAATCAAGATTAAACTACTATTACAAGATAAAGTAGAAGTATTTGGAATTTATGATTCAGGATCAAACGTATCCTTAGTAAACGCAAAATTATTAAATATAAAAAAATTGAAAGAATTCATCAAATACAGCAAAATTAATTACAATTAGTGGTGTTAAAAAACTAGCGGTTCAACTAGATTAAAAATAAAAATCTTCGATATTGAGAAGAAAGTTAATGTTTATATTGTTGATGATGAAAATTTTCACTATGATCTATTGATAGGACTGGACATGATAAAAATGTTCAGACTAAATCAAGATGAAAATTTAAAAATCACACAAACAAAAAACACAGAAAATAAAGTGCAATCTGTTATAAATGAAAAAGAAAAAACAGATGTCTTACAAACATACTCAGTTAATTTCAATGAGCATGTGAAGGCAGAAGATTTCCAAATAAAAATGGATAATCTAGACCAAACACAAAAAGCTCAAATAGAAACACTGATAGAAAAGTATAATACAATTTTTGCAAAAGATAAATACGATATAGGTACTGTTAAAGAATATGAAGCAAGAATAGATCTCATTACAGAGCAGTACTGCAGCAAGAGGCCTTATAGATGTACTATTGATGATAAGATAGAAATTGTGAATCAAATCTCAAAATTATTAGAAAAAAATTTAATAGAAGAATCATATAGCCCATTTGCAGCGCCAGTCACCTTAGCCTTCAAAAAAGATGAAAATAAAAGGTCTAGGTTATGTATTGATTTTAGACAGTTAAATAAAATTGTAGTGCCACAGGCTCAACCATTCACCACTGATTGAAGACCTGATGATAAAAACAAGAAACTGCAAATTCTTTACTACTTTGGATATCAATTCTGCATTTTGGTCAATCCCTCTGCGAGTTGAAGACAGAAAAAAACAGCATTCATCACACAAGAAGGACACTACCAATGGACTTGTCTACCTTTTGGATTAAAAACTTCACCAATTCCAAAGAATATTAAGTAATATCTTAAACAAAAATAAATTAACAGAATTTGCGGTGAACTATATTGATGACATTCTAATTTTTTTCAAAATCCTTCAAAGAACATATTGGTCATTTAACAAAGCTGCTGGAAGCGATAAAAAAAGAACGATTCAGATTGAAATTTGTAAAATGCACATTTGCTGCAAATATGGTGAAATACCTTGGTCACATAATTGAAAATAGTTCAATTAGGCCACTAAAAGACAAACTAATTTCGATAAAAAAAATTCCAACGCCAGAAAATCCAGAAAATTTCAAGCAATTCTTGGGAAAAATAAATTTTTATCATGAATATATACCAAAAAGCGCAATAATATTAGAACCATTGCATAATCTTCTAAGAAAAAACCAAAAATTTAAATGGTCAGAAGAATGCCAAAAATCTTTTGAAAAGATAAAAAAAATATTATGCTCACAACCAGTGTTGGAAATATTTGATAAAGATTTACCAATAAGAAGATACACAGACGCTTCAATAAAAGGTGTAGGGGCTACATTTAAACAAATCCAACCGGATGGAAAAGAAAAACCTGTAGCTTACTTCTCAAAAAAATTAAACGAGACACAAAAGAAAAATAACCAATATACTTGGAATGTCTAGCAATAAGAGAAGCAGTAAGGTATTGGCAATGTTGGTTAATCGGCAGATCGTTCATAGTTTTTAGCGATCACAAACCTCTAGAAAATCTGAATCTGAAATCAAGAACTGATGAAGAATTAGGAGACCTAACCTATTACCTAGCACAATATGATATGGAGATAAAATACAAAAAAGGTAAGGAAAATTTAGAGGCAGACTGTCTAAGCAGAAACCCGGTACTAGATCCACAAGAAAATGATGAAGAACAGTTGAAAATTGTAAATGTGGTAAATCTAGAAGACATCATAAAAGACCAGGAGGAAAACGAAGACATCAATAACTTAAAAAATAAACAAAAAAATAACAACATATACTACAAAGGAAATAAAATCATCTTGAGTGAAGACTTCAGTATTAAATTAATTAAGAAAATTCACGACGATTTTTGCCATATAGGTGTCAAACAACTGCAAAAAACGATTAGTGCGACATATACAGCAAAGCACTTAACGCATAACATAAAGGAGACCGGTAAAAAATTGCGATATTTGTATAAAAAACAAATCAAGAGGACAAAAAAAAATACGGGCTTATGTCACACCTTGGTCCCGCAACGAAGCCTTTTGAAATTGTCTCAATAGACACTATTGGTGGATTTGGTAGTTCAAGATCAACAAAGAAGTATCTGCACCTTCTAGTAGATAATTTCACAAGGTACGCATTTATTATAACCTCGAAAACACAAAACGCAAAGGACTTTGTCAAACTAGTTGGTAACATAGCTGATACAGACAACATTGAGATGCTGCTTACAGACCAATATGGTGGAATAAACTCGAAAGAATTTAAAGAATATCTACAAAAGAAAAAGATAGCAATGGTCTTCACAGCGGTAAATGCAGTATTTTCAAACGGATTGAATGAGAGATTAAACCAAACTCTAGTCAACAAAATTAGATGCAGAATAAACGAAAGGGGAAAGAAAAAAGCATGGACAACAATCGCTCAATAATGCGTAAAGATGTATAATGAAACTACACATACAGTTACTGGCTTTACTCCCAAATATTTGTTGTTCGGAATAGACACAACGATTTTGCCAACCGAATGGAAACAAGAAAAATCAGAAGAAAGCTGGATGGAAGACAAAGACACAATCAAATCACATAATTACAATAAGAAGATCTTTGATAAACATAGGAAAGAATTTGAATTCAATGTGAAAGACTGGGTCTACGTCGAAAATGGCAACAAGCTCAATAGGAAAAAACTTGACGAATTCAGAATTGGACCATACCAAATCACGGAAAAGATATCAAGTTCAATATACAAAGTCAATACAGGACATAAAAAAATGGAATCAAACTTGTTTCACATAACGAAGCTTATCCCAGCAAGTGCAATAGAAGAAGAGAAATATGATTATGATAATTAGAAAATTGTATAACTAATTTTCTCTCTAAATGGGGGAGATATAAAGAAATGTATTTCTTAATTTGAATTTTGCCGCGCTCATCGGTACTACAGACACCAGCTCGCACGGTCAAGCAGGCGGTAAATAGGTTAAAGCACAGAAGCGCATGTTGACATAAAAACCTCACGTCAATTGTTTAACAAATTCAATTCAATAGTGTAAATAGTGTTTGGTAATAAAGAATAGACTTTAATTGTCGTTTCTTTATTTCACAGAGCAACACAAGGAGTTTGTCATTTATCTACCAACACCATTTCACATTATATATATAAAGTGTTTTTAGAAAAAAGTATGTATGTGTGTGTACGTACGTGCGTGCGTTCGTGGACAGTTTTCTCTACGAGCATAACTCACGTAAACAAAGTCATATCGACTTCGCTGAAATATCAATCGAAGCGTCTTTGCAATTTTAAGAGCTGATTAGTTTTTGGGATTCTTCGGCCGAGGGGGTTTGCTGTTTTGACCCTTTGAAGGTCATTTCTGTCATGCGTTATATCTCGCGAACCAAACATAAGATTCGCATGGTTAAATTGTCAATCGACGGATATTGACATTTTTATGATTCAATCAAATTTTTAAAAAATTCGTCAGAGCCGTTTTTCAATTTATTAAAAAAAAGTGCAAAAAATTAGGTTTTTTTCATAAAATATAAATTTGTAACGTAATTTGTACAGCTCAGTAATAAATGTTAATATAATTTATACATTCCTTTTAGTTTTTGAAGAGAAACTGGCAAAAAAAATTTGCATGATTCTGAAGAAAAAAAACTAAATAAAAAATCATTCAAAGTTACCATGTAAACACGGCTCATGCAAATGATATTACCTTCTATCTTTTATTCCAAAGACTTTATTGTAAATTCAATCAAAGTTTTATAATATTTGCATAATTTGAGCCGATTCTGAAAAGTTTTCACAGTGTTTTAATTTTAATAAAAAAACTGCTTAAATTTTGAAAACCAACAAAATTTTAATCAAATTTGCATTTGTGGTAATCAACGCTTTGAATGGTAAAATGTTTTGGGGACAACACTTTGCAAGATTATATGCTTTAAAAAGCTTTCATCAAATAAAAAAATTGTAATATTTAGTAGATTTATTTTTTAGTGTTCGTAAGATTTCAATTACTTTCTCCATCTTTATATGTAAAACATTTTACTTTTTACATGCAATTAAATATATAATTGTCATTGCATAATCAGTATTTTTCAAGATCAACTGAAAATAAGAAATAATTATTAGTCTCATTGATGTAAAATCGTGAAAAATACAAATTCAATGATTATGCCGAGGTCATGGCAATTTTGAACAACATTATTTAAAATGGGCACCTCGCGACAAAATCTCTTAAGTGGGCGTAATAACAAAAATGCATTCATTTTTGCTACCGCTCTTTTGTCCTTCAAGCATCGATATAAAAATAACAAATAACGTAAAAAAGTCTTTATAGCCTCCCCCGATTTATCCGCGTGAATAGTCAATCAAACCAATACACCCCCCATCCACCAAAAGCCTTACGTAATCAATGGACGCTACAGTAGATGATATGATTGATATGAACTCATTTCAATAACGGTTATGAGTACCTCCAATGAAATAAGTGACTTAAGATCGCATTCAATATTCACAAGCGGCAAACCAACCGGAAACAAGAGAATTTGGAGACGAATTCTACAACATCCTAGAAAGGACATACGATTCACTACCCTCAAATGATATCAAAATCCTACTAGGGGACTTTAACGCTAAAGTTGGACGAGAAGAAACTCACAGAGGGACAACGGGAGGGCATCATCATCATCAATGGCGCACCAGCCCAAATCGAGCCTTGGCCTCCCGAAGACACTGCCTCCAACTGTCTCGGTCCAGCGACCGCGTCCTCCAATTAGCGAATCCCAGCAAGGATTCGCTGTCGTTGTCAACTGCATCCTCCCATCGTTTGCGTGGTTTTCCTGGTGGGCGGCTTCCTGTTGCTCGGCCTTTCATGGAGCGCTTGGGAATTCGCCTGTCATCCATACGCTCCGCATGGCCAGCCCACTGAAGTCGTAGCAGTTTCGTCAGAATCGATACCGGTGGCTCGTCATAAAGAGCGTACAACTCATGGTTGTACCGGATTCGACAGTCCGGTCCGTCCTTCACGGGCCCCAGAATACGTCTCAAAATGCGGCGTTCGAAGACGTCAATCCTTTTTTCTGAGGCTTGAGTCAAAGTCCATGTTTCACATCCGTAAATCAATACAGGACGGATGATCGTTTTATAGACGCGCAGCTTATTTTTTCGGTGCACTTTGTTACTTTTAATCACCGAGAGGACTGAAAAGTATATTTTATTGGCTAGACCAATTCGCCGTTCAATTTCGTCCTTTTCATTCCCGTCTTTGGCGAGGTTGACACCAAGATAAATAAAAGAGTTAACGCTTTCCACACTGTAGTTATTTATCGTCATGTTTTGTCTATTTGGCGTCTTTTTCCTTGACTGGGTCATATATTTGGTCTTGTTCACATTGACCCTTAGGCCGACTTGCCTAGCCGCTGACTCCAGCTCAGTAAACGCTTCTTTGGCACGAGATAGAGATCGGGCCATGACGTTGATGTCATCGGCGTACGCTACTATTTGAGTAGACTTAAAGAGTAGCGTTCCCGCATTGTCTACTGCAATCTTCCTGATGACATACTCTAGGGCCAAATTGAAGAGTGTGGGGGCGAGGCCATCACCCTGTTTAAGACCTGAGCTGGTGTCGAAGCTTTGAGTCAGATCTCCTTGACATCTGACTTTAGATCGTGTATCGGTCATCGTTAGTCTGGTCATTCGTATTAGTTTGATAGGTATCCCAAAATCAAGCATTATTTTATATAGTATATTTCGATCTATACTATCGTATGCTTGTTGGAAGTCTACGAAGACCTGGTGCACGTCAATATTGTATTCCCAGCACTTTTCCAGCACCTGTTTTACTGAGAATAGTTGATCTATCGT